>JBBDGP010002359.1:0-382500 GCA_037952835.1 Lithobates septentrionalis
CACACACTGTCCCCTCTCACACTGTCCCCTCTCACACTGTCCCCTCTCACACTGTCCCCCCACACACTGTCCCCCCACACACTGTCCCCTCTCACACTGTCCCCTCTCACACTGTCCCCTCTCACACTGTCCCCCCACACACTGTCCCCTCTCACACTGTCCCCCCACACACTGTCCCCTCTCACACACAGTGTGTGGGGGGCACACACTGTCCCCTCTCACACTGTCCCCCCACACACTGTCCCCTCTCACACTGCCCCCTCTCACACTGTCCCCCCACACACTGCCCCCCCCCCACACACTGTCCGCTCTCACACTGTCCGCTCTCACACTGTCCCCTCTCACACTGTCCTCTCTCACACTGTCCCCCCCACACACTGTCCCCCCACACACTGTCCCCCCACACACTGTCCCCCCACACACTGTCCCCTCTCTCACACTGTCCCCTCTCACACTGTCCCCTCTCACACTGTCCCCTCTCACACTGTCCCCTCTCACACTGTCCCCTCTCACACTGTCCCCCCACACACTGCCCCCTTTCACACTGTCCCCCCCCACACTGTCCCCTCTAACACTGCCCCCCCACACTGTCCCCCCCCCACATTGTCCCTTCTAACACTGTCCCCTCTAACACTCTCCCCTCTAACACTGTCCCCCCCCACACACTGTCCCCCCCACACACTGTCCCCCCCACACACTGTCCCCCCCACACACTGTCCCCCTCTCACACTGTCCCCTCTCACACTGTGCCCCCCACACACTGTCCCCTCTCACACTGTGCCCCCCACACACTGTCCCCCTTCTGTCATATCTACCCCCCTCTTGTTAAACAGTCCCCCCTCCTTTCACAGTGCTCCCTCATTACACTGCCCCCCTCTTGTAATACTTCCCAGGTATCCTTTTCCTGTCACACTGCCCCCCTCTTGTCACAATATCCCCCTGTCATACTGCCCCCTCCTGTCACACTGCCCCTTCTTGTCACACTGCCCCCCTTCTTTCACAGTGCCCCCTCTTATCACACTCCCCCCTCTGGTCACACTTTCCAGATACCCTTCTTTGGTCACACTGCCCCCTCCTGTCAAAATACCCCGTCATACTGCCCCTCATTCTTTCACAATACCCCCCCCCCCTCCCCCATCATAGTGCGGGTCAGGGGCCCTTCATGGTTTCTTGCACTGGGGCCCTGAAGGTTATAGTTACGCCTCTGCAACAAAGTGTGTATATCACACAACGGACACAAGACAAGACACAAAAGTAAGCACTAAACAGATAATAACAAATGCAATGCCATCTGCAGATATTAAAATAAAGTGTCTGAATCCGATGAGGGGAGGGGAGGAGGCTGAGGAGAGGTTAATTACCAATGCTACCTATTTTTTAATTTCTGTAATATGCAGCATGGGAGGGGGTTAATGTACTGCCACTGGTCACTGATGCATCAGTGACCAATGGCAATACATTACCCCCCCCCCCCATGCTGCATATTACAGAAATTAAAAAATAGGTAGCATTGGTAATTAACATCCCCTCAGCCTCCCCCCCTCCCCCAATCGTATTCAGACAGTTCATTTATTAATCTGCAGCAGAATAATACATGAATGGGGGAGGGGGGGAGGCTGAGGGGAGGTTAATTAGCAATGCTAGTTTTAATTTCTGTAATATGCAGCATGGGGGGGGGGGGTTAATGTATTGCCATTGTTCACTGATGCATTTGTGACCAGTCACAGTTAATTAAGCCCTTTGTGCATTAGTTGCACCAGGCTCTACATTAAAAACCTTAAGCCCCCTTTCACACTGGGGCAGGGGCGGCATCGGTGGTAAAACTGAGCTATTTTTAGCGCTGCTTTACCATCATTACACACCACTCCTTCACTCCAAAGATGCTGCTAGCAGGACTTTTTTTACCGTCCTGCCAGCGCACCGCTCCAGTGTGAAAGTTCTCGGGGCTTTCACATTGGAGACACAGTAGCGGCTCTTTCAGGGCGTTTTGCAGGTGCTGTTTTTAGCGCAGTAGCGCCTGCAAAGTGCCCCAATGTGAAAGGGGTATAAGTGTAAACATCTAAGATAAAAGTTTTTGTCCTCCTATTTAATTCCTCCCCGCGCGCCGCCGCAGGTGCACATCGGGGAAAATCTGTGAAAAACAGGGGTGGGGTGGGGGGGGGGGGGGGGCGCAGTTTGCCATCTCCGCCCTGGGCACCAAATGACCTTGTCCCAGCACTGGTTCTGGTCGTCCCAAATGTCTTCCATTGCTCTTAGGAACCTTAAGTGCAGCAGAAATTTTTTTGTAACCTTGGCCAGATCTGTGCCTTCCACAATTCTGTCTCTGAGCTCTTCAGGCAGTTCCTTTGACCTCATTATTCTCATTTTCTCTGACATGCACTGTGAGCTGTAAGGTCTTATATAGACAGGTGTGTGGCTTTCCTAAACAAGTCCAATCAGTATAATCAAGGTGTAGAACCATCTCAAGGATGATCAGAAGAAATGGACAGCACCTGAATTAAATATATGAGTGTCACAGCAAAGGGTCTGAATACTTAGGACCATGTGATATATCAGTTTTTCTTTTTTAATAAATCTGCAAAAAATGTCAAAAATTCTGTGTTTTTCTGCCAATATGGGGTGCTGTGTGTAAATTAATGAGGAAAAAAAATGAACTTAAATGATTTTAGCAAATAGCTGCAATATAACAGAGTGAAAAATTTAAGGGGGTCTAAATACATATATATATATATATATATATACACTGCCTGCACTGTATACAGTATACACTGTATATACTGTATATATTATATATATATATATATATATATATACTAAACTGCCTGCACTCCACTAACTAACCTGCCTCTAACTAACTTCTCTCATTCATAACACTATATACAGCCACCGTGTAAGCAGCCGTATATAGTGTGGGGCGTGGACTTAGCCCCTGAGCCATGATTGGCTAAAGGCACCCTGCCTTTGGCCAATCATGGCTCTCACAGCAGAGCGTGCTGTGATTGGCCAAAGCATGCAGGTCAGGTGCATGCTCTGGCAAATCATCAGACATCGATGCACTGCGATCTCGCAATGCATTAAGGGGCATTTTGCTGCGCTTTAATTTCCTGCGATGCCCCATAATTTTCGGTATTGGCTGAACAGGCAAATTACCTTTGACTCGAACATCGGGCTCATCCCTAACAGCAATTAACAGAACTGAATTGCTTTAACTAACAACAGTATATAAAGACAGTCCTAACTTGCCGTGACAGTCCCAGTTTTATCCTACTGGTCGGTGAATGGCCAGCAAAGTTGGGATCCTTGAAGAAAGCACAACAGTTCCCAGCAGACAACAGCATAACTTGTACAATATTAGTCTCCAACCAGACCCAGGGCACCCTCTTTTGAGTCTCTGGATATGTACTCTAATGGGGCGTACACACGGTCGGACTTTCTAGAAAGCTAGGTCCGACGTACTTGCCGCCAGACTTCCGGCGGACTACCGCCGGACTCTCTGAACGGCCGGACTTGCCTATACACGGCCGGACTTTCCGGAATCCGGTCTTCGCGACGGACTTCCGCCGGACTTTCAGAATGAACGGACTTTCCCACACACGGACAAGTCCGTTCATTTTGAACGTGACTCGGGTACGACGGGACTAAAAAAGGAATTCAATCTCGCCGCTTTTTTTAGCGAGATTGAAACCTTGCGAGCCCCGTCGCAGGCATCCCAGACCTAGGTAAAAAGTGTCAATAATAAAACACAACACAGGTTTTTAAAATAATTTATTAAACAGCTCCGGGGGGGGTCTTCTTTTCCGTCTTCGGGGGTCCCTCCAGTTCATCTTCTCCCGGTGTCCAGTTGGTTCTTCTTCGCTCTCTCCGGCCTCTTCTCCCGGTGTTCCAGTTCTTCGGCCGGCCCCTCCGCTGTCTTCAGGTAGCTCTATTGCCAGCAGAGGTCCGGACTTCTTGTCTCCTCCAGATGTTGACACAACGCTCTCTCCGGCCTCTTCTCCCGGTGTCCCAGGTCTTCGGCCGGCCCCTCCGCTGTCTTCAGGTAGCTCTATTGCCAGCGGAGGTCCGGACTTCTGGGCTTCTTGTCTTCTAGAAGACATACAGACGGGCTTTCCATCAGGAACTGAGTCCAGCGGAGTTACGACGTAAAGATTTGAAGCAAGTTTCAAATCTAAAGTACGTCGGATTTCCGACCGAAACGGTCCGTCGGAAGTCCGATTGAGACCACACACGGTCGGATTGTCCGCCGGACTTGGTCCGGCGGTGTCCGTCTGACTTTTGCAGGTGAAAAGTCCGACCGTGTGTACGCCCCATAATTAGTTCAAGGCCTCAGATAGGGTTAGGAGTTGTTCTGATGTCTCCCTTTCAATCCTGCTGAGGCAGTACCTCTTTTCTTTCCTTACAAGTGTTGGAGGTGCTCTCTAGTACAGTCTGATCTCATCAGACATCCAAATCACACCTGACTTTCCAAGGGAGAAAGTTCATCTCTGAGGCAAGGTCCTGTGCGTTCAGCAGTCTCTCCTGATTGTGGTCAGATATAGCAGCGCTTCGTCCTCCTTGCTTTGCTGCATCAACCAATCACCATCCTACAGGATCAATCCAGACCCAGCCAAGATGGCTCCCCCCTGCACTGGAGACACTCCATAGATGAGCATCGCAAAATGGTCTCCTTAACAAAGGCTGTTGTACTTCTGCATTATTGAATATTCAGTTTAACCCTGTCCACATTGCAGAAGAATAATACAGCAGCAACAAAGGAAGATGTTTGGCAACAGTAATCAGCTGCAGTCCAGGTTAAAAATATATATATATATACATTCTATATCTTTTTTTTTATAAGTGATGTCAACAGGAGGCAGAAAACCAGCAGAACACTTCCCAGTGAAGATCTGTACAGAGGAACATGTCAGCAGAAGGCAGAGAAACATCAGTATAATAAACTTCCCAGTGAAGAGCTGTGTGGGTTGAGCGTGTCAGCAGGGGGCAGAGAAAAAGCATTACACTACTCCTCCCAGTGAATAGCTGTGCAGGGAGCATGTAAGCAGACATATGACCATTGGAGGACAGACAGGCTGTGCCCCCAAGTAAAATGCAAAGAAAAAAACTGATCCCTCTGGGATGGATGAGCTGTCCCTAATGTGGTCAGTTTGAAAAAGGAAAGCAGGGGGACTGGCAGGAACACCAGGGAAAAAAATGTGATATTTATCACCAAGGTTTTGCAGGCGGTATCACATACGATATTTGTCAGAAACAGCATGGGGGTCCTCTCCAATAGCTGGTTGCTAAGGAGCGTGCCAGGAAGCGGGCGGCTGCATCCTTAACAACAGATGACCCATCAGCTGTCAGCGGGTTCCCTGATGGACGTAAAGAAAACATGTTGGCAATTAAAAATTATGAAAAAAAATAACATGGGGTCCCCAATGCATACCAGGCTTTTTGGGTCTGGTATGGAATTTAATGGGAACCCCACGCTAAAATAAAATAATAACATAAATGCCTTGGGGGTCCCCCCTAGGATCCATATGAAAACCTTATCCAAGCGTGCAGCACAAGCCAGTGCCCCCCCCCCCCCACCCAACCCTACCAGGACGCATGCCCTCAACATGGTTGATGTATGCTTTTGATGGGGACAAGGGCCTCTTCCCAACAACCCTAGGTGGTGGTTGTGGGGGTCTGTGGGTGGGGGGCTTATCAGAATCTGGAAGCACCCATTAACAAGGGGGCCCCCAGATCCCGCCTCCCCATGTGAATGAGTAGGGGTACATTGTGCCCCTACTCATTCACCCAAAAAAATGTTAAAAAAGAAATAAAAAGACACACACAATTTTTGACAATTCCTTTATTAACCACTTACCCACTGGGCACTTAAACCCCCTTCCTAACCAGACCAATTTTTAGCTTTCTGTGCTCTCATATTTTGAACAACAATTACTCAGTCATACAACACTTTACCCATATGAGATTTTTGTCTTTTTTTCATACAAATAGAGCTTTCTTTTGGTGGTATTTAATCACCGTTTGTTTTTTTATTTTTTGCGCTATAAAAGAAAAAAGACAGAAATAAAGAAAAATAAAAAAATTTTACAGAATTTTCTGTTATAAAATTTTGCAAATTAGTAATTTTTCTTAATAAATTTTTGCCAAAATTTATACTGCTACATATCTTTGGTAAAAAGAGAAAATAAAAACTCCCCTCACATATGGAACTTTAACCGCTTCAGCCCCGGAAGATTTTACCCCCTTCCTGACCAGAGCTTTTTTTGTGATTTCGCACTGCGTTGCTTTAACTGACAATTGCGCGGTCGTGTGACGTGTCTCCCAAACAAAGTTGACGTCCTTTTTTCCCCACAAATAGAGCTTTCTTTTGGTGGTATTTGATCGCCTCTGCGATTTTTATTTTTTGCGCTATAAACAAAATAAGAGCAACAATTTTGAAAAAAATGCATTATTTTTACATTTTGCTCTAATAAATATCCCCCAAAAATATATAAAAAAACATTTTTTTCCTCAGTTTAGGCGATCATATTCTTCTACATATTTTTGGTAAAAAAAATCGCAATAAGCGTTTATTGATTGGGTTGCGCAAAAGTTATAGCGTTTACAAAATAGGGGATAGTTTTATGGCATTTTTATTAATAATTTTTTTATACTAGTAATGGCTAGTAATTTTTATTGTGACTGCGACATTATGGCGGACATGTCGGACATTTTTTACACATGTTTGGGACTATTGTCATTTATACAGCAATCAGTGCTATAAAAATGCACTGATTCCTGTGTAAATGACACGGGCAGTGAAGGGGTTAACCACTAGGGGGCGGGGAGGGGTTAAGTCAGTACTAGGGAGTGATTACTAACTGTAGGGGGGATGGGCTAGCAGTGTCACTACACTGATCACTGCTCCCGATGACAGGGAGCAGAGATCAGTGACACTTGTCACTAGGCAGAACGGGGAGATGCTGTTTACATCAGCATCTCCCCTTTCATCCTCTCCGTGAGGCGATCGCGGGTATCCCCGTGGCAATCGAGTCCGCGGGACCCGCGACCCGACTCACGGAGCTCCCGGCTGGCGCGCACGCAATGGCACATTGGGACATTTAAATGGACGTACTTGTAAGTCCATTTGCCCAGCCGTGCCATTCTGCCGACATACATCGGCGTGCGCTGGTCGGGAAGGGGTTAAAGGCTCGAGGAAGGTGCAAACAATCAATATTGTATGAAACCTATTTTTATTGGTATCAAAATTATGTGCCCAACCAGATGACCCAGAGCCTGCTGCCCAGTCAGATGACCCAGAGCCTGCTGCTCAGCCAGATGACCTAAAACCTGCTATCCAGCCAGATGACCTGGAGCCTGCTACCCAGCCAGATGACCCGGAGCCTGCTACCCAGCCAGATGACCCAGATACTGCTGCCCAGCCCAATGACCCGAAGCCTGCTACCCAGCCAGATGACCCAGAGCCTGCTACCCAGCCAGATGACCCAGATCCTGCTGCCCAGCCAGATGATTCGGAGACTGCTACCCAGCCATGTGATCCAGAGCCTGCTGCCCAGCCAGATGACCCAGAGCCTGCTGCCCAGCCAGATGACCCAGAGCCTGCTGCCCAGCCAGATGACCCAGAGCCTGCTGCCCAGCCAGATTACCCAGAGCCTGCTGGCCAGCCAGATGACCCAGAGCCTGCTGCCTAGCCAGATGACCCAGACCCTGCTGCCCAGCCTGATGATCCGGAGCCTGCTACCCAGCCAGATGATCCAGAGCCTGCTGCCCATCCAGATGACCCAGGGCTTGCTGCCCAGCCAGATGACCCAGAGCCTGCTGCCCAGCCAGATGACCCAGAGCCTGCTGCCCAGCCAGATGACCCAGAACCTGCTGCCCAGCCAGATGACCCAGAGCCTGCTGCCCAGCCAGTTGACCTGGAGCCTGCTGCCCAGCCAGATGACCCAGAGCCTGCTGCCCAGCATGATTGCCCCGGAGCGTGCTACCCAGCCAGATAACCCAGAGCCTGCTGCCCAGCCTGATGTGCCTCTGTCCGCTGCCCAGCCTGATGTGCCTCTGTCCGCTGCCCGGCCAGACGTGCCTATGTCCGCTGCCCAGCCTGATGTGCCTCTGTCCGCTGCCCAGCCTGATGTGCCTCTGTCCGCTGCCCGGCCAGATGTGCCTATGTCCGCTGCCCAGCCTGATGTGCCTCTGTCCGCTGCCCAGCCTAAGGTGCCCGCTGCCCAGCCTAACATGCCCGCTACCCAGCTCGATGTGCCTGTGCTCACTGCCCAGCTTGATGTGCCTGCTGGCCAGCCTGATGTGCCTGCTGCCCAGCTTGATGTGCCTGCTGCCCAGCTTGATGTGCCTGTGCCCGCTGCCCAGCTTGATGTGCCCACTGCCCAGCTTAATGTGTCTATGCTCGCTGCCAAGTGTGATATATCTATGCCCGTTGCCCAGCTTGATGTGCTCGCTGCCCAGTTGGATGTGCCTGTGCCCACTGCCCAGCTTGATGTGCCTGTGCCCGCTGCAAAGCTTGATGTGCCACTGCCTGCTGCCCAGCTAGGATGTGCCGCTGCCTGCTGCCCAGCTTGATGTGCCTGTGCCCGCTGCCCAGCTTGATGTGCCACTGCCCACTGCCCAGCTTGATGTGCTGCTGCTCGCTGTCCAGCTTGATGTGCCTCTGCCCATTTCCCGGCTTAATGCCATGGACCTTTGACATGCCCAGCTTGGTGTGCCTCTGCCTGCTGCCCTGCTTAATGCCTTGGACTTTTTTCATGCTCCGCTTGATATGCCTCTTCCCACTGCCCGGCTTGATGCCATGAATTTTTTATAGCTGCGGCTAGTTGGAGTGTCCGGAGGCCGGTCCTTCGAGGGGGGTTACTGTCAGGAAAGGTTTCACCTGCTGGTGGCACTGTCAGACCTTTGGCTTGCAGTACTGGTGTCCACCAGCGGGTGTCTCCTGGCAGTCTGAAATTGTCAGGAAAGGTTTCACCTGCTGGTGGCACTGTCTGATTCTTAGGCCACAGTACTGGTGTCCACCAGCGGGTGTCTCCTGGCAGTGTGGAGCCGACATTATCTCCTGTGATCAGGCGTCACCTGAGGCTAATTTCAGGAAATGTGTACTTATACCTGGCAAGCACTCACATACTTGCCTTGGTATTGTCCTTGAGCCTTGACCTGTATCCTGTGATCCAGAGAACCTGAACCTGAACCTGTACTTGTACCTGTTCCTGTCCATCCTGTGTTCCTGTATTCCTGTACCCCTGCCCTGCAGCCTGATCCCTTCCACCTTTCTCTGTCCTGTCGTGCTCCTTGCCCCATCTGCTGATCTCCCGTTTATGACCCTGGCCTGGCTACGTTTATGATTCTTGTATTCCCCATCTATTGTATATACCTGTTTTGACTGTTGTTTGTGGGTCACTGTCTGGTTGTTGTATTGTTGTACACTGTGTTGTATTGGAGGTGTTTGATACCCATATTCGCTAATCTTAATAAACTACATTATTTGACTTTACATGCGTTTGGTTCTCTCTGTTGTAGCCTATGCAGTTCTGGTCACACCTGTCCGTGACACACGTCGGGCTCAATACTGAAGGAACTGTATTTACTGTACATGATCCAATTCTGCTCTCTGGTTTTATGTATTTTGATTTATGGTGATGTATGCACCACCTTTTATATCAACAAATACATTTTTATTTTTCTCTATGTTGTTATTGATTAGTTGCCCTTAAAGTCCCAAAGTACTTTTACTGGGGGGTTCTCTCTTTACATGTCCAATGGTGGGTTCAAGGTTTATAGTGAATCCAACCAGAATAAAAACAACAAAAACAAAAAGAGAGTAGGAGAGGTGTGTGGGGCCCTCTTGGCTACTGGACAGTCACGTGGGGCACACAAGGATTACCTTGGATGGGCAGGGGGATAGAGAAGGGCAAGAGTCCAAGTATAAATGTATATTGGTTTGAATGGAATTGCAATGCATTCATTAGACCTCACATACCTTGTCATGGAGAGAATTCACCCGTCCCAAATCGGGAGAGCCTCAGCTAGGCAGGTTACTAAGAAGTCTCTTGGTTGGGCTCCTTCATCCGTAAAGAGGAAAAGATTAGGTGGCCATACATAATGAGCTCCTCTATAATATAGAGTGTCCATACAAGGACAGTGTCCAGGCACTGGTTGTTAACTTTAGGGCTCTGTGTAAAAAAAAGATATAACTATATATAGTTAGGAGCCATTCCAGTGGATATGTCTTAGGTTTTGGATTCTTTACTATTCCCCTTATTTATAGAATCCAAAACCTAAGACATACCCACTGGAACGGCTCCTCACCCCACACTGCAGCCGGAAGACAGCAACCGGATCATGCAGTGGTTAAGTTTTGGATTCTATAACTAAGGGGGATATTGTGGTGATTGGGTCTTAAGTTGGGGAGTGGAGGTGCTGGAGCTTGTGCCTTGCCTCCTATCTCCCCCCCTATCATCACATCTCTTGTCGAACCTTACTTGCTATGCCACACGTATGCGTGCTTTTATGTATATGGTGTACATATGTATCCTCCTGGGGACTTACATCCAATTTTACTTCAAGTGAGTACTTCATGCTCTGCTGTAATGCTACTATATTCACTCCTATTGAAGCACCAATGAACCTTCTAACTTACGTTTTTCCTTTTTAATTTTTTTTAATTTTTTTATTTGTTTATTTATTTATTTATTTTTTCCCTCCTTCCCTAGTTGATGGTTATCCAAATCTATTGCTAAGACCTTGACGTCTATACATGAATGAATTTGAATTACTGTTCTTGAGCTTGCGAAAGGTAAGGTATATTACAAGGTAATATAATTGTACTAATTTAGTGTCTGATCTCAGAGCATAGGCTATTACCTTTCATCCATTATTGTACGATATTATATGTTTATGTGTTCACGTTTTTATATAAATCTTTTCTCATTTTAGTGAAGCCCCTTTGTGTATTAACTGAAACCTGAATGTGTCCTGAAGAAGTTCTATACAAAACGCAGACACATCTGGGCTTGTATCATGTATATTTCTATATAGATGATTTTTATTACTTTTTGTTAATGTCTTTGTACTGTATGTATTTATATTTAATCAAATTGATTATATTGTTATTCTGACTATACTTTCTCAGGTTTGTTGTTCCTCTAAAGTCTGCCCAGGGTTTCCTTGTTGACCCCCCCTTTATTTTTTTATGCATACAATTTATTCGGATGTGGCTATAGGAGTGTCCCTTTTTTTCTATTTTGTCTATTTCCCTTAGTTATAGAATCCAAAACCTAAGACATGCCCACTGGAACGGCTCCTAACTCCACACTGCAGCCGGAGGACAGCAACCGGATCATGCAGTGGTTAAGTTTTGGATTCTATAACTAAGGGGAATACTGTGGCGATTGGCTCTTAAGTTGGGGAGTGGAGGTGCTGGAGCTTGTGCCTTTCCTCCTATCTCTCCCCCCTATCACCACATCTCTTGTCAAACCTTAATTGCTATGTCGCACGTATGCGTGCGTTTATGTATATGGTGTACATATGCACATACATATATATATATATATATATATATATATATATATGTTTTTTACACAGAGCCCTAAAGTTTAACAACCAGTGCCTGGACACTGTCCTTGTGTGGACACTATTTATAGAGGAGCTCACTACGTATGGCGACCTTTTAATCTTTTCCTCTTTACGGATGAAGGAGCCCAACCAAGAGACTTCTTAGTAACCTCTCTAGCTGAGGCTCTCTCAGTTTGGGACGGGCGAACTCACATACTGTAGATTGGACTTGATGGACTTGTCTCTATGTGTAACTCTCTCTATGACAAGGTATGTGAGGTCTAATGAATGCATTGCAATTCTATTCAAACCACTATACATTTATACTTAGACTCTCACCCTTCTCTCTTCCCCTACCCACATCAGGTAATCCACATGTGCCCCGCGTGACTGTCCAGTAGCCAAGAGGGCCCCGCACACCTCTCCTACTCTGTTTTTGCTTTTGTTGTTTTTATTCTGGTTGAATTCACTATATACCTTGATCCCACCATTGGTCAACTGTGTACTCCATTCTGTCGCTCAGGCATAGTGAGTAGCTGTTGTTGTGCAATCCCATCCTCCCTCCACCCTTACACCCATGTCCAAATGAATACTCTATTATATGTACTGTTTTATAGATTGTATTTACCAAGATTATAAAAAAACCTTCCCTGAACGAGGAGCTCTTCTGACTCCGAAACATGTTGGTGTATGGTTTTCTGTAATATCACTGAGCATTACGATTTACATCAGTCTGTGGTTTTTGACCAATTTCTTCATGTATTTATCATGTATTTCTTTATTGATTTGATGATACTTTTTTAAATATGTTTTTTAATATAAATAATTTTGATATCAATAAAAATATGTTTCATACAATATTGATTGTTTGCACCTTCCTCAAGCCTTTAAAGTCCCATTTGTCTTTTCTCTCAAATTACCAGGGATGTGGCCGCCATATTAGCAGAGTTTGACCTCTTTCTTTTTATATCTTTGGTAAAAATAACCCAAATCAGTGTATATTATTTGGTCTGTGTGAAAGTTATAGAGTCCACAAGCTATGGTGCCAATCTCTGAAAATTGATCACACCTGAAGTACTGATGGCCTATCTCATTTCTTGAGATCCTAAAAAGCCAGGAGAGTATATACCTCCCAAATGACCCCTTTTTGGAAAGTAGACATTCCAAGGTATTTAGTAAGGGGCATGGTGAGTTTTTTTAAGTTGTAATTTTCTTTTTCATACATCATGGGACACAGAGTCAGGCTAATATTCATTACCTGCTGGGTTATACTTCATCATTAGGTGAATGGACACTGGTAGACAAAAGGTCTTCAGTAGGGATGAGCCGAACACCCCCCGGTTCGGTTCGCACCAGAACTTGCGAACGGACCGAAAGTTCGCACGAACATTAGAATCCCATTGACGTCTATAGGACTCGAATGTTTGAAATCAAAAGTGCTCATTTTAAAGGCTAATTTGCATGGTATTGTCCTAAAAAGGGTTTGGGGACCCGGGTCCTACCCCAGGGGACATGTATCAATGCAAAAACAAAGTTTAAAAACGGCCGTTTTTTCGGGAGCAGTGATTTTAATGATGCTTAAAGTTAAAAAAAAAAAGTGAAATATTCCTTTAAATATCGTACCTGGGGGGTGTCTATAGTATGCCTGTAAAGTGACGCGTGTTTCCCGTGTTTAGAACAGTCCCTGCACCAAATGTAATTTTTAAAGGAAAAAATCTCATTTAAAACTGCTTGCGGGTTTAATGTAATGTCGGGTCATGGCAATATGGATGAAAATCAGTGAGACAAATGGCATGGGTACCCCCCAGTCCATTACCAGGCCCTTTGGGTCTTGTATGGATATTAAGGGGAACCTCGCACCCAAATTAAAATAAGGAAAGGTGTGGGGCCACCAGGCCCTATATATTCTGAACAGCAGTATACAGGCGGTGCAAACAAGACAGGGACTGTAGGTTTATTGTTAAGTAGAATCTCTTTGTAATTTTGAACGGGTACATTTTTAACGTGTTTAGCTCCAGCCAAAAAAATCTTTTTTTAAGCTTTTTGGAAAACATAGGGAAGGGTTATCACCCCTGTGACATTTGTTTTGCTGTCTTTCCTCCTCTTCAGAAGATTTCAACTCACTTTTTGTCCCAATGAAAAATGTTTTTTGAAAATTTGGGTTTTTTTGTGGAACAAGGATTGGAAAGCATCAGTGGAAAGGAGAATTTTTTTTCCCATATTAACTCTTACAGGAGAGAATTTCCCTTCCTAGGGGTAGATTTCATCTCACTTCCTGTTGTCTCCTTCCGTTTGCAAGTAGGAGTCGTTTGTAAGTTAGATGTTTGAAAGTAGGGTCCTGCCCTATATACTCAGCAGAAATTTGGGCCTTAAGTGTTGCTGTGGCCACAACACTGTAATGCCCCGTACACACGGTCGGAGTTTGTTCGGACATTCCGACAACAAAATCCTAGGATTTTTTCCGACGGATGTTGGCTCAAACTTGTTTTGCCTACACACGGTCGCACAAAGTTGTCGGAATTTCCGATCGACAACCACGCGGTCACGTACACCACGTACGACGAGACTAGAAAAGGCCGGTTCAGAACCAAGCGCGGCACCCTTTGGGCTCCTTTTGCTTTTGCCTTCTCGTGTTAGTAAAAGTTTGGTGAGAGACGATTCGCGCTTTTTCAGACTCGTGGCCTTCAGACCGTTTTCTGCCGTTCAGTTTGTGCTTGTGGGTTTGTATCTGCTCTTCAGTGCGTGCAAGCAAGTTCCGCGTGACTTTAAGGAGTCATTGTATTCTTGTTCGTTCGTTACTGGTTTTCAGGTCACTCTTCACAGGCCTTGCTGTTCTTCAGTGCGTTCTGTTACTTCGTTCTGAGCAGCCGACCGTTTTCTAGCCATGTTTCGTATGCGCACTCCTCGTAGAGTTCGTGCTGTGCGGGGGCTTGGTGTTGGGGTCCTGACCTTGACACAAGTCCAGTCCATGAACAGGGTGGGGAGGAGTTCATGGACCAAGAATTGGTTGCTTCAGCCTGACCAGTTCTGTCATATGCCTTTGCTCCGTGAGATCCGTGAGAATAATCCTGATGATTTCAGGAACTTTCTCAGGATGACGGACCCCGTGTTTCACCGTTTGTTGGCTTTGCTGACCCCTTAAATCAGAAGGCAGGATACCTGCATGAGGCAAGCCATCACTCCGGAGCAGAGGCTGGTCGCTACCTTGCGGTATTTGGCCACAGGGAGAGGCCTGCAGGACCTCAAGTTCTCGACAGGCATCTCCCCCCAGGCTCTTCTTTGTGGACATTTACTGCTTGTGTTTGTTTGAGCTGACCCTGACAGAAATGTGGGGAGTCCAGAAAATGTCGTGATTGTGTAACCTTACAAAGCACTGTTGTCTGTTATTTACTAAATGCAAAGACACTTTTCACTACAAGTGCACTGAAACTGCACTTGTAGTGCAAAGAGTATTTGCCCTTAGGAAATTACCCCCATTTTCTCATAAAACAACAATTACATCACCCCAAAAATGTTGTAGCGTTGAGACAATAATCCACACATTCTTGATGAACAATCTTTTTAATACCTGCACAATCACATGTGCATTTACCAAAGGTTTTTCTGACAAACCGACATGTTTGTTGTATAACAATTTTTGTGGTGCCATTATCCAAAATCAAAATGTCCATTTTATATAAAACAGGCCTGTGTAAAACCAACAAGAAAGACACAAATCTTGATCTTACAAAGTTCACATTTGGTAGAACCTGAAGGCTATATCAGACATGAGTATTTAGGAACTGTGTTTGATATAGCGTTCAGATGGGGGGAAATCACCCCTGGAAAAGCCAAATTTGGAAGATGCACACCAATTTCCCAATGTCAACATGTGCTATCTGCCATCACGGGGGATCAAGGGACGTGTTTTGGGGGAGAAAGCCCTTCTTCACCGCTACTTTATTATTGAGGAAGGGGTTGCACCCCCAAAACGCGTCCATTGATCTCCCGTGATGGCAGATAGCACATGTTGGCACACTGTGTGCATCCTCCAAATTTGGCTTAGGGAAAAATCACAAAACCATTTCGCACATTGTAGCACACAAAAGAAGAAAGTGATTTGGAGGGGCTTTAAACTCGCCCCAAAACATCAATGATGTTTTTATATTTTGGAATAACATCATTGATGTTTTTATTGATGTTTTCCAATTGTAAATTACACCCCATGATCTCCCCGATCAGGATCTGGGCACTTTCGGATGTGAAAGGATCTTCATCCACACCCTCACGATCACCTAAAAAGAGAGGAACCACAAAATAAATTATGTTTGCAAAAAAATGCCGCCATCCATCTCTTATCTGAGCCTGTGGTCGCAGACACTCACCTGTTGTGGTGACTAGTTCCACCACGTCTTCTTCCTCCTGCTCAGCTTGTGTTGGGGGTATTTCACCTTCTTCCAGAGGTGGGGGGGCTCTGGTCTCCTCGGATGAGGGGTGTCCTCCGAGTCTTTTATCCCCTATGTAAAACAAAAATGGTATAATTAGCACACAGATATTTGATGGCAGAACTATAAATAGGAAACATTGCTTGGAAGTGGGGTACAATTATCTATTTTAGCCGAGTTCCAAGATGTAGCTTTTTTAGTGCCCTTTGTCAAGCTGCAATACTTTACCTGTTTTGTACAAGCTTCACAGATGTAGCCCCCCCTATAGTATACACTGGAGCACCTGTGTGGCCCCCCTAATAAAAATGGTGTTCTGGGGTCCCACACTAGTGCTCCAGTGTCCAGATGTGAAAACAGCTGCTCAGTGTCCTCTCCTTACACACAATCTAGTTTGCATTTCATTCTAGTAACAAAGCCAATTCTTTGAAGACAAGTATAGGGCCTCAAAATGGTGGCCAAATGCATATGGCCTAAACAATGGTATTTTATAGTCCGAAAGAAAAATGTGTGATCCGAACGAATAATGTGCCCATGAACATGAAAGTTGCCATTTTAAACTGTACAACAATTCCTAAAAGCACATGGAGCAGCACGAACGTAATAAACACAAGAACAATAGGAACACAGCACAACTACTTACTTTTTTGCAGCACTCTCCGGATCTTTCTGTACTGCTCATGTTCTCGTAATTTCAGGTCCGACCACCGCTTCCTGAGCTGATCTTTCGATCGTCGTACCCCGAAATTATGGTGCAGACTCCTGACCACTTTCGCCATGATCTTGGCCTTTCTGACATTGGGGTTGGGGTAAGGCCCATACTTTCCCTCATAGTCGGCCTTCTTCAGGATGTCCACCATCTCCAACATCTCCCCAAAGGACATATTTGAGTCCTTTAATCTCCTTCTGGATCGGGACGTTTCAGGCTCCAGCCTTTCCTCCTCCTCCTCCTCGTTGCTACAGTTAGCACGATCCTGCTGTCTATCCGCCATGTGCTCTTCCTCCCACTGCGCCAAACGAAAAGGGGCGGGGAATAGACTAGAAAGAACGTCAGGGGCGGGCGGAGTTATACGCATGCGCAGTGTGTATAAATCGTAACGCGCGCGTCTTACGTACGATCTGTGAGCGGAGGAAGGAGCATCGGACACGCCGATCGTGCTAACGAAGGTAAGACCTAAACTTGGGCCTATACTGCTTCGAAATGGAAGCCTATATTGTAACAAGATTATGGGAGTTTGGCCTGACATTAGGGTTTGTCTTGTGTTGTGTCTTGTAGAGAAAATGGATGGCTTCAATGACCACAACTTCCTTCCCCTGTTCATAGACCAGTACAGAGAGCTGCCCTGTCTGTGGCAGGTCAGACACCCCCACTATAACCACAAACAGAAGAGGCAGGCAGCGCTGGAGAAACTGCTGGAGTTGGTGAAGCCGGTGGTCCCCACAGCAACCATCCCTTATTTGAAAGCTAAAATTGGTGGCCTGAGGAGCACATATCTTAGGGAGCGCAAGAAGGTCACAGATTCCCAGAGGTCCGGAGCTGCAGCAGATGACGTTTATGTCCCCAGGCTGTGGTACTACGAGAGACTGCGATTTCTGTCAGACCACACTGAGGTCAGGGAATCACTCTCTACTCTTCCTTCCACGCTTCCTTCCATACCAGCTGAGGCTTCCAATGTCCAACCTGGGCCTTCCAGCCAGGAAGAAGTGGAGGAGCCCAGCTGGAGTCAGGTATAGCATTCTTCTACAGATTTCTGGGCAATAAATAAATGATGTTTATTAGATGTTATTATTGATCACTAATTGCTGCTTGAAAGTGTTTTACATATCAATAGACAGTAGTGGGCACCCAAAATTGGGACAAGAATGAAAACTGCTGGGCTCAGAAGGATAGTCTGTTATATTTATTAACATTCAATTTGCAGCAGTCAGGAGGTGAAAATTGTGTGTGATTGATGTAAAAAATACTAAAACTATGTCCCTTTTTCATACACAGGAAGACCTCAGCCAGGAGGAGGCTGTGGAATGTGGCAGTCAGGAGGAGGCGGGGATTAGTGGCAGCCAGGAGGAGGCGGGGCTAAGTGGCAGCCAGGAGAAGCCTGGGACAAGTCGCAGCCTGACTGAGTCTCAGGTCCCTCCCCTCCGCCTGCCACATAAAAGGGCCATGAAGATGACTCCCAGTCCTGTGCAGGATTCAGCATACAGGCTGATCCAGGAGGCTTCTGCGTCCCTCCGAGCCTTCCCCAGTCCTGAAGAGGCCTTTGCCTGCATGGCTGCCACAAAATTGCAGGGCATGCAGGAGGGCCAACGCAGGCTCTGTGAGGACCTGCTTTATAAAGTGCTTCGTAAGGGGGAGAGTGGGGAACTGACACCCAAGACGGATGTCATGGAGAGGGACCATCCTCCTCCTCCTGCTGCCACAACTCCACCACCACAGCCAAAGCCTGGAAGGAAGCGTGGAAGGAAGACCAAAGAGTGATGGCCCTGGGTTCAGTCTGGTCTGACAGAAGATGCAGTCTCTCGTATGACCACAGCCTGGGGACACAGATGTCATCTGCTGCTTTCCGGATCTCTGGGACTTCTGGACCAGACTGCCCTCCCTAAGATAAGGACTCCTCAGGCCACCAATTTTGCTTTTAAATAATTGATGTCTGCCCTGGGGGTCCAAGGCTTCGCCCACTTCTGCAGTTTCTCCAGCGTTGCCTCCCTCTTTGTTTTTTGTATAGTTGTGACCCCTTAATAAAAAAAATTTCGGGAAATTCTACTCTCCTGTGTGTGTTTTCATCCAAAAAGGACAGTTTGTTGGTAACGATTCAGGTACATTTCTAAAGTACAATGTGAAATTAACAAGGGACAACAACACCAAACAATCTCCTCCTACAGATTAAATACAACAACATATAATGGTGTTGTGGGAACTTGTCACAAAAAACACACAAACATTTTCGGGAGTACAAATCAAAATCACTAAAAAAAAAAAAAAAAAAAGAGAAACACAAAAAAAAAATCTACATTAAAGTCAAAAAAAAAAAAAAAAATTTGTCAGATGTGAGAAATCTAAATATATTGAGGGAATCCCGATAAATAGTAACGAAAGAAGTTTGTGAGAAGTGTGTGTGAATATGAGCATCAAAACTACTTCATTCTTGTCACATTATAAAGAAGAAGAGATTGCGCTGTATTAAACCATTTTTAACATTGCAGCGTGACGAAAGTGCTGTATCCATTGCAAACGCTAAGTTTACCAGAACGAGCTGTCCCGTGTCGGAATTTCTTCTGAGCATGCGTGGCACTTTGTGCGTCGGAACAGGCCACACACGGTCGGAATTGACGCGATCGGATTTTGTTGTCGGAAAATTTTATCTCCTGCTGTCCAACTTTGTGTGTCGGAAAATCCGATGGAAAATGTCCGATGGCGCCCACACACGGTCGGAATTTCCGACAACACGCTCCGATCAGACAATGTCCATCGGAAAATCCGACCGTGTGTACGGGGCATAAGCCCTCACAGGGCTCTGCTGTGAAATATTAGATCAAGAATTGTAATTACATGCCCCTGTTGAACAGGAGCGGAAAAATTAGGCCTTAGGCACTGGTGCTGGTGCCACAACACTGCAACCCCTCACAGACACTCTAGTTGGAAAGCAGGAACGAGCCCTGCTGCAAAGTATTGCATCAAAAATTGTAATTACACGCCCCTGTTAGACAGCGGCAGAAAAATTGGGCCTTAGGCACTGGTGCTGGTGCCACAACACTGCAACCCCTCACAGACACTCTAGTTGGAATGCAGGAACGAGCCCTGCTGCAAAGTATTACATCAAAAATTGTAATTACACGCCCCTGTTAAAGAGAGGCTGAAAAATTGTGCCTTAGGCACTGGTGGTGGCGCCCAGAACCAAAAATGTTCTTACAAGCTATCAGCGTGATGATTGAGGAGGAAGAGGATAATTACTCAGGGATAGTCACTCAGCATCAGCATAGGCAGTCTTTGAAGGGATCTGAGATTTCAAAAAAAATTATTCGGTTACATCAGCATCAGGTGCTTGGTAGCTAGTGGTGATCCAAGACTGATTCATTTTTATGAAGGTCAGTCGATCGACCGAGTCGGTGGACAGACGCACCCTGTGATCGGTTACCACGCCTCCAGCAGCATTGAATGTGCGTTCCGAAAGAACGCTGGATGCAGGACAGGCCAGTAGCTCAATTGCATACTGTGCAAGCTCTGGCCAGTGATCCATCCTCAAGACCCAGTAACCCAGAGGATTTTCGGTGGGAAAGGTGTCCAAGTCTGATCTTGCCCCTAGGTATTTATGCACCATGTAAAACAGACGCTGGCGATGGTTGCTGGAACCGATCATACCTTGGGGCTGCGGACCAAAAAATTGTCTGAACGCATCGGTCAGACGGCCACCTTCTCCACCGCTCCTTCTTTGACTGACCAAAGCCTCAGCAACACGTTGTTCAGAAACAGGAGTTTGTAACCTCCCAGTCTCTGGGAACGCATTGCACAGACCTTTCTGCAAGGCCTCCCGAAGATGTTTCATCCTCTGCTCCCTCTGCGATGGCAAGATAAGGTCCGCAACCTTACCCTTGTAACGTGGATCAAGGAGGGTTGCCAGCCAGTATTGGTCCTTCTCCTTGATACCACGAATACGAGGATCCTTACGCAGGCTTTGCAGGATCAGGGAGGCCATGCAGCGTAGGTTTGCTGAGGCATTCGGTCCGGAGTCCTCTGGGTCACTAAGGACGACAACGTCCGCAGCCACCTCCTCCCAGCCACGTACAAGTCCATGTGTTTCTTGGGACTGATCCCTTAAAGACTGCTGCTGATGCTGAGTGCCAGGCTCCACCTCCATACTGACACAATCTTCCTCCTCCTCCTCCTCGTCCTCCTCGTCCTCTTCCTGTGTGATCGGCGGGCACGCAGGAACACTGTCTGGATAAAGGGGGCCTTGAGAGCTAAGGAAGTCCTCCTCTTCCTGCCTCTGTTCTGCCTCAAGTGCCCTGTCCATTATTCCACGCAGCGTGTGCTCCAACAGGTGGACAAGGGGGACAGTGTCACTGATGCATGCACTGTCACTGCTCACCATCCTCGTGGCCTCCTCAAATGGTGACAGGACAGTGCATGCATCCCTGATCATGGCCCACTGGCGTGGGGAAAAAAACCAAGCTCCCCTGACCCTGTCCTGGTGCCATAGTCGCACAGGTACTCATTGATGGCCCTCTGCTGCGTGTGCAGCCGCTGCAGCATGGCCAACGTTGAGTTCCACCTGGTGGGCATGTCACAGATTAGGCGGTTCTTGGGCAGGTTAAACTCCTTTTGGAGGTCCGTCAGCCGAGCACTGGCATTATATGACCGGCGGAAATGCACACAGACTTTCCTGGCCTGCCTCAGGACATCCTGTAAGCCCGGGTACCTGCCCAAGAACCGCTGCACCACCAAGTTAAGGACGTGAGCCAAACAGGGCACATGGGTCATTTGTCCCTGTCGGAGGGCAGAGAGGAGGTTGGTGCCATTGTCGCAAACCACCATTCCTGCCTTAAGTTGGCGTGGCGTCAACCACCTCAGAACCTCTGCCCCAGTGTGGCTCCTGTCCCCCAAGCACACCAGCTCAAGCACCGCATGGCATCTTTTGGCCTGCGTACTTGCGTAGCCCCTTGAACGACTACGGAGCACCGCTGGTTCCGAGGAAGAGGCCATGGAGGAAGAAGAAGAGGAGGGGGTGGAGGAGAGAGGTGTGTCACAATCATTAGCATTTTGGAGGCGTGGTGGCGGAACAACCTCCAACACTACTGCACCTTGTCCTGCATCCTTCCCACCCAATGCTCCGTGAAACTTAGGTAACGTCCCTGTCCATGCCTGCTGGACCATGAGTCAGCGGTAATATGCACCTTACCGCTGACCGCCCTGTCCAGCGAGGCATGGACATTGCCTTCCACATGCCGGTAGAGAGCCGGAATCGCCTTCCGTGAGAAAAAGTGGCGTTTGGGTACCTGCCACTGAGGAACTGCACATTCCACAAACTCACGGAAGGGGGCAGAGACTACCAACTGAAAAGGCAGCAGTTGAAGTGCTAGCAAATTTGCCAAGCTAGCATTCAACCGCTGGGCATGTGGATGGCTGGGAGCAAACTTCTTTCGGCGGTGCAGCAGCTGGGGCAGGGAAATTTGCCTGGTACATTCTGACGTCGGTGTACCAAAAGCAGATTGCCCACAAGTACTTGGCTGTGACACACCTAATTCTACACCTTCATTCCTCTCAGTGCAGGTCTCAGAGAGGACTGAAGGTCTAGTGGGGTTGGAAATCTCAGCTGATGAGGAGCAAGGAGAGGTCCTCTTTGTTCTTTGGTGTGGGTCTTTTAGATACGCTTGCCAACGAACTGCATGGCAGGTCAACATATGTCTGGTCAAGCATGTGGTACCCAAGCGGGAGATGTTTTGGCCACGTGAGATACGCTTGAGACATATGTTGCAAATAGCAGCAGTGCGATCTGATGCACTCGTCTCAAAAAAGGCCCACACCAAAGAACTTTTTGAATAACGCGCAGAGACCGCAGCGCCCTGCACATGTGGAGCTTTGGGGTGTGATGCAGTCAATGTGCTGCCCTTAGGCTGGCCCCTGGAGGGCATCCTGCCTTGTTGGTGATGTGCCGCCTCCTCCTCCTCCTCCTCCTCCTCTCTCCTATCAGGCACCCACGTTGAGTCAGTGACCTCATCATCCCCTCCCTCCTCATCACTGGAGCAAACCTGGCAGTATGCTGCAGCAGGGGGAGCATGACTGCCAGATTGCTGTCCTTCTTGGGCACCCCCTCTGTCCGTGCTCATGTTACTGCCTTCATCGAGCTCAGTATCATCATCAGAGCCTTCCAAACGCTGGGCATCCTCCTGGAGCATGTACCCAACACTGTGGTCAAACAGTTCGAGGGACTCCTCAGGAGGACATGGTGGAGCTAGGGAAGGAGTCACTGATGACATTGAGCCGAGGGAAGAGGCCGCTGCTTTGCCAGACAAAGCACCCTGGGCATGGGTGAGAGAGGATGAGGAGGATGAGGACGGCTTGGTCATCCACTCGACCAAGTCTTCCGCATGTTGCGGCTCAACACGGCCAGCTGCCGAAAAAAAGGCCAAGCGTGTCCCATGGCCACGTGCTGATGAGGATGCACCGTCTCCACGACCAGCACTAGACACAGAGCCTGCTTGCCCTCTCTTATTGTCTTGTGACTGTCTGCCTCTCCTTCTTGGCCTTCCAGACATACTAATGGCCTGTAGCTGCACTAAGCTGGGATATATATATATATATATATATATGTACTGATACTGCAGCTAGCAAAATCAACTGCCTGCCTGTAGTATGAGAACACCACCAACCTTCTACAGGTAGCTTTAGCTGAACACTGTGAGGTGGACGCACCCCACTAACTTGTAGGTTTAGCTGAACACTGTGAGCAGGACGCACTGCACTAACTGTAAATAGTCTAGCTGCCTGACCGTGGTACTAATAGGATCAAAAGAACACCAGTAATTTTCTTCAGGTATCTTTATATACTGTAACAAGACAAGCCTCCCTGTCAGTAGGAAGATAACAGGAACGGATCTAGCTGAACACTGTGAGCAGGACGCACTGCACTAAATGTAAATAGTCTAGCTGCCTGACCGTGGTACTAATAGGATCAAAAGAACACCAGTAATTTTCTTTAGGTAGCTGTAAATACTGTAACAAGACAAGCCTGCCTGTCAGTAGGAAGATAACAGGAACGGATCTAGCTGAACACTGTGAGCAGGACGCACTGCACTAAATGTAAATAGTCTAGCTGCCTGACCGTGGTACTAATAGGATCAAAAGAACACCAGTAATTTTCTTCAGGTAGCTTTATATACTGTAACAAGACAAGCCTGCCTGTCAGTAGGAAGATAACAGGAACGGATCTAGCTGAACACTGTGAGCAGGACGCACTGCACTAAATGTAAATAGTCTAGCTGCCTGACCGTGGTACTAATAGGATCAAAAGAACACCAGTAATTTTCTTTAGGTAGCTGTAAATACTGTAACAAGACAAGCCTGCCTGTCAGTAGGAAGATAACAGGAACGGATCTAGCTGAACACTGTGAGCAGGACGCACTGCACTAAATGTAAATAGTCTAGCTGCCTGACCGTGGTACTAATAGGATCAAAAGAACACCAGTAATTTTCTTCAGGTAGCTTTATATACTGTAACAAGACAAGCCTGCCTGTCAGTAGGAAGATAACAGGAACGGATCTAGCTGAACACTGTGAGCAGGACGCACTGCACTAAATGTAAATAGTCTAGAAGATAATAGGAACGGATCTAGCTAAACTGAATACAGTGTATATATATATATATATATATGCAACACCTGGGATGCATATATATACACAATACACTTTAAGTGCAGCTAACTGACTGACTGTCCTGCCTAATCTAGCTAACTCAAATGAAATGACACTGTCTCTCTCTCTCTCTAAGCACACCGGAACACACTGCACAGTATATATATAGTGTGGGGCGTGTACTAAATCCCCTGAGCCATAATTGGCCAAAGCCTCCTTGGCTTTGGCCAATTACGGCTCTCTGTTCAGGCAGCGCTGTGATTGGCCAAGCATGCGGGTCATAGTGCATGCTTGGCCAATCATCAGCAAGCAATGCACTGTGATGCCGCAGTGAATTATGGGCCGTGACGCGCCACACGAATTTGGCGCGAACGACCCATATCGTTCGCAATTCGGCCAACGACCGAACAGCCGATGTTCGAGTCGAACATGGGTTCGACTCGAACACGAAGCTCATCCCTAGTCTTCAGACAAGAAGTGATCCCCTATATAACCCCTCCCATACAGGAAGTACTTTAGTTTTTTACCAGTGTCTGCAAGGTGGATGGCACGGTTTGTTTGAGCTCTCTGAGCTCCAGGTCTCTAGTCCCACAAACGGTTCCAAAAAAG
Source organism: Lithobates septentrionalis (assembly GCA_037952835.1). Taxonomy (NCBI): domain Eukaryota; kingdom Metazoa; phylum Chordata; class Amphibia; order Anura; family Ranidae; genus Lithobates; species Lithobates septentrionalis. The sequence goes on from JBBDGP010002359.1 coordinate 24,925, forward strand.
AATCAGGGGATTGACCAATCAGATCCATTTGACACAGGCTTTTCAGCTTAGATAAATGGTACCCGAGTCTCGCAAAGAAGACTCAAGATCCTGCGAGATTTTGCCTGTAACGTGGCCTCCGGGCACTGGACCCTGCGTAGTGGAAATCCTGGACACTACAGCGCTAAGGCATTTCCTTCAAGGTGCTGTACAGGTCCAAGGGAGTGAACCCTAAACATGAAAGGGTACCCAGTCCTTAAAGGTCCAAGTGACAGGAACCCACCGTGAAGGGTGAAGATTGGGCCCTTAGCTTCTAAGTGGAACTGCGCCTGGACGGGTAAGTGAAACCCCTTTATTTTATTGTGGGGTGTCCCAGTGATTGTAACAATCAGTCAAGCTAGCTAAAGGCTGGACACCTGTGTGCGGTGACCATAAGTGGAGTTCTGGACTAGCTGTGGGTGTTTGCAAAGTGTACCTTTTTTGCTTGTGTCTGGCTGTTTTTTACCTGTATGATGGTGCACGACGGTTTGCATTCGCAAGAGTGCTGCTGGGCTCAGCAGTTTGTTTGTGTGGCGGCCATGGCACACGCGGCTTCGCCGCACATGCACCGTTGCCTTTATCTGGACGCACGAAGATTTGCGTCGTACGCAAAAAAAGTCATACCTGCTCGCCGGGACTGCACACATAGAATGTTCCGCCGTACACCCAGCTTATTGAAGCTGTGCAGGCCAAGCATGTGGTGCTTCCAGAAGGCAGCTGTGGAACACAGAGCAGGCTCTGAACAGACACTTGCAGTGGTTCATTTTTCCTTACCCGGGTCATGTGAGTCACCAGGTGTTGCTTGATAGGCTAAAGGTGCTTAGCAGGATTGTTGCATAGGGGCTTGGTGAGCCCTATTAAAGCGTCTCCCTTCTGAGGTGTTTTAGCTACACCCCAGTACTCTTTGTTTGCAGGCATTGAATGTCTACCAAAAAGAGGAGTGGGACTAACACCACAGGGAAGGGCACACCTATGTCATCAGTGGTTCCTGATGAACCTAGTTGTATCCCTAGTGATGTATCCCCTAAATAACCAGAGGCTCCCGGGCAATCTGAGCCGCTACGCCTATTTGGTATTGTGCCTACAGTCAACACTGCTGCTTTACTCTTTATCACTAAGGATGAACTGTCCTCAGCCCTAGCCGGGTTAGAACACAGGATTGCTGGCATGATTGCCTCTATCTCGCAGGATGGCAGGAAGCGTGACAGATCCCCCTCCCCGGAGCCTCCTAGTCTGGAGCAGGATTGGGTTGAGGATGGGGAAGAGCTGAAAGCTCAAGATTCGGTGGAGTGCCTGGCAGATGAGTATGCTTCCGAGCAATCTGGATAAGAAGATATCCAGTCAATGTCTGCCTCTCAGTTGCAGAGGCTTTTGATCCTGACTCTGACTGAAATGGTTCATTCTGCTTTTTTTTTTTTAATGTTCTTTATTAAGAGAGAATAACATCACAAGTAACAATCACATTCCTTATTTAAATCACATGCTACTGCCTTTCTTGGAATTCCCCCCCCCCTCACAAAAAAAAACAAAAAAACCCTACTTTAATAATTAAATAATTTATTCCCTTCCTCTTCGCCCCCTTCACCCCTCCTCCCTTCCCTCTCTCTTTACCTCCATCGTTAACATATACCCATCTGAGCTCTTAAATTCAATTCAGGTTCGCCAAATCGTATAATAGATCCCCCGTGTGTCCTCTGCCATGTGTATTAATTCCTCCATGGACCTCACCCATTCCACCCTTGCTACCCACTCCTTCATCTTCGGGGCCTCCTGGGTTTTCCATAAACAAGGGATCAGACTTTTAGCTGCATTCAGGAGATATGGAACTAGGGTATTTTTTATAATGGGACACCGCATTCCTAGTATCATGGAACAAACATACGCAAGGATCTTTTTGGATCCGTTCACCTGTTATATGAAAAATTGCCTCTATAAATTCCTCCCAATAAGGTTGTATTTTAATGCAGTCCGACCAAAGATGTGCAAAGGTCCCTGGGGCATCATAGCCCCTCCAGCAAGTTGGAGGGCTCTCTCCCCTGTATCTGTGCGCCCTTTGGGGTTCACATACCACCTCCCCAACAGTTTATAGCACATTTCCATTGTCTGAACATCCCTTGCTGAAAAACAGGCTTCCCTTTAAACCTTATTTCTATGTTCCTCATCTCTAAGGGGTCCTATTTCCTCTTCCCATTTCCCAAGGTAAGGTGGGTATTCATGTTCTGCTTCCCTAATCAGAATTTTATATATTTTGGATATGCTTCGATTTAAGCTTAAGTGGGAGCCAAGCAATTTCTCAATTAACCTCATTTGTCCCTTTCCCCATAGTGGTTGTGGTAGTGATTGTGTAAAATGTTGTAATTGTATATATTTCCATTTATCTAGTGGTTTATTGGCCCATTCACGTGTAATTTCTGCATAAGTGTAAAGTCTATTTCCTTTCATCACGTCTTGCAATAGCATTACCTCTTTTTTTGCCCATCTAGTGAAATATATGTGTTCTTCTTTTCCTGGCTTAAAACAATTTGTATCTAATATCGACATTAATGGTGAGTTATAATCCCAGTGATATCTCCTACCTAATCCATCCCATATCTTCAAAGTTTTTCTCGTTAGTGGGTTTGTGCTAGAACCTAAATCTCGAAATTGTGGTGGTATCCAAACCGTCTTCCCTATATCTATTTTACTTTGTGAGATTTCTACATTTACCCAGCTTTTCTCCTCTTTATTATATTAAAAAATTCGAAATAAGAGGAAAATTCAGAAGCACCACATCCCATATAGTAAGTTTAGAAAATGGAAAGAGGGCATTGAGGCCTATTGTGTAGGCCTCAGGGACTTTTAACGGTGCTGAGATCAAAAATATACAGAGTGTATCATAAAATAATATTTTATTTAAACAATCTCATTAAAAACAGACATAGGCAAAAGACAATAAACAAAAAACGAAATGGGGTAATTCTTTGATACAAAAATTAATACCACTTTCTCAACATGTTTCGCTTTCATAAGCTTCTTCAGGAGATATATTTGTGATATTAAAATCAGCTATGAGAGATAGAGAAAATATATATGTAAACAATACACGTATATGTCTGCTTATACATCATACAGTCATAATTTATCTTTATCTTTAAATATAGGCAAAGTATTAAACAAAAAATAAAAGAGAGTAAGCAAGTCTTTATATATCTGTAGACATCACATGTTCAAATATGAAGTATAAAGTGTATACGATATACAACAAAAAAAAAAAAAACATATGTCATATATATATACTGTCATCATTTAATTTGAATAGGGGGGCTTACCTTTGCAAAAGGATATGAATTAAAGAAGAAAAAAGGGGGGGGGGGGGGGTTTGCTGTAATGGCAAATGCTTTCTCATCAGTCCCCACCTCCCAATAGAGGCATGCAGAGAGGGATAAAAATAAGAATTCTCTAAGAGGAGAAAGATTAAAATCAGTATGTGTGTACAAATATGGTCAATTTGAATTAAGTTGCACTAGTCAGTAACATTATATATAAGGATAAAAAGAAATCAGGAAAATACCTCCGGTAGAATCAATTGGGAATGACACAAGTTACATCCAAAAGATGAGGATAGCAAAATTGCTAAGAATGTAAAGGAACGGTTCTGGTATTCTAGTGGAGTGACAGTCAGGGAGGGGGCAGTATGCGTCCATACGCAGCTGATGGATGAGCTGGACCTGGAGGTATTGCTGCACACTCTCACAAAGAACCTGAAGGATAGAAGTATAGTCGGAGGGTATATTAAAATGTCATATAGACTGAAGTGCATCGTTGCTGGAAATGAGGGGGTAGATGAGAAAACTTACTGTTGGTAGTTAGTATCCCGTTAGGGAGTCCCGTTTTCCGTTAGGAGAGTGTCTGCCCCATGTATCAAACAAGAGAGTGACAGAGGTTAGCGGGGAAACGAAGCCCCGCTTTTAAACCTCTCCAGCGTGACGACGTCTGACTCGTCATCACGCTGCGGACTGAAGGAGACACCTGCGCATGCGCACGTATCCGATTCCTATTCAGGAAATAACATAGGTGACGTCAGGCATTACAGGGCGACCCGCGGCCATCTTGGGAAATCCTATGCCCTGAGTCTGATACTAAGGAGGCTCACAGGGCTCAAAAAGGTAAAAATGTAGGTTCTACATAATGTATAATGACGCGGTTGGGGTAAATGGTCTCTGAGAGAGCGTAACTGTAACGCAACCGTATTTGGGAATCCTATATCCTGTATTTTACTTTTAAAGAGGCCCAAAGATGATAACAATAATATGGTAGCATAGTGGTGCCGTGTATATAAATCGGAAACGAGAAAAGCAGCATTCGGTGTCTAAAAACGAGCAACAGAGCCATCAAAACATTGATTGGGAATTGATTAGTTAAGTGCCCGGGGTGTCCGTGCATACCAAAGGGGATAGAGGGAAGGAGACCGAGAGTAAAGCATAAGCCCATACCACACTCTAAATCATAGAGTGAATAAATATCGAAAAAATATAATAAAATTGAAAAGGTATGTATATATATAAATTAATCCTTCAATCAGTTACATCAATCAGTTATATATGGAAAAAAAAAAAAAAAAAATTATAATATTATAATTATAATTATAAAAAAGGTTTGTAACTCAGGGCATCATTTAGGCCAGGATATTTTAAAGCATTAAGGGTGACAATCCACTTGGTTTCACGTTGTAATAAGATTTTATCATAGTCTCCCCCTCTTTCATTTGGGGGGACATGTTCCAAGGCATAAAAGTGCATCATCCTATCATCAAATTGGTGATGGAGACCCATATGTCGGCTTATAGGGGTCTCCATCTTCTTTTTACACACTAGGGAGACATGGTCTCTAATCCGGTGGAAAAAGGGGTGTTTAGTTTTCCCCACATAATATGCATTGCATTCACATGTCATTATATAAACTACGCCTATGGATTGGCATGTAGCTAGAAAGTTGGGACTGTACAACTGACCATTGGGAAGAATGATATTGCGAGATGCATAGATATATCTGCAAAAATCACATTTGTGGCAAGGTTTGGTGCCCTTATTTTTAGTATGGATTGTAGGTCGTGGGGCATGATGGCTGTGTACTATACGATCTTTGATTGATCGAGATCGTCGAAACGTAATCTCGGGATAGTCTTTCAGGTGTTTGGACACCCTAGGGTCACCCATCAGCAAATACCAGTGCTTTTGCCGCAAATCCCGCATTTGCCAATGTTGTCCGGAGAAGGTGGTAATCATTCTCAGACCTGGGGGTGATTTTGGTTTTGTAGGCCTATAAATTAGTTGACTGCGTTGGCTTCTTTTAGCTCTAAGATAGGCTTTTTTAAACATTTGTTACTGTAACCCCGGGTCTTTAGACGTTCCCTCAGTGCCCTGGCCTCGGATTCAAAATGGATATTTTCACTGCAATTTCTCCTCAGTCTTAGGTACTGTCCATAGGGGACATTATCTATGAGTGGTTGGGGATGAGAGCTGGCAGCATGCAGGAGTGAATTTCCCGCTGATGCTTTTCGAAAAAGAGTGGTCCCTATGGTTCTGTCTGGGTTAATAAAAAGGGTGACATCCAAAAAAGTTAAGGTGGTTTGACTTACTTCCATGGTGAAGGTTAAATTATAGGGATTGGTTTTCAGACCCTCAAAAAAGGACGCGAGATCTTCTCTGCTGCCAGTCCATATTAGGAATACATCATCAATATATCGTTTCCATATTGATATGTTTTCCATTAGGTTTTGCAAATCTTCCCTAAATAAAAGGCTTTGCTCCCACTCCCCCAGGTACAGGTTCGCATAAGTGGGGGCACATCTGGTCCCCATAGCGACCCCCTGCACCTGGAGGTAGTGGGAGCGAGCAAACAAAAAGATATTGTTCGTAAGAATGAACCTCAGGAGATCCACAATGAAGCTCCTGTAGGTCTCGGGGACATCCCCATCTCTAGAGATGAAGCCCTCCACAACTGCCACCCCTAGATGATGGGGGATGGAGTTGTAGAGGGCCTCCACATCCAGAGCTACCAGCCACGCTCCCTCTGGGATGGTCAGACCATCCAGAACTCGAAGAAGTTCACTGGTATCTTGTAAATAGGATGTCAAACTTTCTACATGCGGTCTGAGAAATTCATCTATCAGTTGACTGGCATTTTCCGTAAGGGATCCGTTTCCGGACACGATCGGTCTGCCAGGGGGGTTGTTTAAATTCTTATGTACCTTGGGAAGGGCGTACAGTGTGGGAATCCGAGGACAGGGCACATTGAGAAACTCCCATGTCGATTTTGTGATTTGGCCCTGACTATATGCGGTTCCAATCAGCTTTCTGTAACAAATGGTCATGTTGGTGACATGCGTCTCTGAGACTTTCCTATACCAGTCACGATTTTGTACAAGGCGTAAGACCATGGATTCATATTGTTCAGTCGTCATTACTACTAGATTGCCTCCCTTATCTGATGGCTTGACCACCAGACGGGAGTCCAACTGTAGTGACTTTAAGGCCAGTTTTTGTTGGCTTGTAAGATTTGATTGTTTAATGCCCTTCCATTTGGTCCTACAGATGTCCTCAGAGACCTGATGGATAAAAGCCCACACATTGGGATTGCCCTGTGGTGTGGGGAAAGTTTTGGATTTTGGTTTGTACTCCTTAGGGGTGAAAGGCACAACTGGATAGGAGGTACCAGATGCCTGACCAGGACAGCAGTCCTGATCAAGAGTCTGGGCCTCCAAGAGATCTATCTCGTCTATATGACCCTCGTCCCAGAGCTCCATGAGCTCTTCCATTGCTTTAATTTCATTCAGTGTGATGTTTTCCACTGTGGATTGAGGTGGTGTTGTATTAAGTTGTGCAGATTTGTCAAAAATAATGCGAAGCATTAATTTGCGAGCAAATAAGTTGAGATCCTTAATGAGTTCAAACTGATCAATTTTCTGTGTCGGACAGAAGGTCAATCCTAATTCCAGGACAGACAACTGATCAGCACTAAGGGGAATGGAAGACAAATTTATTATTTCAAATTTTTGGCCTGTTTTTGGAGACCCTCCGCGATGGTCATCTTTTTCGATTCATGTACCGGTTGAGTGAAAATCGGAGCCGGACGAAAATCCGACTGGTTTAAATCATGAGTGTGATTGGTTAAGGGTGCCGAAGTTGGGGATAGTGAAGTGCTCGCATGGGTATTGGGAAGAGTGTCCTGATGTGCCAGTGCGTGTGAGGTGTTAAATTTGGCCGTGGTGGCTCTCGTGTGGACTGGAGTGCGGTTTGTGTTTGGGTGTCGCTTACTTGACCCCGTGGGTGCGTGGGTATTACCACTGGTGCGCATTTTGGAAGATCCAGAATCCTTGGAGCTTGTCCGTGCCTGTGAAGAGAGGGAGGAAGCAGAAGAGGTGTCAGAGTCATTAGTTTCGGAGGGAGGATCTCTAAAGGTTCGCATATTAGCATTTTGTCTCTTGCTTTTTTTAGTCTGTGTCCAGACATATGCCTGATTGTTATCATATGATACTTTGTCTCTTAAAAATTTATTTTCCTTAGTTTTTAAGATTTCAGCTACATAGGTCTCGATGTGTGTTTTGAGGATTCCCTCACGGTTAGAGAAAAGCTCACTTGAAACAATCAGGCTATTTTCAGCATATAGCTTTTCTATCTCCTTATCAAGAGAGGCCAACTCTTCATCGTAATAACCACATAGTAGTTCCATCATTCTCATAGAGCATGATTGAAGATTTGTCTCCCAATTGGTTCTAAAGTTCGATTCCAATTTATTCACTGTGGGAAAAATCTGGATTCTCAACCCCCAAGGGGCTATTTGGTCGTCTAGATATTTCGAGAAGTACCATTTATTCCAATACACTCTTGCCTTTTTCTCCAGCATTCGCTGGAGACGAAGAAAAAAGCGGTCCATTGATAGGCCACCTCCAGTGGCATTCTGGGACTTATGGATCTGGTCCATAAATCCCTCAAAGGCATTACCGCAATGGTGGGCCATTGTGAAGACCAAAAGAAAACAAAAAGAAAACAAAAAGAAAACAAAAGAACAAAAACAATAACAAAAGCAAGAACTAAACAATAGGAGTATTCTTATAGAAAAATCTAAATCATTGAGTATACATCAATCAAGATGAATAGATAATAATACATAAATACATTCAATTTTGAAATTCCTCAAATTTCTGAAGGTGAAAAGGTGGGTAACACCTCAGGGTTCAGTTGATTAAAAAATTCGAAATAATAGGAAAATTCAGAAGCACCACATCCCATATAGTAAGTTTAGAAAATGGAAAGAGGGCATTGAGGCCTATTGTGTAGGCCTCAGGGACTTTTAACGGTGCTGAGATCAAAAATATACAGAGTGTATCATAAAATAATATTTTATTTAAACAATCTCATTAAAAACAGACATAGGCAAAAGACAATAAACAAAAAACGAAATGGGGTAATTCTTTGATACAAAAATTAATACCACTTTCTCAACATGTTTCGCTTTCATAAGCTTCTTCAGGAGATATATTTGTGATATTAAAATCAGCTATGAGAGATAGAGAAAATATATATGTAAACAATACACGTATATGTCTGCTTATACATCATACTGTCATAATTTATCTTTATCTTTAAATATAGGCAAAGTATTAAACAAAAAATAAAAGAGAGTAAGCAAGTCTTTATATATCTGTAAACATCACATGTTCAAATATGAAGTATAAAGTGTATACGATATACAAAAAAAAAAAAAAACATATGTCATATATATATACTGTCATCATTTAATTTGAATAGGGGGGCTTACCTTTGCAAAAGGATATGAATTAAAGAAAAAAGGGGGGGGGGGGTTTGCTGTAATGGCAAATGCTTTCTCATCAGTCCCCACCTCCCAATAGAGGCATGCAGAGAGGGATAAAAATAAGAATTCTCTAAGAGGAGAAAGATTAAAATCAGTATGTGTGTACAAATATGGTCAATTTGAATTAAGGTGCACTAGTCAGTAACATTATATATAAGGATAAAAAGAAATCAGGAAAATACCTCCGGTAGAATCAATTGGGAATGACACAAGTTACATCCAAAAGATGAGGATAGCAAAATTGCTAAGAATGTAAAGGAACGGTTCTGGTATTCTAGTGGAGTGACAGTCAGGGAGGGGGCAGTATGCGTCCATACGCAGCTGATGGATGAACTGGACCTGGAGGTATTGCTGCACACTCTCACAAAGAACCTGAAGGATAGAAGTATAGTCGGAGGGTATATTAAAATGTCATATAGACTGAAGTGCATCGTTGCTGGAAATGAGGGGGTAGATGAGAAAACTTACTGTTGGTAGTTAGTATCCCGTTAGGGAGTCCCGTTGTCCGTTAGGAGAGTGTCTGCCCCATGTATCAAACAAGAGAGTGACAGAGGTTAGCGGGGAAACGAAGCCCCGCTTTTAAACCTCTCCAGCGTGACGACGTCTCACTCGTCATCACGCTGCGGACTGAAGGAGACACCTGCGCATGCGCACGTATCCGATTCCTATTCAGGAAATAACATAGGTGACGTCAGGCATTACAGGGCGACCCGCGGCCATCTTGGGAAATCCTATGCCCTGAGTCTGATACTAAGGAGGCTCACAGGGCTCAAAAAGGTAAAAATGTAGGTTCTACATAATGTATAATGACGCGGTTGGGGTAAATGGTCTCTGAGAGAGCGTAACTGTAACGCAACCGTATTTGGGAATCCTATATCCTGTATTTTACTTTTAAAGAGGCCCAAAGATGATAACAATAATATGGTAGCATAGTGGTGCCGTGTATATAAATCGGAAACGAGAAAAGCAGCATTCGGTGTCTAGAAACGGGCAACAGAGCCATCAAAACATTGATTGGGAATTGATTAGTTAAGTGCCCGGGGTGTCCGTGCATACCAAAGGGGATAGAGGGAAGGAGACCGAGAGTAAAGCATAAGCCCATACCACACTCTAAATCATAGAGTGAATAAATATCGAAAAAATATAATAAAATTGAAAAGGTATGTATATATATATAAATTAATCCTTCAATCAGTTACATCAATCAGTAATATATGGAAAAAAAAAAAAAAAAAAAAAAATAAATTATAATATTATAATTATAATTATAAAAAAGGTTTGTAACTCAGGGCATCATTTAGGCCAGGATATTTTAAAGCATTAAGGGTGACAATCCACTTGGTTTCACGTTGTAATAAGATTTTATCATAGTCTCCCCCTCTTTCATTTGGGGGGACATGTTCCAAGGCATAAAAGTGCATCATCCTATAAACAAATTGGTGATGGAGACCCATATGTCGGCTTATAGGGGTCTCCATCTTCTTTTTACACACTAGGGAGACATGGTCTCTAATCCGGTGGAAAAAGGGGCGTTTAGTTTTCCCCACATAATATGCATTGCATTCACATGTCATTATATAAACTACGCCTATGGATTGGCATGTAGCTAGAAAGTTGGGACTGTACAACTGACCATTGGGAAGAATGATATTGCGAGATGCATAGATATATCTGCAAAAATCACATTTGTGGCAAGGTTTGGTGCCCTTATTTTTAGTATGGATTGTAGGTCGTGGGGCATGATGGCTGTGTACTATACGATCTTTGATTGATCGAGATCGTCGAAACGTAATCTCGGGATAGTCTTTCAGGTGTTTGGACACCCTAGGGTCACCCATCAGCAAATACCAGTGCTTTTGCAGCAAATCCCGCATTTGCCGATGTTGTCCGGAGAAGGTGGTAATCATTCTCAGACCTGGGGGTGATTTTGGTTTTGTAGGCCTATAAATTAGTTGACTGCGTTGGCTTCTTTTAGCTCTAAGATAGGCTCTTTTTAAACATTTGTTACTGTAACCCCGGGTCTTTAGACGTTCCCTCAGTGCCCTGGCCTCGGATTCAAAATGGATATTTTCACTGCAATTTCTCCTCAGTCTTAGGTACTGTCCATAGGGGACATTATCTATGAGTGGTTGGGGATGAGAGCTGGCAGCATGCAGGAGTGAATTTCCCGCTGACGGATCCCTTACGGAAAATGCCAGTCAACTGATAGATGAATTTCTCAGACCGCATGTAGAAAGTTTGACATCCTATTTACAAGATACCAGTGAACTTCTTCGAGTTCTGGATGGTCTGACCACCCCAGAGGGAGCGTGGCTGGTAGCTCTGGATGTGGAGGCCCTCTACAACTCCATCCCCCATCATCTAGGGGTGGCAGTTGTGGAGGGCTTCATCTCTAGAGATGGGGATGTCCCCGAGACCTACAGGAGCTTCATTGTGGATCTCCTGAGGTTCATTCTTACGAACAATATCTTTTTGTTTGCTCACTCCCACTACCTCCAGGTGCAGGGGGTCGCTATGGGGACCAGATGTGCCCCCACTTATGCGAACCTGTACCTGGGGGAGTGGGAGCAAAGCCTTTTATTTAGGGAAGATTTGCAAAACCTAATGGAAAACATATCATTTATTTATTTAGGGAAGATCTCGCGTCCTTTTTTGAGGGTCTGAAAACCAATCCCTATAATTTAACCTTCACCATGGAAGTAAGTCAAACCACCTTAACTTTTTTGGATGTCACCCTTTTTATTAACCCAGACAGAACCATAGGGACCACTCTTTTTCGAAAAGCATCAGCGGGAAATTCACTCCTGCATGCTGCCAGCTCTCATCCCCAACCACTCATAGATAATGTCCCCTATGGACAGTACCTAAGACTGAGGAGAAATTGCAGTGAAAATATCCATTTTGAATCCGAGGCCAGGGCACTGAGGGAACGTCTAAAGACCCGGGGTTACAGTAACAAATGTTTAAAAAGAGCCTATCTTAGAGCTAAAAGAAGCCAACGCAGTCAACTAATTTATAGGCCTACAAAACCAAAATCACCCCCAGGTCTGAGAATGATTACCACCTTCTCCGGACAACATCGGCAAATGCGGGATTTGCTGCAAAAGCACTGGTATTTGCTGATGGGTGACCCTAGGGTGTCCAAACACCTGAAAGACTATCCCGAGATTACGTTTCGACGATCTCGATCAATCAAAGATCGTATAGTACACAGCCATCATGCCCCACGACCTACAATCCATACTAAAAATAAGGGCACCAAACCTTGCCACAAATGTGATTTTTGCAGATATATCTATGCATCTCGCAATATCATTCTTCCCAATGGTCAGTTGTACAGTCCCAACTTTCTAGCTACATGCCAATCCATAGGCGTAGTTTATATAATGACATGTGAATGCAATGCATATTATGTGGGGAAAACTAAACGCCCCTTTTTCCACCGGATTAGAGACCATGTCTCCCTAGTGTGTAAAAAGAAGATGGAGACCCCTATAAGCCGACATATGGGTCTCCATCACCAATTTGTTTATAGGATGATGCACTTTTATGCCTTGGAACATGTCCCCCCAAATGAAAGAGGGGGAGACTATGATAAAATCTTATTACAACGTGAAACCAAGTGGATTGTCACCCTTAATGCTTTAAAATATCCTGGCCTAAATGATGCCCTGAGTTACAAACCTTTTTTATAATTATAATTATAATATTATAATTTTTTTTTTTTTTTTTCCATATATAACTGATTGATGTAACTGATTGAAGGATTAATTTATATATATACATACCTTTTCAATTTTATTATATTTTTTCGATATTTATTCACTCTATGATTTAGAGTGTGGTATGGGCTTATGCTTTACTCTCGGTCTCCTTCCCTCTATCCCCTTTGGTATGCACGGACACCCCGGGCACTTAACTAATCAATTCCCAATCAATGTTTTGATGGCTCTGTTGCCCGTTTTTAGACACCGAATGCTGCTTTTCTCGTTTCCGATTTATATACACGGCACCACTATGCTACCATATTATTGTTATCATCTTTGGGCCTCTTTAAAAGTAAAATACAGGATATAGGATTCCCAAATACGGTTGCGTTACAGTTACGCTCTCTCAGAGACCATTTACCCCAACCGCGTCATTATACATTATGTAGAACCTACATTTTTACCTTTTTGAGCCCTGTGAGCCTCCTTAGTATCAGACTCAGGGCATAGGATTTCCCAAGATGGCCGCGGGTCGCCCTGTAATGCCTGACGTCACCTATGTTATTTCCTGAATAGGAATCGGATACGTGCGCATGCGCAGGTGTCTCCTTCAGTCCGCAGCGTGATGACGAGTGAGACGTCGTCACGCTGGAGAGGTTTAAAAGCGGGGCTTCGTTTCCCCGCTAACCTCTGTCACTCTCTTGTTTGATACATGGGGCAGACACTCTCCTATCGGACAACGGGACTCCCTAACGGGATACTAACTACCAACAGTAAGTTTTCTCATCTACCCCCTCATTTCCAGCAACGATGCACTTCAGTCTATATGACATTTTAATATACCCTCCGACTATACTTCTATCCTTCAGGTTCTTTGTGAGAGTGTGCAGCAATACCTCCAGGTCCAGTTCATCCATCAGCTGCGTATGGACGCATACTGCCCCCTCCCTGACTGTCACTCCACTAGAATACCAGAACCGTTCCTTTACATTCTTAGCAATTTTGCTATCCTCATCTTTTGGATGTAACTTGTGTCATTCCCAATTGATTCTACCGGAGGTATTTTCCTGATTTCTTTTTATCCTTATATATAATGTTACTGACTAGTGCACCTTAATTCAAATTGACCATATTTGTACACACATACTGATTTTAATCTTTCTCCTCTTAGAGAATTCTTATTTTTATCCCTCTCTGCATGCCTCTATTGGGAGGTGGGGACTGATGAGAAAGCATTTGCCATTACAGCAAACCCCCCCCCCTTTTTTCTTCTTTAATTCATATCCTTTTGCAAAGGTAAGCCCCCCTATTCAAATTAAATGATGACAGTATATATATATGACATATGTTTTTTTTTTTTTTTTGTATATCGTATACACTTTATACTTCATATTTGAACATGTGATGTCTACAGATATATAAAGACTTGCTTACTCTCTTTTATTTTTTGTTTAATACTTTGCCTATATTTAAAGATAAAGATAAATTATGACTGTATGATGTATAAGCAGACATATACGTGTATTGTTTACATATATATTTTCTCTATCTCTCATAGCTGATTTTAATATCACAAATATATCTCCTGAAGAAGCTTATGAAAGCGAAACATGGTGAGAAAGTGGTATTAATTTTTGTATCAAAGAATTACCCCATTTCGTTTTTTGTTTATTGTCTTTTGCCTATGTCTGTTTTTAATGAGATTGTTTAAATAAAATATTATTTTATGATACACTCTGTATATTTTTGATCTGAGCACCGTTAAAAGTCCCTGAGGCCTACACAATAGGCCTCAATGCCCTCTTTCCATTTTCTCCTCTTTATTATAGATCTAATCTGCAATTCGAGAGATAGATATCGCTTGATAATATTTTTTAAAGTCTGGTGCTGCTAGTCCCCCCCCTGTCATGGTTATGCAATAGAGTTTTGTCTGTCAGCTTACCTGTCTCCATGTCTTCATCTCTAAAGACCAGCTGACTCTCACCTGACTACTTTTATTAACTCTCCTCTAGCATGGCTCCACCCCAGCTCCTATCAGAGAACTCTATATTAACCTCTGCACTGCAGGCCAGCCCTACTGATCAACCTTTGTGTGTTTTGGCTTCCTGTTCCCGCCTGCCGTGTGCTCTACGTTTGTTTCTGTTACTGACCTTGGCGTGTTCTCAACTATTCCTGTCTGCTCGTGACCCTGACCTTTGGCGTGGCCCCGACTATCTCTGTTTGCCTGTGACCCTGAACCTTGGCGTGAACTCTGTTGTCCTTGTCTGCTTGTGGCCCTGACCTTGGCTTATTCCTTTACTATCCCTATCCTCCTGTTGCCTGCTGTGGGTGTGAGCTTTGGGACCCTGGGGGTCGCGACCTGGAGCCAGTTGCAGCCCAGTCCATCCTCACCACTAGAGGCTCTGGTGAACACTTGCTGGCTCTTAGACTCCGCGCCCCAGGGAATCCTACGCTCTAACCCCGGTGGGATCCCATCCCCAGCAGTCAGCCGTAGGGTCCACTGCCTTGCAGTGCACTCCTGATCCCAACAGTGTGCATCTGTCACCTAGCCTCAAGGTGACCTGACACCCGTTCTCTTTTTCTTTAACTAATATAGCATACGCAATCCTGGGACGTTTGTGTGCCCATATATATTTTAATACCATTGATTTTAATTTCCTAAAATAATCCTGGGGAAGTGCTATTGGAATCATTTGAAATATATATATATCAGCATTGGTACTATATACATCTTTACTGCATTTATTCTCCCTGTCCATGAGAGTTTTGTATCTCAAAATATACAGTTGATCCTTGATCTTGTTAAGCATAGGGATATAATTAGCTTAAACATGGCACCCAATATGGCCGTCAATTTTATACCCAGATACCCCAACTCCTCCCTACACCACACAAAAGGAAATTTAGGCTGAATTGCCTGCTGCTCTTCCCTCGATATAGTTGTATTCAAGATCTCGGATTTAGCCATATTTATTTTAAAGTTTGTTAGTTTCCCATACCGACTCAGCTCCTTTAGGACTATAGGGAGTGTTGTCCTGGGGTTAGAAATATAGAAAAGTAAGTCATCCGCATCCGCGGCTACTCTATACTCCCTTTCTCCTACTCTGATTCCTTTAATGTCCGGGTTTTTGCGAATTGAGGCTAATAAAGGTTCAAATGCTATTATAAACAACATTGGAGAGAGGGGGCACCCCTGTCTTGGCCTGTTGAATAATTCAAGGGGAGGTTTCCATTTATTCTAATTTTAGCCGTTGGGTGGGGGTAAAAGGACGATACCCATCTCATCATCCTCTCACCCAACCCTAAATATCTCAATGTTTCGAACATAAGCTCCATTCTACCCTGTCAAAGGCCTTTTCGGTATCTATTGACATAAGAACCACCGGGGTCTCCCTCCCCATTACTTTGTGTATCACCTGATCATTATGGATCCAACTTTGTAACAAAGGTTTCAATCTTTCTGCTATTATTTTGGCAAAGATCTTAATATGCGTATTTAATAGCGATATTGGCCTATAGCTCCCTGGAGATGCTGGATCCTTCCCTTCTTTTAAAATAAGGGTTATATGTGCCAATAATGACTCCTCTCGGAGCGTCTCTCCTTCTGCCAATGCGTTCAGGTAATGCACAACTTAGGGACCAAAAACTTTGAAAATCTTTTAAAATACAAAATGGAGTATCCATCAGGGCCCGTTCTCTTTCCCAGGGTCATGTTCTTTATTGCTCTATCCACCTCTTCTTGCGAAATTGGAGCTTCAAGATATTCAAACTCCTCCTTAGATGCCCTGGGAAAGTCTAGGCCCCGTAGATACTCCTGAGCTTCAATCTTCCACTTCTCTCTATCTTCCCCTCTCTGACTCACATTATATAAAGCACTATAATAGGCGTGAAATATGTTTGCAATTTCAGGGGAAGAATACACCATCTCTCCCTTATCGTCCCTGATTTAAATTCAATCCAATTTAAACTATTAAGAATAGAGGACCTATTCTTTTTTTCCTTTACTCTTCTAGCCAGCCATTTCCCGATTTGTTACCCCATGGATATCTTTCCCTATTTACTGAATGAAAGGCACATTTTCTCTCCTGATCTAACAGTTCCTCTAACTCCTCTCTTTTTACTGTTAATTCTTGCCTCTCTGAAATACCTTTAGGCCTCGTTCTTTGTTCTAATTCCTCTATCTTCCTATATAAAAGGGCCATCTTTTTTCCCCTTTTTTTCTTTTTCCCGACTCCAATCCCGATCAAGATCCCCCTTACAAAAGCCTTATGTGTTTCCCACAAAGTTGACCTAGGGATTTCTACTGTATCATTCGCCTCAAAAAAGGCCTCCATCTCCTGCTCAATCCTCTTGATTATTTCAGGGTCTTGAATAAGGGAGTCATTCAGTTTCCAATTTTTCCCCACCAAGAGGTCACCTGATATTTCCAATTGGATTATAACTGGGACATGATCAGAGAGGGTGATTGCTTTAATATCCGCTCCTTTAAGGCATAGTACCAGTTGGTGTTCTATTAAAACATAGTCAATCCTTGAGAATGTCAGGACAGGAGAGTAAAAAGTGTAATCTTGTTTCCTTGGGTGTCTAATCCTCCACACATCCATTAGCTGAATGTCCAATAGCAATTTTTTTTATTGCCCTTTGCCTTGCTGTGAATTGAGAGGAGCTCCCTGAGGTATCTACCCTTGAGTCTATACTCCAATTTAAATCTTCTGCTATTATTAATTTGCCTCTTTAAAAGCATCAAGTTTTTTTAGTGCTCCCCTTAGAAATTTGTCAGGGTCCTTGTTTGGGGAGTAAATATTTGCAATTGTGCACTCCATATTAAACATTTTCCCTTTTATAAAAAAGGAACCTTCCCTCCGGATCGGCCAGACGCTCCCACACCGTAAATACCAATGGCCACACCCCTTGAGTGCTGTGATGTTGTGCCTCCATAAAACCACATAGGAAACAGGTGTGACAATAGTCTACACCCTGAAGCATGTGTAATATATGTTTCCTGAAGACGCACCACATTCACTCCCAAAAATGCAGCTCTTTATTTACTTTATATCTTTTTTTTGGAGTGTTTAGTCCCCTCACATTGTAAGTGACCAAGTTTACCAAAACCATGGTTCAGTACAGGGAGCATCTGCTCGTCCGGTGGAGGCAGCGAGAGAGAAGAGAGGAAGAGAAAAAAAACCCAACCAACCCCCCCTCCACCCCAAGAACCCCCTCACCCCACAATTCCCATCCCCTCCCTCTGGAACAATAAACCTAAAAAAGGTTGGACAGATTCCCTCTTTCTGTTCAATATATGGGCCCAGCCAGCATCATCCCGATGTCACCTCATCTCCATATCTTCCAAGGGTCTCCTGCCTCTGACACCTCTAGGCCCCCTGCCAGTACCCCTAACCCCTCCCCCCATCCCCCCGCTCACCCCCCCATCCCCACTCTTTGTTTATTTTTCTCCTTCAATATTCCCACGCTCTTTCTCCTAGCAGAGGAAGCTTCCGCTATATAGGACCCCCTCCCCCTTCCCGCCCCCCTCTTCCGCCCCCTATAATCCATCTCAAGTTGCCTTGAGGGGGTAATGCTCTTTCCACCTCCCCCCCAACTTGGTGGAGGGGGTAAAATGTCCAGTTTATGACTGAAATCCGTCAGCTCTTCTGGAAATCAAAAGACTGCAGTTCAGGCATCTTTCTTTCCTTTAACACAGGCTGGAAAACCCCATTGATATGAAATATTCAATATCCTTATTAGCTCAGTTAGAGGTTTAAGGAGTCTCCTTCTCATTAAAGTCTCTATAGATAAATCTGAAAAAATCTGTAGCTCAACTCCTTCATAGAGAATTAATGCTGATTTCCAAATTTTTTCCATAATTTTAGATTTTTCTTAAACATAGTGAAACCTCATTATCACATCTCTTGGGCTTTCTGTCCTTTGGGTAGAATATCTTGTGATCCTATGCACTCTATTCACTTTCAATATCTCTACCAAAAAGACTTGCAGCTGTAATTGCAGTGAAAGGAGGTTCTACAAAGAATTGACTCTGGGGGGCTGAATACAAATGCACACCACACTTTTCACATATTTAAAAGATGTAAACATGTAAAAAAATTTGAAAACCATTTATCATTTTCCTTCCACTTCACAATTATGTGCCACTTTGTGTTGGTCTATCACATAAAATCCCAATAAAATACATTTACATTTTTGGTGGTAACATGACAAAATGTGGAAAGTTTCAAGGGGTATGAATACTTTTTCAAGGCACTGTATGTGCTTATATATAGTGACCTCGGTGGTATGGATGTGTCGTTGTCATCATCCCATGTGAATTTGAAGAAAAGAGTACATGAACCTCTGAAGAGATTTTTAAGGCAATGGAAATGGAAATTCTGTTTTATTAATTATCGATCTGAATAGATACAAAAGTACAAAAATTGCAAAAAATTAGACTACAAAGGTCCAAGAAATCCACGTACTGAAGTATGTTCTATTAGGGGAATGGCGCTGTTCACAGACAATATAAATAAAAAAGTAAAATCTAAAAAATGAAAAATGGAAAAAAAATAAATGGAAATGTATAAAATATGTGCACCAAAGTCCACAACAAACTTGGTGAAAAAAATACTACAGCCTATTCCAGTGTATGTATCATATGAGATGTAGGTGTGCAGGTCACCAACATTGGTAAAAAGTGAAAATAAACATGAAGAACATAAAAAGCATGAAAAATTAATATAAGTGACACTAAAACATATCCACATTTAAAAATCCCACTAACATGCCCAGTGACATAAAAAATGATAAACCAAGTGACAAAAAATATAGAGCAACTGTAATTCCTCTGATATTGACTGTAAAAATCAGAAGATGTGAAATGCAATATATATATATATATATATATATATATATATATATATATATATAATATATAATAAATGGATGTGCAACAGTCAAAATTTTTTTTAGATTTGATAAACTAGTTCGTGGATGTGTACAATCAAAAACCATGTAAAAAAAATTTTATGTGCACCAAAAAATTTGTCCAATAAAAATTGTCCAATGAGTGTAAAGGGGGTCCCTGTGCACAGATGGTATGTGTATCCAGGTAATCCCCAGCAGGTATTCAGTGCTGATGTAATCCGTTTTTTGTTAGGCCCCCACTTGTGCCCTTACTCACCAGAAAGCCCAACCCCTGCAGGGGGGAACAACCGAGATCCCTCTCTCTGGGTCCGTGATCTCCTTCCCACTTAATCCGCTGTATTTCTTATGATGGTATCCACCGGAGTAAATCCATGTCTTGTTAACTGAGCGCTCCTCAGTGCTGATTGACCCGCCGGTTCTCTCCTCTCTCTTCCCGACAGATGCAGTGGGAAAAAAACGGATTACATCAGCACTGAATACCTGCTGGGGATTACCTGGATACACATACCATCTGTGCACAGGGACCTCCTTTACACTCATTGGACAATTTTTATTGGACAAATTTTTTGGTGCACATAAAAATTTTTATACACGGTTTTTGATTGTACACATCCACGAACTAGTTTATCAAATCTAAAAAAAATTTTGACTGTTGCACATCCATTTATTTTATATATATATATATATATATATATATATATATATATATATATATATATATATATATATATATATATATATATATATATATATATTGCATTTCACATCTTCTTATTTTTACAGTCAATATCAGAGGAATTACAGTTGCTCTATATTTTTTATGTCACTTGGTTTATCATTTTTTATGTCACTGGGCATGTCAGTGGGATTTTTAAATGTGGATATGTTTTAGTGTCACTTATATTAATTTTTCATGCTTTTTATGTTCTTCATGTTTATTTTCACTTTTTACCAATGTTGGTGACCTGCACATCTACATCTCATATGATACATACACTGGAATAGGCTGTAGTATTTTTTTCACCAAGTTTGTTGTGGACTTTGGTGCACATATTTTATACATTTCCATTTATTTTTTTCCATTTTTCATTTTTTAGATTTTACTTTTTTATTTATATTGTCTGTGAACAGCGCCATTCCCCTACTAGAACATACTTCAGTACGTGGATTTCACTTCGGTGTTTTCCTTTTGCGTGAGGGGCTGCAGTTCCTTGCTGGTATTGATCCTAAGCACGGAATATTTGATTTTCAAAGGTCCAAGAAATAACACAAAATAAACAAAAAATGGAAATATCATATTACAAATGATTAAAAAAGTGCATTCACTAATGAAAGGAGAATTGTGGAAGACAGTGATACATCACACTACACGATGCAGTCACCATAGACAGAAAACTGTGGCTTGAGTAGTGAAATTCCAACGCGTTTCAACATGCTTAGTTCAAATATAGTCTTCTTCAGGGAAATGCATCACAGTCTAAGAAAAACCAAAACAGTAATATTATAAACTGTATATATATATGTATATATTTTTTCCCGCATTGAGACTGTTGCATTGCTTACATCCTCCTAGGGCACTTAATGGGTTGATGTAATCTCCAATGTCAGGGCAAGGAGTCCTAGTCCTCCATGGGTTAAAGATGTCCTATATCCTCTACAAGACGGCTGGATAAAAAGATTATGATCCAAATGTTGGCGTTTCAGCATCAAGTTTTGATGGCTGTCTGAAACAGGGCAAAAATGGGGAGTAATAAATAAAGGACCCTAATGAGAAAAAGGGGGGGCGCTGTAAGAGAGCCCCCCCCTTTTTTTTTCTTTTAAAAGGGTTTTCCGTTGTAGTGTCGGAGTATAAGATGAAAAACACTTACTTTAACAGGGGGTATGGGTCCATGTGGTCTGGAGCAGTCCGTTTGCCCTGATGTTCCTCGGTGATCAGCGAGGGAGGAGTGACGCCATGAGCCGTCTCTGGCGTCCTTTTATGTGGTGTGGGCGGGGAAGAAAGGAGTTTGACCAAAAGTTTGGAAAAGAAATCTGCCTTACATTGGCACATTGAATCTCTTGGAAGATATATCAGGGAAGGAATAAACCCAATATTCCCTATCCTAGAAAACATCTCCAAAAAATTAAAAAACAACTGGGAGAGCAAACTGAACGATTGCTCTATGAACCTTATGTTGCTATTACAGAACGAATACAGACAACAACTGGAGAGCATGAACGTGGAAATCAGTACATTATACGATCAACTCTCCCCACTGAAAAAGCACGAGGAATATGCTATCTATGAAAAGAAATTAAAAGATCATTTGGAAACCTTTGGTAAAGCTATTCTCATTAAAAAAGAGAAGAAATACTGGAGAGACAAAAACGCCTTCAGAGAGGGCAGGGCCTATAGGTGGAACACGGACAAAAAAAACAAAAAAAGAAACCCAAGAACTCCATATCATGAGAACATCAACAGATCAAATGACTATCTATCTGACACACCCTCAAACTCTTCCGCCTCAGCTTCCTCACACACAGGTCAATTTCGGGGGAAAAGAAAGGGACCTCTTGGAAAACAACAGGAATTGGAGGGAGAGATTAAACAAACCAATAAAAAATGCACCACGGACCTTCAATGGAACCGCTACAGGGCGGCAGACCCAATACAACTAAAGGTACAACTCAAGGAAATTTACAAGGCCCTCCCTCCAATCAAGGAAAAGTAAACAAGAAAGATCAGGGGGCCTATCATAAGACTCAGCAAACACAACTCGACAGTTTTTTAGACAAGAACAGCGTACCACCATCCAACCCAATGTCCCTCACACAACTAACAATGATACCCACGATACCCGTAACCCAGAAGGAGAACTAAACATCATCAATCTCTCCTCACATTTGTTAACAGCAGCTGAGCGAAAAGTACTATCCTTGGGTCTCTCTTTCTGCCCCAATTGAGGCATGGATAGCTTTGAGACTACCAAGGATATTTACCTTTTTGCCAGGAAACTGTTGCTCAAAAGTCTCTACACCAAACAAACAACTACGAAACCCAAATTAGCATCGAACCTCAAGACAGCTGACTTCAAGGCCTTAAGAGACTTGAATCTATTATTACAAGAAAACAATGTTATGGAGGATCTATGGGAGGAAGAACCAGGGAGTGGAGAAAGTGATGAGGACTCAGAAGAAGAAGGTGTTAAACCCATCGTAAACACAGACAAAAAATTTAAAAAGAAATCACATAAATTTCCACCTCTCAACCTCAACCCAGCGATAGCACTATTTGTAAAACAGACCACCAGAGAAATTGAGAAATTAGATAAACAAACAACCAGAAACAACCTGAGTCCAGAACTTCAACATGCACTAAATACCCTCAAGAACGATATGGACATTACAATCAAGGCATCTGACAAAGGGGGAAATATTGTCCTGATAGACAACGAAAATTATGAAAAAATGTGCCTCAACATACTTAACAACACTAAGGCCCCTTTCACACGATCGGACCGTTCAGATCCGCCTGTCAGTTTTGACGGCGGATCTGAACGGGCGATCCATGTTAGCCTATGGAGCGTCGGATGTCAGCAGAGACATGTCCGCTGACATCCGACCCCGTCCGATCCGCTAAAAGCAGACGTATGGCTCTACGTCCAGATCCGTCGCTGGCGGATCGGATCGGGTGAGATCTGACGAAAACGGACAAGCTGTCCGTTTTCGTCCGATCCCTCCATAGGCGGCAGCGGCGCCTGACAAGCCCCTCCCCGCTCAGTGAGCAGAGAGGGACCTGTTATCCGCCGGCTCAGCGGAGGTCAACGGACAGATCTCCCGCTGAGCCGGCGGACCGAGGCGGGCTCCGTAGAAACGGAGCCCGTCTCGTGTGAAAGGGGCCTAAATGTTACAAAAAAATCTCCCTGGCAATAGTGGAAAGATTTAATCAGGAATTCCTATGCCTGGTTGATGAATCCCTCAACGAGGGTGCCATCAATAGGGACATGTGGGAATTCATACGAATGCGGCATCCCCGTGTACCCACATTTTATGCCTTGCCAAAGGTGCACAAAAATTTGGATGATCCGACCAGGGAGGCCAATCATCTCGAGCAATGGCTCCATCACGGAAGGCATCAGTCAAATCATAGATCACCATCTCAGACCCCATGTCATGGATTTACCCCCCTACACCAGAGGCACGATCCATCTATTACAAATCCTAGACAACCTGGTCATCCCCGACTCTGCCCTTCTAGTTACCATCGATGTGGAATCACTTTACAATAGTATTCCACACGATGCAGGAATTGCTGCAGTTGAACGCGTCCTGAGGCAATGGGCCACTACGACTGGAAGTTTAATGCCTTTGTACTTCGGATGTTGGAATTTATCTTGAAACATAATACTTTTTTGTTTAAGGGCTCCCACTACCTCCAGGTGCAGGGTGTGGCTATGGGGACGTGCTGCGCACCCTCATACGCCAACCTGTACTTGGGGGAGTGGGAGAAAGATTTCTTACTAGGAGAGAGTTCGTCTGTGCACTTTTGCTACATCTGTATGTGGCAGAGATATGTAGACAACATCTTTATTATCTGGGATGGTCCAGAAGATGTACTCAGGGACTGTTTGAGCTCCATGAACCAGAATAGTTTTAATCCATTTTTCACCATGATATATGACCCAAAAAAAGTTAACTTTCTGGATATTACTATTGCAAAAGACGACATCGGAGGACTCTCGAGTAAGCTGTACAGAAAGCAGACAGCTGGCAACACACTGCTACACGCAGACAGCTTTCACGCAGAGCCACTCAAAAAATCTATTCCATTCAGCCAATCTTTGAGACTTAAAAGGAACTGCAGCACATATGAAGACTTAAAACGAGAGTCTGACGAACTAACAGCTAGACTAATGGAGAGAGGATACACTAAGTCAGCCCTTAAAAAAGCGTTCAATTGTGTTAAAAACACAGACAGATGAAAAATGATTTTCAAGAAAAAAGATCTGAAAAAGAAAGACACAACGACCAGAATCATCATGAGATTCTCCAACGAACACAACCAAATAAGGAAGATCATCTCCAAGCATTGGTCAATCCTCATAGGCAGTTTAGTCACATCTAGACCCCAAATCGCCAATAAAAAATCAGGCTCCATAGGGAACATGCTCACACAAAGTGAATATAAAGGGAGCGCAAGAAGAGATCCCTGCAA
This sequence comes from Lithobates septentrionalis, assembly GCA_037952835.1. NCBI lineage: Eukaryota > Metazoa > Chordata > Amphibia > Anura > Ranidae > Lithobates > Lithobates septentrionalis. The sequence goes on from JBBDGP010002359.1 coordinate 49,612, forward strand.
AACTTTGTGAACAAGACCCGCACGGATATGTTCCCCGTGTGAAGTCATTGGAAGGAGAACCATGATAGTATTACCCAATGGGGAAAATTTCCAGCTACGCCACTTTGCCAATTGTAGGACACGGGGTGTTGTATATTTGATGCAATGTCAATGTGGCGCCTTCTATGTCGGGAAAACCTGACAGGAATTTGCCAAGAGAGTTGAAAAACACATGCACAGCATGGGTATCGGCAACCTCTACCTACCACTAGGTAGGCATGTAGCCAAACATCATAACTACAGGATGCCCAAAGTAAATTTCACAGTCCTGGATAGACTCCATATACCAATCGGGGGGGGGGGGCGATTGGAACAAGGTCCTGCTCCAGCGTGAGATGCGCTGGATCAGGCGCCTTAGGGCCACCACCCCCCCTGGTTTCAATGGAACAGAGAGTTCCAGGCCCTTTTTGGATGGCTTTGGTTCGGGTAAAACCGACTAAAGTCACCCCCTACCCCTCCCCTTCTGTCTTTCCCTGTCCTGGTCCATTACTCCAGGCTCAACACCTCCCTTACCAGTCTGACCTCTACGCTCCATTCCTTATGAACCCCTTGCTCACCAATAAGTACCAGACATGAGACTTCCTACCTAAGGGTTTTTTTTAGATATTTTGTCACTTAGACAACTGTTTGTATGCGATTAAGTTTATGATCTCCTGTTAGGTCACTACCACCTGGTTTGGACTAATCATATTTAAGCCATTTCCAGGTGTAGTTTAGTGACCTATCACAGTTTATTGTTTCTTGCTATCCTTATTATTATTATTGTTATTTTTACTTTACTGTCTTTTTCCTGTATTTAATCATCCCCTTCGGCATTTTGGGGTTACACCATGTGAGGCTAAATTGTCCCTTCTCCTGGGTGTCCCATATGGGAAGGGTTTTCACCCTATGTGTTCTATCCCTACCCGGCACAGGGGGGCCCTGATGTCACACACATTGGGGCACATTTTACCCCTCTGCTTGGAAATGACATTCAAGCGGGGGTCCCTGTGTCGGTGGTTATCAGTCCTATTTTTTCCCCCCTTTCCTGCTCATTATCTGTGAGTGAGATGGGGGGGGGAACCCGTGGTTCAATAGGCCCAGGAATATATCCCCCCTAGGTAAATGCCATCTCTATCCTAGTAGGCTGGCCCGCTTGCCAGGATTCTTTATCCTGCAAAGCGGTTCCTCAAGCCCCCTTCCTCCATCCAGGGGGCTGGGTTGAGCTTCCCCCCTTTTGAGTTACCGCATCTACGGCGCCGTAGGCGGCCGTTTAAGTCGGTTGCCTCATCAGATCCTATTATGGGCACGACCCCTCTCCAACATGACGGCCGGCCTATTCAGGCTGCTCTACGTTGTTGTGATGCACGTCCTCACGGCACGCATGCGCAGTACCTGCAGCGGCGCTTGGTGTCATGGTGACACCGGGCGTCCCCACGTAGGATGGTCCTGTTGGCGGTCAATGCAGGCCAGCCGCGTCATTGGTTGATGCGGAGGCCCTTCCCCGCCCACACCATATAAAAGGACGCCAGAGACGGCTCATGGGGTCACTCCTCCCTCGCTGATCACCGAGGAACATCAGGGCAAACGGACTGCTCCAGACCACATGGACCCATACCCTCTGTTAAAGTAAGTGTTTTTCATCTTATACTCCAACACTACAACGAAAAACCCTTTTAAAAGAAAAAAGGGGGGCTCTCTTACAGCGCCCCCCCTTTTTTCTCATTAGGGTCCTTTATTTATTACTCCCCATTTTTGCCCTGTTTCAGACAGCCATCAAAACTTGATGCTGAAACGCCAACATTTGGATCATAATCTTTTTATCCAGCCGTCTTGTAGAGGATATAGGACATCATTAACCCATGGAGGACTAGGACTCCTTGCCCTGACATTGGAGATTACATTAACCCACTAAGTGCCCTAGGAGGATGTAAGTAATGTAACAGTCTCAATGCGGGAAAAAATATATACATACATATATATATATATATATATATATATATATATATATATATATATATATATATATACAGTTTATAATATTACTGTTTTGTTTTTTCTTAGACTGTGATGCATTTCCCTGAAGAAGACTAGATTTGAACTAAGCATGTTGAAACGCGTTGGAATTTCACAACTCAATGCCACAGTTTTCTGTCTGTGGTGACTACATCGTGTAGTGTGATGTATCACTGTCTTCCACAATTCTCATTTCATTAGCGAATGCACTTTTTTAATAATTTGTAATATGATATTTCCATTTTTTGTTTATTTTGTGTTATTTCTTGGACCTTTGTAGTCTAATTTTTTGCAATTTTTGTACTTTTGTATCTATTCAGATCGATAATTAGTAAAACAGAATTTTATTTAAATTGACATTTCCATTGCCTTAAAAATCCCTTCAGAGGTTCATGTACTCTTTTCTTCAAAGGCACTATATGTGCTGGAGGTGAAAGAGAAGAGATTTTATATACCGAGTGTATATAGTTTCATTCCTATATATTTCTTCAATCAAGTGGGCATCCCATATGCACCCCAACCCCATCCAAGTTCTACAGTATTCCCCTAGTAAAACAAAAACAAAATAAAGTACAAGAACTGTTACTTGACTAATGCCGTGTACACACGTCGAACAACAAAATCCGTTGTCGGAAATTACGATCGTGTGTACACAATTCCGAGGCTCAAAATTCCATGCATGCTCGGAATCAAGCAGAAGAGCCGCACTGGCTATTGAACTTCATTTTTCTTGGTTTGTCGTACTTATTGTACGTCACTGCGTTCTTGACGTTCGGAATTTCAACAACATTTGTGTGACCGTGTGTATGCAAGACAAGTTTGAGCTAACATCCGTCGGAAAAAAAAACATGGATCGTGTGTACACGGCATTAGCGTGTCTGGAAATTCATATGCCTGGCTGTGCAGGGTGGGAGACGGAACACAATCACCAGCAGCCCCTTACGGAGGTACCGCCACGCAGGCTCATGCCCAAATCTACTTCTCTTCAGTAACACTTAGAACATGGACATTGCATGCAGACATCATAACCTGGATTACAAAGGAACTTGTCATTTCTGCTATACCCACTACTTGCTTGCTGATTGCTTGAACCTCCCCCCCTTTCCCTCTCAGAGGATTTTCCTTTTAGGATATTTGAGCTCCAACGTGGCGGCAAAGAATGTGTTCAGGCCTGACACTTGGACTACCCTTATCCCATCTTCTGCAGGGTGTGAGCTGGCCCAAATAGTGACTAACCTCTTCCCCATAGGAGTAGAGTCCCCTGCAGTCAAGTCTCTCTCTGTAGTCATAGTCTCCCCACCATTGAGCTCTCTCGGGCCATTCAATTATTCAGTGTCCACCATTCTTAGTAATGAATAACAACACTTGAATATACAATCTGCCATTTTTATTCTGAATATAGCTAACTGGCAGTGTTTAGCTCGACCAGTCTTGGGTGCTGTCCCAGGGTTTGGCTGACTGACACCTTTTAAACCCACTGCTTGTCTTAGTCAATACATTGGTGGTTTATTTAAAGGGGTATACATTATGTCAGAACCTAGAGTGTCAGTGTTTTTTGGGATGCAATATGAATCAAATCAGATTGCCTATTGAACATGTTTTTAGTACTTAATGAATAAAAATATATATATATTATGTATATCTGTGTGGTCCATTTGGTACTCTAATACCCGCACAACTATTTGATGGCTTCCTTTTTGTTTGCAAGACTTTGCTTGGGATTGAGCACAGAAAATAACAGCGCTGCATGTTTAATAACATTCAAACATTACAATATGACTGGTGTCACAATTGTGTACACTATATTATTATTTTTTTTTTCCCCACAAAAGTGGTGTTACCCTTTAACCACTTGCCGACCAGCCGCTGTCACTATACTGTGGCAGGTCGGCACGACCCCGCGAACTGTTGTAGCTGTACGTTGGCTCATTTAAGTGGGATAGCAGGCGCGCCCGCTGCATTGTGGGGGTGCCGATGCTCGTGGCCGGCGGTCGCGCACAATCGTGGGGACGAGAGGCAGAACAGGGACGTGTGTGTGTAAACACACGAATCCCTGTTCTGTGAGGAGAGGCAGATCGTGAGTTCCTAATAGCTAGGAACCATGATCTGTCATCTCCTATAGTCAGTCCCCTCACAGTTAGAATACACAGTCAGGGAACACAGTTAACCCCTTGATCACCCCCTAGTGTTAACCCCTTCCCTGCCAGTTACATTTACACAGTAATCAGTGCATTTTTATAGCACTGATCACTCTATAATTGTTAGTGGTTTCAAAAATGTGTCAAAAGTGTCCGATGTGTCCGCCATAATGTCGCAGTCCCGATAAAAATTGCAGATCGCCGCCATTACTAGTAAAAAATAAAATAACAATAAAAAAATCCCATAAATCTATCCCCTATTTTGTAGAAGCTATAACTTTTGCACAAACCAATCAATATACGCTTATTGCAATTTTTATTACTAAAAATATGTAGAAGAATACATATCGGCCTAAACTGAGGAAAAAAATTAGCTTTTTAAAAAAAAAAATGGGGATATTTATTATAACAAAAAGTAGAAAATATTGTGTTTTTTTTTCAAAATGTAATTTTTTGTTTATAGCGCAAAAAATAAAAACGGCAGAGATGATCAAATACCACCAAAAGAAAGCTCTAATTGTGGGAAAAAAAGGACATCAATTTTGTTTGGGTACAGTGTCACACGACCGCGCAATTGTCAGTTAAATCGACACAGTGCCGAATTGCAAAAAATGGCCTGGTCATTGAGCAGCCAAATCTTCTGGGGCTGAAGTGGTTAAGAATCTGTTGCTGCCACGGCAACTGGTTCTTAAAGTGGAAGTAGTAGGAAGTACATGAACTGGCCGCACATGTTTGTAATAATGTTACCGACACTGGTGCAAATGCTTACCTGAATTAGATGCAGGTAGTTCTTATGCCGCGTACACACGAGCGGAATGTCCGACAGAGAAAGTCAGACGGAAGCTTTTCATCGTATATTCCGGTTATGTGTATGCCACATCGGACTTATTTTTTTGAAAAATCTGATGGACCTAGACATAGAACATAAATATAAATATAAATATTTCCGACTGAACCAATTACTATCGGGAAAACCGCTCGTCTGTATGCTGTTCCGACGTACCAAAAATGACGCATGCTCTGAAGCAAGTACGAGACGGAAGCTATTGGCTACAGGCTATCGAACTTCCGTGTTCTAGTCCCGTTGTACGTGTTGTACGTCACCGTGTTCTGGACGGTCAGAATTTGGTGTGACCCTGTGTATGCAAGACAGCTTGAGCGGAATTCTGTCGGAACTTCGTCGGAAAAACCTTTATGCCCCGTACACACGGTCGGATTTTCCGATGGAAAATGTCCGATCGGAGCGTGTTGTCGGAAATTCCGACCGTGTGTGGGCTCCATCTGACATTTTCCATCGGATTTTCCGACACACAAAGTTTGAGAGCAGGATATAAAATTTTCCGACAACAAAATCCGTTGTCGGAAATTCTGATCGTGTGTACACAAATCCGACGGACAAAGTGCCATGCATGCTCAGAATAAATAAAGAGATGAAAGCTATTGGCCACTGCCCCGTTTATAGTCCCGACGTACGTTTTTTAAGTCACCGCGTTCAGAATGATCGGATTTTCCGACAACTTTGTGTGACCGTGTGTATGCAAGACAAGTTTGAGCCAACATCCATCGGAAAAAATCCTAGGATTTTGTTGTCGGAATGTCCGAACAAAGTCCGACCGTGTGTACGGGGCATTAGAGTTTATTCCGACGGCAAAACCGGTCGTGTGCACAGGGCATTAGGGGAATTCCCCGGAATGAGGCTGATTTACCTAAAAGAGTTGAGAATCTTCACACACAAATATAGTACCTCTGCCCTATACTGGCTACATACTATACTGGCTACATTTAGATTTTTGGTTTTACTGTATCCATCTGAGCTGCAATTTATTTTCTAGGTCTGGTTAGATCTATCCCTAAACCTGGGGGTTGATTGCTCCTGACTTTGAAAGAATATTCCAGAAAAAGTGTGAGTGGATCAATCCTTGGGCTATGGATAATTATCTGAATCTAAAATGAGCAGATGTTAAGAGAAACTTGAAGAGTAACTGCACTTTTGTTGAGCTAAAACCTTCTCCCCTGGGTGATCTACAGGTATGTACATTGCAGGGATTTTACCAAACTGTGTTGCAGATAATTACCTTGTCTTTCTGAAGAAATAGCTGTTTGTTTGTTTGTCAGGGTCTGCATCCCTTTAGATGTGATTTACTATTGAGAGTATCTTACCAAAAATAACATTTATGTTGCAGGGGATGCCAAAAATTGAATTTGTATCTCAGTGCGGACTTCTGGGAAAATCAGTAAGCCAATCACACAAGCAGGAAATTACATTTCTGGGGGAGCATTCTGTTCTGTGTACAGAATGCCTCCAGGTAGACATATTGCATTGAATTTTACAGAATATTACAACATTGCAGATTGAAAAGGAAAGGTAATTTTTAATAAAAAAAAAATTCAATTACAATATGATTTGTGTCACAATAGAACACGCTATAAATATTTTTTAATTTGCTATTTTTTTCCCCATGAAAGTGGAGTTGCCCTTTAAACTACAAAGCAGGTTTGTTAATACAACAAACCATAAATGTTTTTTTGCAAACCACTTCCAAAAAGAGACTATTCAGCTCATACATAACTCAAATGTGCATAATCAGTGAAATCTATGCTCCAATCTGTCCCTGCTATTCCCACACTGGGCACCGCCATCTCACCTATCTCATAGGATAAGGAAGGTGAAAACAAGCTGTCAATTACAGCTTGCATGTCAAAGACACGTTTGTTCATCCTACGATTACAATGGGTCACTGTTCTCTGCATAAGTCAGTGGCCAGGCAGGTGGTTAGAGGTGGAAATGAGGGCTTAGCTGCTGACTTTTGACATAGGGTCAACATTTACATATCACTAAGACTGTTTAGTATGCATACTTACAATTCATGTTGTGGGAAAAGTAATTTAAAACAGCTGAAGGAGCAGATTATTGTGGTACCATTATGTTTACATGCTTGGGGAATGGATACGATCCTTTTAACAAGAGTGCAGGTTGTTGCATTGAACAGGAGTTGTTTTCTTACCACCCGGGGGCCACATGTGGCCTTTTGCTTGCCTTTATCCAACCCTTGGACACCAATAATGGACCACCATTCCTTCCACTAACACCAATGATGGGACAACTATTCCTTCCCTTAATATCAACAATGGGCCACCATTCCTTCCACTGACACCAATGATGGGACAACTATTCCTTCCCTTAATATCAACAATGGGCCACCATTCCTTCTACTGACACCAATGATGGGGCAACTATTCCTTCCCTTAATATCAACAATGAGCCACCATTCCTTCCACTAACACCAATGATGGGACAACTATTCCTTCCCTTAATATCAACAATAGGCCACCATTCCTTCTACTGACACCAATGATAGGGGCAACTATTCCTTCCCTCACTATCAACGATTGCCACTATTCCACCTTTTAATACAAGGGACTATTTCTCAGACTGACACCAACAATGGAGCACCCCCCACTGGCACCAATGATTAAGCATTGTATACTCCCACTGATGTCAAAGCATTTTCTACTCACATTTGTCACATTCCGGCCTCCAGAAAGTCTGAAGCACGGTAAACTGGCCCTTTGTCAGAAGGTTTGGTGTGGATTCTGTTTAGGCAGGGAAGCAAACCAGGGGTCTTCAAACTTTCTAAACAAACATCTGGTGCTGTGAGTGTGTCTAGAATAGTATGGCACAATGCCATTTTTAATAAGTCGCCAGTGTACTTCAGATTTGGTGAATGCAGTTGACCATATTTAGTAAAAATTGGGCAAATTTATGCAAAACTTAGAAGGGGCTTTTGATCAATTACTTGCATGAAGTGAAATAACAAATTAATTGTCCAGTATGTGTTATCTAAGTTGTATTACCAATTTCTGGATGCAATGTATTTTTTATGTTATCTTTTATACAATGTTAATATTTGCTGTCTATCCAAAAATGTCTTCTATGGTTGTTGTCACAGATGTAATTTGTAATGCAACAACAAAATATATCACAATTGAAACCACATGTAGTGTTAACCCTCAAAGGGGGTGCCGGAAATAACCCAGGTCTCCCTTACTGGTTCAGAGGCTGCTAGGCCCAAATACCAGCTCTAAAATCCCAATAAGCGTATATTGATTGGTTTGCGCAAAAGTTATAGCGTCTACAAAATATGGGATATATTTATGGAATTTTTTTTTAATACTTTTTTTACTAGTAATGGCGGTGATCAGTGAGTTTTTTGTGGGACTTCAACATTGCGGCGGACAAATCGGACACTAAGTTTTTTGGGGACCAGTGACACTAATACAGTGACCAGTGCTAAAAAAATGCACTACACTTTTTACCTTTATTATTTATCTATTCAATTTTGTCACGTTGAAGTGTTAGCAGCTATCTCTCTTTCTTTATAGATAGCGCAGTAATCACATATACTCGCATAAAAAAATGCACTGTCACTGTACTAATGTCACTGGCAGGGAAGGGGTTAACATCAGGGGCGATCAAGGGGTTAACATCAAGGGCGATCAAGGGGTTAAATGTGCTCCTAGGGAGTGCTTTCTAACTGTGGGGGGGGAATGCTTTGACTGGGGAAAACAGATCTGTGTTTCTGTCTAGCAGAAACACAAGACCTTCATCTTCCCCTCACAGAATGGCGGTCTTTCTTGCTTACATGGGCAGACCGCTGCTCTGCCTCTCTGGATAACAATAGGCCCCGGTAGACATCGGTTCTGCTAGATCTGCTGATTGGCTCCCGATGTGTCTAACGGGTCGCCGGTGGCGCACGCGCGTGCCCCAGACCCGGTGCACGAACTCCCGTACAGGTACTTGATTTCATGCAGGCAGGCCGCCCTGCTGCAGTATATCTGTGTGTGGCAGTCCTTAAGGGGTTAACAAACATATACAGTGAATAAAAAACGTGTAAACTTCTGACACACATTGGGCCCACTGCACAATATGAGCCAGGGTATCTGAGCTTCAATGCCACACCTGCTTCTCCAGGGTGGAGTCAGTTCATACCTTTGCAATTTAGATACATCCTAGGGACTTCTACCAAAAATCTGTCGTTAGGACTTTTTAGTAATTCCCTTAAGAACTACCTGCATCTCATTCAGACAAGTATTTGCACCAGTGTTAGTAAAATTAAAGTTAGCAGGAAGGGGTTAGGTGTCTAAATGTAATTCTTGTGTGACCACTAGAGGGCTCCCTTTTTCCCAGAGAGAGTATATATATTGAGAGCTGTGGAGTGGGTGTGGGAGGAGTTTGTATACCGGTGTAGGAAGAGGAGAGTTGGCCCCTGTGGGACATCTTGGGGCCCTTCTGGGAAAGATGTAGGCTTCCCAGAAACAGGGCTTTCTCCGGCTGGGGATTACTCTGAGGATATTCCTCCCTTGTGAGCTCAGCCTGGAAGACAGTATATGTGAGGCACCCTTGAAGCAAGCCAGGAGGGGACATTAACACAACCATGTGTTGGAGCTTGTTTGCTGTCAGTGAATTGCCTTGAAGACATTATTTGCACTACTTCCTGTGTTACTTTAACTGACAATTTCGTGGACACGCAACGCTGTACCCAAATAAAATTGATGTCATTTTTGTTCCCCACAAATAGAGCTTTCTTTTGGTGGTATTTGATCATCTCTGCAGTTTTTATTTTTTGCACTATATAAAAAAAAAAACAATTTTGAAAAAAAACAACAATATTTTTTACTTTCTGCTATAAAACATCCAATAAAAAAATTTAAAAAAATCAAATTTCTTTATACATTTAGGCCAATATGTATTCTGCTATATACTTTTGGTACAAAAAATCCCAATAAGCATATATTGATTGATTTGCGCAAAAGTTGTGTCTACAAACGATGGGATATATACTAAAAATTGTATTTATTTTATTTTTTATATTAGTAATGGTGGCAATCAGCGACTTATAGCAGGACTGCGATATTGCGGCGGACAATCGGACACTAACTGACACCTCTGACACTTTGCGGGAACCAGTGACACTAATATAATGATCAGTGCTAAAAATATGCACTGTCACTGTACCAATGAAACTGGCTGGGAAGGGGTTAAGCATCTAGGGCGATCAAAGGGTTAGCCATACCTCCCAACTTTCTGAGATGGGAATGAGGGACGCCTATTAGCAAATGTATGGAGGCATAGGAGACACACACTGCCACACCCCCTTAAAGGAGAGTTTTCCCCCCAAAAAATTAGTTAAACCCACAAGTGGATGAAAGTTTTAGCACTGGGAAACACTTTTTGAAAGATAAAAAGTGCATTTTATATACAATTATATAGATCAGACCAAAATGAAGGACAAATGAGGAGGAAAGAGGGACAGAGGGACCTTGTTCCAAATCGACAGTCCATCGAAATCAGGGACAGTCCCTCCAAATCACGGACAGTTGGGAGCTATGGCGTTAACTGTGTGCCTAAGCAGTGTTTTTGTGTCATGTGTGTGCTGCTTTTACTCAGGGAAGTGATAGATTTTATTTGCAGGGACACAAAATCTATCCCTCCCCCTGTCGGAACAGAGCTCTGCCTTGTTTACATAGGCAAAGTCTCGTTCTGTATCTGCTCGAAGATCGGCGGGTGCTGGTGGATGTTAAATGCCCATCACCTGCAGATCGCCTTCTGCTATGAATAATCAAAGCAGAAGCAGCCTGCTGGCAGCGCACACGTGCCCGCACCCTCTGTAGGCGGCAGTGCAGAATTACATGGATGTTAAATGCCCATCACCTGCAGATCGCCTTCTGCTATGAATAATCAAAGCAGAAGCAGCCTGCTGGCAGCGCACACGTGCCCGCACCCTCTGTAGGCGGAAGTGCAGAATTACATATATATATATATATATATATATATATATATATACGTGATTCTGCACAGGAGGGCCACCCTGTAGCAGTAAATCTGCTATGGGGCGGTCAGTAAGTGGTTACGGCAAGAGGCCTGTTGGTGGTACCCAGGAATGAAATATTATGCCAACATTGCTCTTGGCTCCATGTACAAGTGGATATGGGATCACCAAAATTGGATAACAGGAGGGTAGAATTTTTTTTTCCTGGCAACATACCAGTGTTAAAATTTGGTGTATATCCTTATGGCCAACAATTGTGCAGTAACTTTGTAAGAGTCCTTTCACACGGACGTGTCCGTGTACGTGCTCCTCTTTGCTCAGCAGGGGATCGCTCCGTCGATCCCCGCTGAGCAGACAGATGACAAGTCTGTCTCTGCACACTGTATGGGGGATCGGATGAAGACGGACCATAGAGTCCGTTTTCATCTGTTCTGATCCGCAGACGGATGGAAAAGTAAGGTTTTCCTCCGTCATCAGAAACGGAGCATAGCGGAAACTGATGTCATTGGATGTCAGCGGATGTTCATTCACTGACATCCGCTATCCCATAGGGATACATGTATGTCCGTTTTTCATCCGAAAACAGATGGATGAAAGACAGACATAGGGTCCTCCCGTGTGAAAGGGGCCTAAGACATTAGGACAGCATGGACTAAAACCCCTCAAGATCATTCCTTGCAGATTGCTAAGTCCAAGTTGTGAGAAACCTTTATGTTGTTCTGAGGGCAAAAAATGGGCCCTACTAGGAGCTACATAGGTGAGCCTAAAAAAGTGCCCACCGGGTGTAGGTCAGTGGTGGAACTACCAGGGTCACAAAGGTCACACTTGGGCCCTAGCTTTCCGCCACTGCAGAATAACAGCAGCAATAGGGCCACTGCAGAACATGTGAAAGGGTCCTGCTGTGGGACCATAAGGTTCGGTTCACACTGCTGTGACCCTAAAGTCATGCAACTTGTGATTTCCTTGTGATTTAACATTGCAGTCTATGACACTCAAATTGCACCAAATTCACAGAAAAGTAGTGCAGGAATCTTTTTTTTTTTTGGTTGCTGCAACTTGACTCGCATTGATTAAGATGGCACCCATTGAAATGATTGTGTTTTGAATTTTTTTATGTGATTTATGTGTTGCAAGTCCCAGCAGTGTGAACCAGGCCTTTTATAAGGCCCCACAATGGGAGAAAAGGGCCCTAGGACCAGAGGTAAGGGCCCCAGGACAAATGGAAAGGGCCCCAGGGGTCAGGGGGGGCCCTTCATGGTTTCTTGCACCAGGGGCCCTGAAGGTTATAGTTATGCTTCTAATGTAGGAAAATATATCAGACAAAAAAAAAAAAAGAGTGGAGGAAACCAGCACAGATGGATATGGCTCTACAAGAAGGACATTTCCCCCTGAAGAGGGACAGCTGGGAGCTATAATTATAGCTTTTTAATGTTAGCCACCTCCAACATAAACAGTATTTTTTTTAATCTGTTGTAAAATTATACCTATTAACCATACCTAATGAAGAGGAAAAGATTCATTAACAGGCAATACTCCATCATTTCTCTATGGAAAGCTTTTACAAATTAATAACACATTTGCTATTTCTTCTGTATTTTTCTGCTAGTTCTTTTTAATTAAAGACATACTCGAATGCAAACAAGTGACTGCTCTTAAAGCGATACTGCTTCGGTGTAAGGCGGGTACAACTAAGAAAACTGCTCCTGACAGAGGGTATCAATTTTGCATGTTGTGTACCAGGAGAAATATCACGAAGAAGATTAACCACTTGCTTACCGGGCACTTAAACCCCCCTCCTATCCAAACCAATTTTCAGCTTTCAGCGCTGACGCACTTTGAATGACAATTGCACGGTCATACAACACTGTACCCAAATGAAATTTTTACCATTTTTTCACCACAAATAGAGCTTTCTTTTGGTGGTATTTGATCACCTCTGCAGTTTTTACTTTTTGTCAAAAAAATGTAAAAACCTGAATTTTTTAAAAAAAAAAATTGTTATTTTTTTATATTTTGTTATGAAAAATTTTAAACGGGTAATTTTTCTCCTTTATTGATGTACGCTGATGAGGCGGCAGTGATGGGCACTGATAGGCGGCAGTGATGGGCACTGATGGGTGGCACTGATTGGCACTACAGGTGGGCATTGATAGGTGGCACTTGTGGGCATTGATAGGTGGCACTGTGGGCACTGTTAGGTGGCACTGTGGGCACTGTTAGGTGGCACTGTGGGCACTGTTAGGTGGCACTGTGGGCACTATTAGGTGGCACTGTGGGCACTATTAGGTGGCACTGTGGGCAGTGTTAGGTGGCACTTTCAGGTGGCACTGATGAGGCAGATGTGCCTCTTCCACTTGGGGACCGATGTCCCTCACATCCTAGCCGGTGATCGGCTTTTTTTTCTACTCACGCTGTCAGCGTGAGTAAAAAAAAAAAAACGATTACCGATCTTTTGTTTACATCATGTGATCAGCTGTCATTGACTGGCAGCTGATCACATGGTAAGGGGCCGGGACCAGCCCCTTACTTAGATCGGTGATCAGCCGAGTCTCAGTGACTCAGGGAGCGTGCACAGGGGAGGCCGTCATATGACGGCCTCCCGGGAATGCAGGTCCGCGCTGTGGCCGTCATTCGGCCATAGCGCGGATGCCAGGAGGTTAATTAGCACTCACACATATTCCAACATGTGGGAGCATTTCTTACAGTCAGAAGTACTCATTACCTCCAACCCAGAGAACCTCCACACAGCCTGATATTCATCCATTTCAATCATTCTTCCACTAGGAAAGATCAGACCACCCATACAGATGAAAGGCCTTTTTCCTTGTTCCCTTCTACCCACCAAGATCAGTGACTTTCATCTAATGCTAGCCATACACACCTAAATTTCTCTTATTCAGCCCATGAGCTAACAAGAAAAATCCAATAGCTTCTTCCATCCACGCTAAAAAGTTTGGATGGAAGAATCTCCCCTGCTGACTTGTGTGCTCAGACAGCCACAGCACCCACGGCTGACTGACTACCTGAACAGCGACTGCATCTGATTGGAGGCAATCCAACATACTTCTACGCAGCATTTTTCAATCAAAGTTTGTAGACAGAGTCATCCACAACCCTTATTATTATTGTTTGGGATGTTTTTTTTTTTTACTACCCCCAGCCACTCCACCTTAAGCTGAAAAGCCATTGGATAAGGTTGTACACATGCTGCAGCTGCAAAGCTCATGGTGCATCAAATTTTATCCCCCACTAGGGAAGGGCCGAACACCCCCCGGTTCGGTTCGCACCAGAACATGCGAATAAGCAAACAATTTGTGCGAACATGCAAACCCTATTAAAGTCCATGGGAAACAAGTATAAAAAATCAAAAGTACTCATTTTAAAGGCTTATATGCAAGTTATTACCATATGAAAAGTGTATGGGGACCTGGGTGCTGTTCTGGGGGACATGTATCAATGCAAAAAAAAGTTTTTAAAACAGCCGTTTTTCAGAAGCAGTGATTTTAAGAATGCGTGAAGTGAAACAATAAAAATGAAATATTCCTTTAAATATTGTGTCTGGGGGGTCCCCTTATTCTGCCTGTAAAGTGGCGCATCTGTCAGATGCATTTTACAGTCCAGCAGCAAAATGACATTTCTAAAGGAAAAAATGTCATTTCAAATTGCTTGCAGCTGTAATGTATTGCCAGATCCCGGTAATATAGATAAAAATCAATGGAAAAAATGGCATGGGCTCCCCCCCAGTCCATACCAGGCCTTTTGGGGAGTGATTGAATGTATTGTATGTAATGATGTATGCTGATGAGGCGGCACTGATGGGCACTGATAGGTGGCAGTGATGGGCACTGATGGGTGGCAGTGATGGGCACTGATGGGTGGCAATAATAGGCACTGATCGGTTACACTGATAGGCAGCACTGGTAGGTGACACTGATTGGCACCACTGGTGGGCAATGATAGGTGGCGCTTGTGGGCATTGATAGGTGGCACTTGTGGGCATTGATAGGTGGCACTTGTGGGCATTGATAGGTGGCACTTGTGGGCATTGATAGGTGGCACTTGTGGGCATTGATAGGTGGCACTTGTGGGCATTGATAGGTGGCACTTGTGGGCATTGCTAGGTGGCACTGGTGGGCATTGATAGGTGGCACTTGTGGGCATTGCTAGGTGGCACTGGTGGGCACTGTCAGGAGGCAATAGCAGGTGGCACAGATGAGGCATAATTGCCTCTTCCTCTTCGGGACCGATGTCCCTTGCAGATGAGCCAGTGATCAGCTTTTTTTCTCCTCAGGCTGTTAGCCTGAGGAGAAAAAAAAAGATTACCGAGCTTTTGTTTACATCATGTGATCAATTATCATTGGCTGACAGCTGATCAAATAGTAAGGGGCCAGGACTCTCAGTGACTCGGTGATCACAGCGTGCTCCGCGCGTGCACAGGGGAGGCTGTCATATGATGGCCTCCTGGAAATTCAGGTCCGCGCTGTGGCCGTCATTCAGCTATAGCGTGGATGCCAAGAGGTTAATAAACCCATGCCGTTTTTTTTTTTTTTTAATTCAGTCATAGGGTTCCCTTAACCACTTCAATACACTGTATTATATGCTGTACACTGACTGCACTGATATACTAGACTTCCTGCGCTGTATATATATATATATATATATATATATATATATATATATATATATATATATATATAATATATAGATATCTATATATAGATATATATATATATATATATAATATATAGATATCTATATATAGATATATATATATATAATATATAGATATCTATATATAGATATATAGATATCTATATATATACTACACTAAATGCACTGTATTTGTGTGTATATACTAGACTGCCTGCACTGTATATATAGTCTACACTGAATGCAGAGTATATATATATATGCTAAAATCATTTAAGTTCATTTTTTCCCTCATTAATGCACACACAGCACCCCATATTGACAGAAAAACACAGAATTGTTGACATTTTTGCAGATTTATTAAATAAGAAAAACTGAAATATCACATGGTCCTAAGTATTCAGACCCTTTGTTGTGACACTCATGTATTTAACTCCGGTGCTGTCCATTTCTTCTGATCATCCTTGAGATGGTTCTACACCTTAATTTGAGTCCAGCTGTGTTTGATTATACTGATTGTTCTTGATTAGGAAAGCCACACACCTGTCTATATAGGACCTTACAGCTCACAGTGCATGTCAGAGCAAATGAGAATCATGAGGTCAAAAGGAACTGCCTGAAGAGCTCAGAGACAGAATTGTGGCAAGGCACAGATCTGGCCAAGGTTACGAAAAAATTTCTGCTGCACTTAAGATTCCTAAGAGCACAGTGGCCTCCATAATCCTTAAATGGAAGATGTTTGGGACGACCAGAACCCTTCCTAGAGCTGGCCGTCCGGCCAAATTGAGCTATCGGGGGGAGAAGAGCCTTGGTGAGAGAGGTAAATAAGAACCCAAAGATCACTGTGGCTGAGCTCCAGAGATGCAGTCAGGAAATGGGAGAAAGTTGTAGAAAGTCAACCATCACTGCAGCCCTCCACCAGTCGGGGCTTTATGGCAGAGTGGCCCGACGGAAGCCTCTCCTCAGTACAATACACATGAAAGCCCGAATGGAGTTTGCTAAAAAACACCCGAAGGACTCCAAGATGGTGAGAAATAAAATTCTCTGGTCTGATGAGACCAAGATAGAACTTTTTGGCCTTAATTCTAAGCGGTATGTGTGGAGAAAACCAGGCACTGCTCATAAATCTGCAAAAAATGTCAATTCTGTGTTTTTCTGTCAATATGGGGTGCTGTGTGTACATTAATGAGGAAAATAAATGAACTTAAATGATTTTAGCAAATGGCTGCAATATAACAAAGAGTGAAGAATTTAAGGGGGTCTGAATACTTTCCGTGCCCTCTGTATATATATATACTGAACTGCTTTCACGCCACTAACTAGCTAACGTTTTTTCAATCATTACACTATATACGGCCACCGTGTAAGCATCTTTATATAGTGTGGGGCGTGGACTTAGCCCTCTGAGCCATGATTGGCTAAAGGCATGCTGCCTTTGGCCAATCATGGCTCTCACAGCAGAGCGCGCTGTGATTGGCCAAAACATGCAGGTCAGGTGCATGCTTTGGCCAATCATCAGACATCAATGCACGATCTCGCAGTGCATTATGGAGCATTCCGCGGCGCTCAAATTTGCCGCTAACACCCCATAATGTTCAGTATTCGCCGAGCGGGCAAACAACCGATGTTCAAGTCGAACTTATGTTCAAGCATGGGGACCATCCCTATCCCCCACCACTATTGTGCTTGTCACACAGTACCACCCGCTGAATGTGACACATTCAACTGAATCGGGCCAAGCTACAACTGCATGTAAGGCTCGCAGTTGCGGTGTGGTGATGGGGGTTCTTAGGGTTTAAAACAAGCAGTGAAGAGATGACATAATGCCTCCTCATCACGTGTTAAACACCATCTGAAGGGTGATCCACTACAGATTGCTCTTCAGAGGGCAACACAAGTGTAAGGCCCCTTTCACGTGAGTGGTCCAATTAAGTCTTGCCTGTTTATTTTTCAGGCCAACCTGATTGGACCCTCCACTCTTCTCTATGGGCAGTCAGATGTAAATGGATTTGTTAAAGAGACCCTGGGCTCAAGTCAAAAGCCTAGAACACCCTAGAACACAGCCATGTGACTGTCATTTTCAAATCTGTTTGGAAATTAAAATTTTAACGAAAATAACTAAAAAAAAAAGCAAAAAAAAAAAAAATAAAGCAAAAAAGAAGAAGTATCCCTATCCTGGTGTGTTAGCTTTGTAACTTCTCCTGTCACCACATCCTACATTTAAATTAAAGTGGATGTAAACCCGATTCATGAAATTTGAGCTGGGCACATATTATCTGCAGTGTTTTCTTAACTCACTTCAAAACACTATGTCCTGTAGCTGTCTCCTGCTCTGTTCTTCTGTTATCTGCCTGATAATGTCTGACAAGTTCTCTGTCAACTGAGATAAAAGCAGACGGAGTTTTGTGCTGGGGAGGATGCTATGAATAGATTAGCACAGAGCTGAACAAATCAACAAACAGAGCTGAAAGTCTCTACCTATGAGGAAAGGGTGTGTGTGTGCCTCTCCTCCAATCAGCTGTCTTGGCTGTGTGCCTGTCATGAACTGGTGTGACCAGAACCGTGTGATCTGCGACAGAGGACACCCAAACGTATGTTAGTGAAAATATATATTAATTTATTAAGGAAAGTGAGTAATAAATAACAACCAACTCCAATATGACACAGTGCAATAACCAACCACAGACAGAGACCTACAAATAACAATAGACAGATAAATGGAATAAATGGGAAATACCAGGTTCATAAACAATAGCCAGGCCAGGGTCATACACAGCAGATCAGCAGGAAATGTTCCAGAGACGTAAACGTAAGCCAGGCCAAGGTCATACACAGGGAAGTCAGTAGATGGGGTATGGAACACAGGACAGGGAGAGGATGGATGGGTCAGACTGCAGGCAGGGACCCAAGGTAACAGGTGGGACAGGATAGGGTCCCAGACAGGGAGACAGGGACAGGATCAGGGCTCAGGATCAGATAGCTAGCAGGTCAGGAGGCAATGACGAAATCAAGGCAAACATGTGAATGTTTGCCAGGTATTTATAGGCCTGTGATTGGTCTCAAGTGACACCTGATTGTAGGAGGTACTGTCTGCTCCACACTGCCAGGATCCATCCGCTGGTGGACGCCAGTACTGCGGCCCAAAGATGATATACTATTAACAGGGAAAAGCTCTCCTGACAGTTCCAAACTGCCAGGAGACACCTGCTGGTGGACCTCAGTACTGCATGCCAAATAACAGGTCTTACCAGCGGATGGAACATTTCCTGACAGTACCCCCCCTCAAAGGAGCGGCCTCCGGACGCTCCAATTGGTTGTAATTGTCCATAGTCTATGGTATTAAGCAGAACAACAGATGGTGGCACAACAGGCAGAACAGGTGGTGGCACAACAGGCATGGGCACTTCAAGCTGGGCAGCGGGCTCATCAAGCTGGAGGACAGTCACCGAGACATCAGGCTGGAGGGCAGACACCGGGACATCAGGCTGGAGGGCAGACACCGGGTCATCGAGCTGGGCAGCAGGCTCCGGGTCATCGAGCTGGGCAGCAGGCTCCGGGTCATCGAGCTGGGCAGCAGGCTCCGGGTCATCGAGCTGGGCAGCAGGCTCCGGGTCATCGAGCTGGGCAGCAGGCTCCGGGTCATCGAGCTGGGCAGCAGGCCCCGGGTCATCGAGCTGGGCAGCAGGCCCCGGGTCATCGAGCTGGGCAGCAGGCCCCGGGTCATCGAGCTGGGCAGCAGGCCCCGGGTCATCGAGCTGGGCAGCAGGCTCCGGGTCATCGAGCTGGGCAGCAGGCTCCGGGTCATCGAGCTGGGCAGCAGGCTCATCGAGCTGGGCAGCAGGCTCAGGCTCATCGAGCTGGGCAGCAGGCTCATCGAGCTGGGCAGCAGGCTCATCGAGCTGGGCAGCAGGCTCATCGAGCTGGGCAGCAGGCTCATCGAGCTGGGCAGCAGGCTCATCGAGCTGGGCAGCAGGCTCATCGAGCTGGGCAGCAGGCTCATCGAGCTGGGCAGCAGGCTCAGGGTCATCGAGCTGGGCAGCAGGCTCAGGGTCATCGAGCTGGGCAGCAGGCTCAGGGTCATCGAGCTGGGCAGCAGGCTCAGGGTCATCGAGCTGGGCAGCAGGCTCAGGGTCATCGAGCTGGGCAGCAGGCTCAGGGTCATCGAGCTGGGCAGCAGGCTCCGGGTCATCGAGCTGGGCAGCAGGCTCCGGGTCATCGAGCTGGGCAGCAGGCTCCGGGTCATCGAGCTGGGCAGCAGGCTCCGGGTCATCGAGCTGGGCAGCAGGCTCCGGGTCATCGAGCTGGGCAGCAGGCTCCGGGTCATCGAGCTGGGCAGCAGGCTCCGGGTCATCGGGCTGGGCAGCAGGCTCCGGGTCATCGGGCTGGGCAGCAGGCTCCGGAACATTGGGCCGAACAGCGAGCACCGTAAGGGCAGGCCGGATTACAGGCACCGGCTCAGCAAGCTGGGTAACGGACCCCGGCCCAGTGGGCTGGGTAACAGGCCCTGACTCAGCGAGCTGGACACCGGGCACCGGTTCGGCAAGCCGGATAACGGATACTGGCTTGACAGGCAAAGTGATGGACTTCGGTTTAGCAGACTGGGTAACGGGCACCAGTTCAGCAGACCGGGTAACGGGCACCGATTCAACAGACTGGGTAACGGGCACCGATTCAGCAGGCCGAGACACGGGCACCGAAACTCCAGGCTGAAACACGGGCACCGAAACTTCAGGCTGGGATACCAACATCACGACATCAGGCTGGAAGACAGATACCAGGATATCAGGCTGGAGGATGGACACATCAAACCGGAAAGCAGGCTCATCAGGCTGAACAGTGGGCACATCAGGCAGAACAGCAGGTACATCGGACTGGTCAATAGTCGCTGGAGCGTCAGACTGGAACATGGACACTGGGGTTTCGGGCTGGAAGGCAGGCATATCAGACTGGAGAGCGGGTGCGTCAGACTGGAGAGCGGGTGCGTCAGACTGGAGAGCGGGTGCGTCAGACTGGAGAGCGGGTGCGTCAGACTGGAGAGCGGGTGCGTCAGACTGGAGAGCGGGTGCGTCAGACTGGAGAGCGGGTGCGTCAGACTGGAGAGCGGGTGCGTCAGACTGGAGAGCGGGTGCGTCAGACTGCAAAGCTGGAGCGTCAGACTGCAAAGCTGGAGCGTCAGACTGCAAAGCTGGAACGTCAGACTGCAAAGCTGGAACGTCAGACTGCAAAGCTGGAACGTCAGACTGCAAAGCTGGAACGTCAGACTGCAAAGCTGGAACGTCAGACTGCAAAGCTGGAACGTCAGACTGCAAAGCTGGAACGTCAGACTGCAAAGCTGGAACGTCAGACTGCAAAGCTGGAACGTCAGACTGCAAAGCTGGAACGTCAGACTGCAAAGCTGGAACGTCAGACTGCAAAGCTGGAACGTCAGACTGCAAAGCTGGAACGTCAGACTGCAAAGCTGGAACGTCAGACTGCAAAGCTGGAACGTCAGACTGCAAAGCTGGAACGTCAGACTGCAAAGCTGGAACGTCAGACTGCAAAGCTGGAACGTCAGACTGCAAAGCTGGAACGTCAGACTGCAAAGCTGGAACGTCAGACTGCAAAGCTGGAACGTCAGACTGCAAAGCTGGAACATCAGACTGGAAATTGGGAGCAGGTTGGGTTACTGGCAGGATTGTATGAGTAGGGAAGAACTTCCGTTTCTTCTTTGGCTTAACTGCTGGAGATCTGTAGGTGGCTGTAGGACTGTAGACAGGAGGTGAGGCATACTGAAAGGAAGGGCTGGGATATGGCAAGGAAGGGGGAACAGCAGCCAGAGGGAGTTCTTGTGGGAAAGTTGCAGGTATTAGAGAAGAGGCAGGTGGGTTAAAGGCAGGATAGGTACAGGAAGGAGAAACAGGGCATTGATACTTGGTGGGGAGCAGGGTATATTGGGCTGTAGCTGAGGTTGCCATGAGCGATGGGGGAATAGATTCTTGGGAAGGCAGGTGATTAATGGCAGGGCTGGGTTGTTGTGGCTTGGCTAAATTAAGGAGATCTGACCATGCCTGTAGCACAGGATGAACAAACATTGATTCACACACAGCCTGACTAACCAGAGATTGCACTGAATGGATGCAATCAGACAACACCTGCGGGGAACAAGAGGCATAATGTTCCTTGAAAAAGGCTGGGTCATCCTCTAATAACCACACCAGAGACTCAACCTGATCAAAACTGAAGGGGGGAGAAAAATCATCCCTGCCCTCTGGAGTACTGGACAAGGCTAGCTCTGCACACAGCTGGATCAGAGGCTGAACATTTTCAAATAGCAATCTACCCTGATCAACCAGAGAATGGGCCAGATGGATACACTCCAGGAGCTGATCCCTGGCCCACTCTTTCAATACCAGACGACAGTAATTGTTATCCTCCAACACCAGTGAGGCAAGGAGAACAACTGTTTCTGATTGCATTTTCATAGCACTACAATGGTTCCTTTGCGCAGTCACTTCTGGTCAGAGATGGCCTTGATTTACTGTCATGAACTGGTGTGACCAGAACCGTGTGATCTGCGACAGAGGACACCCAAACGTATGTTAGTGAAAATATATATTAATTTATTAAGGAAAGTGAGTAATAAATAACAACCAACTCCAATATGACACAGTGCAATAACCAACCACAGACAGAGACCTACAAATAACAATAGACAGATAAATGGAATAAATGGGAAATACCAGGTTCATAAACAATAGCCAGGCCAGGGTCATACACAGCAGATCAGCAGGAAATGTTCCAGAGACGTAAACGTAAGCCAGGCCAAGGTCATACACAGGGAAGTCAGTAGATGGGGTATGGAACACAGGACAGGGAGAGGATGGATGGGTCAGACTGCAGGCAGGGACCCAAGGTAACAGGTGGGACAGGATAGGGTCCCAGACAGGGAGACAGGGACAGGATCAGGGCTCAGGATCAGATAGCTAGCAGGTCAGGAGGCAATGACGAAATCAAGGCAAACATGTGAATGTTTGCCAGGTATTTATAGGCCTGTGATTGGTCTCAAGTGACACCTGATTGTAGGAGGTACTGTCTGCTCCACACTGCCAGGATCCATCCGCTGGTGGACGCCAGTACTGCGGCCCAAAGATGATATACTATTAACAGGGAAAAGCTCTCCTGACAGTTCCAAACTGCCAGGAGACACCTGCTGGTGGACCTCAGTACTGCATGCCAAATAACAGGTCTTACCAGCGGATGGAACATTTCCTGACAGTGCCCAGGCTTCACTGCAATGCTGAACAGGAAGAGAAAATCTCCTAACACAATCTGAACTTTCTAAAAAAATATTTTTTAGTGTGGTAGAAGGGTCTGGCGCTGTTCCTTTAATTGGATGATAATTCCCTGCCTGTGTATTTGTATGTCTCTAGTTCAAAAACAAGGCATGCAAGGGTAAATTCCTAAATATAAGCAAGACGTGCGCATATCAAATAGTGATATCCTTAAAAATATTGCACAGTATTAAACAAGCTTTAAGTATATAAAAACATATATAAAAGATAAGCAGGCTATAAACATATAAATATAGGGCGTGGCCTAAATCTGTGCTTCCCAACATTACCTACTTACCAGCGCTGAAGGCTAACCGTGACGTTTTACTAATTCGCTTGATTTGTACTGTGAAATTGTGAGTACCTTTCCACTTGTTTAATAAATCTTTTTTAAAAACGATTTTACGCTATGGGCACCCCTTCTCTCTTTTTATATGAAACATCACGATCCTGAGTCTGCCAGTGATTGCCGTACAGTGGCGCAAAACTGTAACTGCCTGATACCCCTGCAGGGGTGAAGTGATCCGGTGAGTGGCTGCACTTTCAGAGCAAGGATTTTAAAACTACTGAAGGATCACAAACACTACATCACTTGCACCAAGATACTGCACAAGATATATACCAAGAGATCATACCACTAAGGGTTTAAACTAATTTGATAATAAGTTATTACACAACAAGGACTTTCTTTGAACTTTGCCAGCACGTTTGCACTTTACTAGGAGTGATTTTAACACTTTTCAGTTCCTTTATCAGCAACTGATCTCCCACACCTCTTTTTTCCCCCTCCCCCACATTTTATGTTATTTGGAATATATACCAGCAACACCATGCATGGGATTTGACAACACCATTATTATATGTTTATAGCCTGCTTATCTTTTATATATGTTTTTATATACTTAAAGCTTGTTTAATACTGTGCAATATTTTTAAGGATATCACTATTTGATATGCGCACGTCTTGCTTATATTTAGGAATTTACCCTTGCATGCCTTGTTTTTGAACTAGAGACATACAAATACACAGGCAGGGAATTATCATCCAATTAAAGGAACAGCGCCAGACCCTTCTACCACACTAAACAATTCAGCTGTCCCCATTTATGGTGACTGCTTGTTGGGCGGCAGCAGTTCCATAAATTCCACCAATAGATTTCTATTTCCACTGCGCGGGTTTATTATTCTTTTTATTTTTCTAAAAAAATATAGCAAGTTGAAGAGAGCAGATATAGATGTAAAATCTATGAAGGGAGATTTGTTTCATCTCTGTGTACCGTGTTTCCCCAAAAATAAGACCTACCCCGAAAATAAGACCTAGCGTTATTTTCCAGGAGGGCTGCAATATAAGCCCTACCTCGAAAATAAGCCCTAGTTTAAAATGCTTGTAAAATCCTATAATCCACACTATTAGTAGTATATAATGTACAATGTGTGTGTTTCTGTAATATAATTGTGGGGAAAAGAGCTCCGGCGGGTCACAGAAGTGCAGAGCTGCGCTATAAACGAAGGTATTTGGCACAATTATATTACAGAAACACACATATTGTACATTACATACTACTGCAAATAGAGTGGATTATAGGCGTTTACAAGTATTTTAACTCAAGTTCATACTGGGGATTCCTGTCAGGCAGGGAGAGAGAGGGGGAGAGTAGACAGCAAATTACATGGTAAGACCTACCCCGAAAATAAGCCCTACTGTGTCTTTTGTTGCCAAAATTAATATAAGACCCGGGCTTATTTTCGGGGAAACACGGTATCATCTAAGTCTGTTTACGTCACTTGGTATATGTGAGGGTTTACATCCACTTTAAACATCTCAAGACAAAGAACTTTAAAATCAATTGGTATGCTATTATCTTATATATACCGTATACAATGTATATACCAGGGATGTGCAGTCATGTGCAGAACATTAAAAAAAAAAAGAAAAGTGTTGTAGCTCGGCGACCTGGTGTCACAGTGACCCCAAATTTGTCCTACCCCACCGCTGGTAAAAATTTGGGGCTCCTACAACCTATGGTTCCAGAGATAAGGGGCTCCTTGCGCAGCCTGTCAGAAGCTAAATACAGAGCGGCCACTTTAAATACTCAGTTTGCAGCAGACTGAGAGGATGAGCTCACAGAGCCTCTCCTTACTTTTTGTCAGAGGCACTGAACTCAATGGACAGCTTGGAGTCTAGAACTAATTGTAAAGTACCATTGGTCCCAGCTGTCCAATAAAAATGCTGCAGTGTCATAAAAGGGCTATGTGTCTAAAAGACAAATGCTCCCTTTCAGCCCAGCCCTTTAACTACAAGGAAAAAACATGGGTTTATGGGTATAAGATTTACCCATAAACCCATGTTTTTCTCACACAGTTAAGAGGGAGAAACTGATTCTGTTGAAAAAGTACTGTTATATTCAAGCTAAATCATATATTTATATGCTATATGTTGTAACATAATAATTTATTATTTATCTATTTACTGTGAAATTACTGGTTGGAAGTTATAACTTTAAACTTTAGTAATTTGTCCGTTAAGCCACCTGCTTGAGTACAGATTTTGAAAATATAGTAAATTACCTTAAAAACAATATATAATAATTCAGGCCAGATTCAGGCCAAAGCGGTGTGCAGTACCGCTTTTGCCTGAGGTGGGAGCGCCAGAGCCAAGCAGAGCTGAACGTCACGTTCGGAAATGCACAGAAAGACCCAAGTACAGCATGACTGACCTCGGCAAATCTCGGGTAGGAAGTCTTTCCAAGGTTTGCCGAGGTCCGCCAAAGTGTATTCGGGCCTTTATGGCCGTTTCCGAAGCTCTCCGGCGCCCTCCCGCCTCTGACCGCATGCGTTATTGCATCCCATTGAAGTCAATGCGGAACAAATTATTTTCGTTTCCATTGACTTCAATGGGAAAACTCGCTTTGATATGCGAGTACTTTGGATTACGAGCATACTCCTGGAACGGATTATGCTCGTAATCCGAGGTTCCACTGTATATTGTTTTAGCAGACACCCTAGGGAATAAAATGGTGGTCGTTGCAACTTTTTATATCACACGGTATTTGCGCAGCAATTTTTTTAAATGCTTTTTTTGGGGGAAAAACTTTCATGAATAACAAAAAAAAACCCACTAACGTTAGCCCGATTTTTTTTGTATAATGTGAAACATGATGTTACGCCGAGTAAATAGATACCTAACATGATGTCACACTTTAAAATTGGGCACACTTGTAGAATGGCGCCAAACTTCAGTACTTATAAATCTCCATAGGTGACGCTTTAAAATTTTTTACAGGTTACATGTTTAGAGTTACAGAGGAGGTCTAGTGCTAAAATTATTGCTCTCGCTCTAACGATCGCAGCGTATGTAACCTGTGTGTATCTGTCTCTGATACTAGCCAGTGCCTCAGCAGCCACTGACCTCACCGCACATCCATGGTATGTACTTTATACGGCAATGCTAATATGACAATGACTAATAAATCTTTATAAAGGAAAAGTGTAGTGCTCCTTAATGAGACATTATGACATGATGAGATTACACCAAAGTGAATACATTTTCTTTTAATATTAAAAAAAGTCTATTTTTAGTCCACATGCTGTGACTGGTGAGTAGTATGCAGGTGCAGCCAGTAAATAGATCCTCCACCACTCGGAGAAGCGCACACAGCCTCTTACCAGATAATGACGAAAGGCGTAGGCTGGAGCATTGGCATGTGACGTCATCACGTACCGAAGCAGAGCGCGGGCATCTTACTGGTTTGAAACATTGGGTTAGATTTACTAACACAAGTGCACTCAAAATCTGGTGCAGCTGTGCATTGTAGCAAATCAGCTTCTTCAGCTTGTTCAATTAAACTTTGGCAGTAAAACCTGGAAGCTAATTGGTTTCTATGCAGAGCAGCACCAGATTTTGCACTCTCCAGTTTTAGTAAATAAACCCCATTGACATACTATACTGATACCATACTGTTTTTATGCTTGATTTATGTGAGTGTTATTTTTTATTTAATAAATCGAGCTGACGAATTTACTACATTATGAGAGGGCTTCGTTTCTTCCTTTGATTTTTATGGTTTGGAGATTCATTGGTTTGTGCCATTTGGCTGCCTTGATGCAGACTAGTTCCAGAGCTGATGGTGTATGCTGGTGGTTCTTTGTGAAGTACTACCCTCTTTGGAGTATAACTGCATGTAAATAGGTGGTCAAAACCATCTGGTAAGAGGTTGTGTGCGTTTCTAAGTGGTGGAGGATCTCTTTCCTGGCTGCACCTGTATTTCATACTACCGCTAATCAGTCTGTGCAGCTGCGGATCGGGAAATGTCTCACTGCCTGTGATTAGCAGTGTGCAGTGTCGGCTTCCTAGCGGGATCAGGCAGGTGGATTTGGACTAGAATCCTGAACATGCCTGAGCCCATCTCTATTCACCAGTCACTGCATGTGGACTAAGAATGTACTTTTTTAATATGTAAAACTCTCATCATGTCATAATGTCTTATTAAGGAGCGCTAGACTTTTCCTTTATATTGTATATGTTTGCTGCAATCAAATTGTATTAGCAGCTATTTATGTATAGTTTTATATTGTGTCCAGGTGCAAGTTCTTTCATACTTTTACTAATAGATCTTTCACCATCTGTGTGTAACTTCACCAATCAATAAGTTAGACACCTGTGAGTATCAAATTGTTCATCGCTGAAGACATAGTAAATTGTGATGAAACGCGTAGGTAGGAGCTTCTAGACGCTGCCGTCATCACTCATGCCCCAGGTTATACAGGTGCATGCCTAATTCGGAGCTGTGGAAGCATGTTATATATAGTTTTTTAATAATTTTTTTTGGCTGATAAGCACTATGGAAGTGTTCTTTGTTTTGCAAACATTGGTTGTTTGATGTGGTACTGGAAGTGGTGGCTGTGAACCATTCATGAATCCTGTACCATACTCATGTGTACGCTGACCTATATTCTCTGAGAGTCATCCCTCCGGTAAAGCTCGATTCACATCTATGCATGTTGCTTTTGAGTGTTTCTGCAGAGCTTTTTGCGGTGCTTGCCGCGTTTTTGGACACATGTTTTTACCGTAATTTTGCTGCGATTTGCGTTTTTTTTTTTACACTGTATATAGCTGATTGCTAAGGAGAGGGTAAGGAAGCTGGCCACCTTAACAACCGATGAGTCATCAGCTGTCAGCGGGCTTCCCCGCTAAATGTAAAAAAAAAGAAATCAAGAAAAAAAAACATTGTGGGGTACCCCCCCAGGTCCATACCAGGCCCTTGGGTCTAGTATGGATTCAGAGGGGACCCCCCACACCAAAATGTTAAAAAAATCCATACCAGACCCATATCCGAGCATGCAGCCTGGCCTCCTGAACCATACCAAGCTGCATGCCCTCAACATGGGGGGGTGGGTGCTTTGGGGCAGGGGGGGCTCTGCGCCCCCCCACCCCAAAGCACCTTGCCCCCATGTTGATGGGTACAAGGGCCTCGTCCCGATAACCCTTGCCCGGTGGTTGTCGGGGTCTGCGGGCGGGAGGCTTATCAGAATCTGGAAGCCCCCAGATCCCGGCCTCCCCCTATGTAAATGAGTATGAGGTATTGTACATTGGAAGAGGGTCGTCGGCAGGAGCAGCGGCAGAGGAAGAAGAACACCGGACAAAGGAGACAGAAGAAAGAAGAAGAGCGGAAGAAGAAGCAGGAGAAGCCCGGAGGATGAAGATGCAGGAGAAAATGGAGGAAGACCGGAGGAAGAAGCGGGAAGAAGATATTTTTAGTAAAAGACTTGTCAAAAACTGCCTACTATATTTTTTAACACTACACTACTTTTTTTGGTGAATGGGTAGGGGTACAATGTACCCCATACTAATTCACATAGGGGGGAGGCCAGGATCTGGGGTTCTTGTTAAAGGGGGCTTCCAGATTCCGATAAGCCGCCCGCCTGCAGACCCCGACAACCACCGGGCAAGGGTTGTCCAGAAGAGGCCCTTGTACCCATCAACATGGGGGCAAGGTGCTTTGGGGTGTGGGTGGCGCAGAGCCCCCCCTGCCCCAAAGCACCCATCCCCCCCCATGTTGAGGGCATGCAGCCTGGTATGGTTCAGAAGGCCAGGCTGCATGCTCGGATAAGGGTCTGGTATGGATTTTGAGGGGGGGACCCCCACGCCATTTTTTTTAACATTTTGGCGTGGGGGTCCCCTCTGAATCCATACTGGACCCAAGAGCCTGGTATGGACCTGGGGGGGACCCCACACTGTTTTTTTTAACGATTTTATTTTTAGCCGGCAATCCTTTTTTTATATTCAGCGGGGAAGCCTGCTGACAGCTGATGACTCATCGGTTGTTAAAGACGCTGCGGCCGGCTTCCTTGCCCCCTCCTTAGCAACCAGCTATATACAGTGTAAAAAAATTAATTAAATAAAAACGCCAATCGTGGCAAAATCGCATCAAAATCACGGTAAAAACGCGGTACTTGCGTTTTGGATGGGGGTCCATTGAAGTCTATTACATGCAAAATGCTGCATTTTGCAGGAAAAAAGTCTGCGCTGTCGCATTTTAAATGACAATTACACGGTCATGTAACACTGTACCCAAACAAAATTTTTATCATTTTGTTCCTACAAATAGAGCTTTCTTTTGGGGGTATTTGATCACCACTGGGGTTTGTAAAGAAATAAAAAAAGACCAAAATGTAAAAAAAAATGTTTTTCTTTGTCTCGGTTATAAAATTTTGTAAATTAGTACGTTTTCTCCTTCACTGATGGGCACTGATGAGGCTGCACTGACGGGCACTGATAAGGCAGCACTAATGAGGTGGCACTGATGATGAGTCACTAATATGCAACACTGGTGGGCACTGATAGGCGGCACTAATGGGCACTGATAGGTGATACTGATGGGCACTGAAAGGCCACACTGATGGGCACTGATAGGTGGCTCTGATAGGCAGCACTGATGAGGAGGCACTGGCAGGCATTACTGATGGGCACTGATTGGCACCTCTAATGGGCACTGAGTGGCAAACCTGGTGGTCATGGGTGGGCATACCTGGTGGTCCTGGGTGGGCATGCCTGGTGGGCACAGGTGGGCATCCTTGGGGGGCTGCACTGATTATCAATCGGTTCGGCTTTCCTCTACTCACATCTGTCAGCGCGAGTGGAGGAAAAGCTGATACAGGGCTCTTCCTGTTTATGCTGTGATCAGCTCTGATTGGACACAGCTGATCACATGGTAACGAGCCTACGTCAGAGGCTCTTTACCGAGATCAGTGATGTGGTGTGTCAGACTGACACATCACACCAACGATCGCTGCGAGCCCCCATCGGCATTCGATCGCGGCTTATCCTGCTGGACATCATTTGATGTCCAGTCAGGATAACGTAACCACTTTGCGCACGTCATTCTTCTATATGGTGGGCAGAAGGTGGTCAAATATGGTGGTGAACAATTTTACACTCACTGGAGTCTCACTTATGCTGCAGGAATCTACAGCAAGTGGACTGGACTGGACAAGTTACACATAAGATGGGGGCTTTTCTTCATTTAGGACACAGTGGTGGAAGTATTGTCACATTAATGGAGTATCACTATGAATATACTGTAGATGTATGTTGATAGAGGGAGATTTTTTCTATTGATCTTTCTATCATGCATATAGCTGTTGTGAAAGAGTTAAATATTACTTGATGATGCTTCCTGAGACAACATATTTGGGACAAGGTTTCTTTAAGGGCCTGTGTTTACAGACTTTGTTCAGAAGCAGGTCATCTGAAGGTCACATGCCGCTCTCAGTGAACTCTAAATTACCTCAGAATTGTGTTTACAAGCAGGTCATCTGAAGGTCACATGCCGCTCTCAGTGAACTCTAAATTACCTCAGAATTGTGTTTACAGACTTTGTTCAGAAGCAGGTCATCTGAAGGTCACATGCCGCTCTCAGTGAATTCTAAATTACCTCAGAATTGTGTTTACAGACTTTGTTCAGAAGCAGGTCATCTGAAGGTCACATGCCGCTCTCAGTGAACTCTAAATTACCTCAGAATTGTGTTTACAGACTTTGTTCAGAAGCAGGTCATCTGAAGGTCACATGCCGCTCTCAGTGAACTCTAAATTACCTCAGAATTGTGTTTACAGACTTTGTTCAGAAGCAGGTCATCTGAAGGTTACATGCCGCTCTCAGTGAATTCTAAATTACCTCAGAATTGTGTTTACAGACTTTGTTCAGAAGCAGGTCATCTGAAGGTCACATGCCGCTCTCAGTGAACTCTAAATTACCTCAGAATTGTGTTTACAGACTTTGTTCAGAAGCAGGTCATCTGAAGGTTACATGCCGCTCTCAGTGAATTCTAAATTACCTCAGAATTGTGTTTACAGACTTTGTTCAGAAGCAGGTCATCTGAAGGTCACATGCCGCTCTCAGTGAACTCTAAATTACCTCAGAATTGTGTTTACAGACTTTGTTCAGAAGCAGGTCATCTGAAGGTCACATGCCGGTCTCAGTGAACTCTGAATGACCTCAGAATTGTGTTTACAAGCAGGTCATCTGAAGGTCACAGGTGAGAGATGAGATAACAGCCTATGTGGATAGAGCTGTAGTATTGAAAACAGGAGTAGTGTGTCCTGGGTTCTGTAAAGTTCATCTTAAGGCTGGCCATGCATTATAAAATTTTCTTGTTCAATTTCCTTTAGATTTACTAAGTAGTACAAGGGACTGCCTGATTGCATACAAATTGAAAGCGTTTAGGTTTGACCCCATATTATATGGCTTTGGTGGATCTAGGAAAATTGTACATGAAAATGGTATAGTGTATGGCCAGTCTTAACACTATAAAATCTGATTGTACAATCTCCTTTAGATCTACCATCAACTATGTAGTGCAAGGGCCTGCCTGATTGGATATAAAGTGATTGGCTAGATAGGCATTTCCTCCTATTATATACATTTAGTAAAGCTAAAGGAGATTGTATAGTGTATTGTCACCTTTATACAGCTAAAATTACTAGTTGCGCTTTCAGTGGCACTAAATGTTAAGGGCACACCAAACACAGAAGAAAACACACATTTTGCCATGTGAAAAAACGAGTAGCAAATGATGAAAAACGCACAGTAAAAAACATGCAACCCACAACACGCCAAAATGTCCCATGAGCCACATGTAGTGCAACCCATTGAAATCAACAGGCTTCCCTATGCGTGTCACAACAAAAAAGAGCCACAGAATGTGCACTCCCACTATGCTAGATGTGAATGGGGCCTGAAAGTGATGCGTTTACATAAGAACAATGAGGCTCCAGTCACATCTGTGCATTTCCTTGCATTTCAGAAATGCACTGCACCAAAAATCGCAGTAAAAATGCACAAAGCTACACTTTAAAAAAGTTCTGAAGCTTCTTTGGGGCAATTGTTGCGTGTAGGGCAGCCCATTCAGGTGGATGGGCTGCTCTATATGTTATAAGTGAAAACACTCCAAAGCACCCCTCCCCTGTAAAAAAAAAACAAAAAACACATGTGGGAATGCGAGTTCCTGCTATGCAGAGATGTGAATAGGGCTTGACAGCTGAGTGTTTCCATCCACTCCCTCTTATGTACTTGTATAAAGATGGCCATATACTATGCAATCTGATTGTACAATCTCTGCACAATTTTGTTTAGATTTACCAGAACTATGGATTAGGAGTACCCACCTATCTATCCATTCACTCTGTATCCAATTAGACAGACCCTTGCACTACATAGTTGATGGTAGATCTAAAGGAGATTGTGCAATCAAATTGTATAGTGTATGAAAAGTCACGGGTCTCCCCGTCACGAAATCTCCCCAGGTAGCATTGCTCAATGCCCAAATTCCTAAGATTGCAAAACATACGCAAAAGTTAATAGCCTTTATGCTACTAGGAGCTAAAACCACCATTGCTAAGACCTGGAAGTAACCCACGGTATCTTTTCAGGCAGCCAAAAGAAAGATTTTGTGGATCATGTCCCAAGAAAAACTGGTCAGTGATATGAGGGACACCACTAAATCCTTTGAGGCAACATGGGAACCCTGGGCTAGACATATAGGCATATCTTTTATTCCTGGAATAAAAATGATACAGACAAGCTAGTGAAAGACCAGGCCTGGCACCAGTCTTCTCAACCCTTCTTCCTTTTGCTTTTTCCCTTTTCTTCATTCTATTCCTCTTACTACTATGATTTACTGTCACAGCCGCAGTTTACCAGTACTATTTCTCTTACTACTCCTCATTGGAGTAGAATCGTTAAAGTCAACGTAAGCACTTGAGTCCTTCGTTGGAGTCAAAGACTCATAGCGGATCATCTCCAGTTAGAGGGGAGCTGTTGGAGAGGATCGTCTGCCTCTCTAGCAGCCCCTACAGTCTCCTCAGAAACTATTGTGAGTAATTGGACGCGAGACTAGTAATGGTCCCTGGGGAGCCAGAACTCTTTCCCTGGAGATGGGGGGCACCTGACACAGTGTGAGCCCATAAGGGGTGTCAGGAATGCTGACCCGCTCAAGGGTCATGAGATACCGCTGTACATACATCTCCAGTTTCATTTATAAGTCGTTGTGATTAACTTTATTGTAAATTTCGTTGGCTATACCCTTACTGGTACGGGTTATGTCAGTTTGTATAATGATTTATTTACATTGTACTGCACTGCTCTTTAATAAAGCTTTTTTTAAAATGACAAAAAAAAAAGAAAAAAAAAGAAATAATTTTTCAAGACAATAACAAATCACCATTAAGCCAATGTTTGTGAAAAAAAAAAGAAAGCCAATAAAATAATTTATGTATCAAATTGTATAGTGTATGTTGAGCTTTACAGAACCCAGGACACGCTACTCCTGTTTTCAATACTACAGCTCTATTCACATAGGCTGTTATCTCATCTCTCATTTCCTGCACACAAATTCCAAATGAATGATGTCTGCAAGATTAAAGGGGTTGTAAACCCTCGTGTTTTTTCATCTTAATGCATCCTATGCATTAAGGTGAAAAAACTTCTGACACTGACCGGCCCCCCCAGCCCCCCATTTTACTCACCTGAGCCTGTTCGTTCCCACGGCAGAGACGCACTGTACCTCTCTGCCTGTTGTCTCGGCTCTTGATTGGATAGATTGACAGCAGTGCAGCCATTGGCTACCCCTGCTGTCAATCAAATCCAATCAAATCCAATGATGCGGGCGCCGGGGGGCAACGCAGAGTTCGGCATTCTTTGTCTATGGATGCAAATGCTGGACTCGGGAGCACACGCGCACAGTAAGCCCCAGGGGGAGCGCTTCTCCTAGGGGGTATACCAATGCGGGGAGGAACTGATATCGCCACCGGGGGACCCCAGAACCGGATTGGGGCCACTCTGTGCAAAACGAACTGCACAGTGGAGGTAAGTATGACATGTTTGTTATTTTAAAAAAACAAGGGTTTACAACCCCTTTAAAGTTAAGGTAGAAAAAAAAATGATGCCTGTGTATTTAGTAGAGAACAGTGATCACTGATTGATTACATTTCATTTAAAAAAACATGCACCTGGAAGTGAGTGGGTAGGTAGGTAGAGGATGCAGAGTGTGTGCTAATCAGGTCAGCTGGTCAACTTCTTCCTGTGTCATGACCTATAGTCTGTCCAGGAAGTAAGGCAGAAGTAATGGATAAGTGTTTTGAAACACCCATGAGGACAGTGAGGTAAGTATGTGTAGAATAAATGGAAAGCCGTTCTATTTTTGCAAAAGAAGTACATTAATGCTATATTGGTACATAGGGGAGCTGGAATTTTGAAAAAAAAAAAAAGGTGAACAAAGGTTAACTTAGCCTTTAACCACTTGAAGACCAGGCCTTTATCTGACACTTGTTGCTTGCAAGTTAAAATCAGTGTATGAGAGGCTCAAGCTCTGACGTGGTTAAAATTACTATTACGGAAACTAAGTGGTTAATATGAGATGATCAAATAATATAGCTGCAACTAAATAATTGCTTAATCAATAAATAGTAAAGTGGTCAGTTGCGCTTATATTAACCTCATATTCCCTTTAAAATAGTGAAAGGTAAAAATATATATACTTCTAAAAAAACCCTCCAAATATTCTGTGTCTACAAATTCATACAAAATAAATATAATTCAATCTAATCCACCAGTAAACAAATACTGTGCTCATAAAAATGCATGGGTGATAAAACTCACTCAAATGTGTATAAATGCTCTTAAAATAAAACTGTTGCTTATAATATAAAATTATATCTGGTTCAATACATAACGTGCTATTATAAAACTTCCCAAAAATAAATAAAAAAATGCAAAAGTGTGCAGAAAGTATGCACTATTATCTTCCTTTTTCTAAAAAATCCTTCAAGTGAAATGTAGGCAATTCATCAAGTGTTAAAAAAACTGCTCAATGTTAATTATATTGTGACATTATTGTAACAAAAAGTAAATAAAAATAGTGTCAAACAAATGTGTTACTTTTACTTCTTTCACTTCTTCTTTTACTGCTAATAGCTCCTCCACTCAGATTCCGGACATGTAAAAAGAGAAATTATATATCCATAGCGCAGAGATTAAACATAAATTGGATACTATCTATCAGATAGAGTTTGTTCCACTCACATACTCTCCTAGAAGGGATCGCTTGTATTGATCAGCTGCAAAAACCGGAGCTGAGCGGCAAGGTGCTTCATTCACTGCCGCTGCTATCTCACACACTGCAGATGCTGGGGACTTCACAGGCTCCTCCTACATGTTACGTCACTGCCACGTGACTCAACCTTGAAAAAGTCATGTGGCAGTAACGTAACATGTAGGAGGAGCCTGTGAAGTCCCCAGCATCTGCAGTGTGTGAGATAGCAGCGGCAGTGAATGAAGCACCTTGCCGCTCAGCTCCGGTTGGCAGCTGCAGACATCACTCCGGTCCAACCATTTGAAGCCAATGACGTACAGGTACGTGATTTGGCGGCAAGTGGTTAAGGTCTTTTTAAATTTCCATACCTCTTCCAAGGAGCCCGCCCAACTGCTTGCATCAGGACTGAGGGCTCTTGGAAGGAGTATTGAGGCACAGTGATGTGATGCTTTCAGGAAGCTATCAATGCACCCTACCAACCCATCCCACCAGCCACTATCTGCCTACATTGCATTGAAAAGCACAGAGGCACATTGATGACATCACTGTAATAAAAATGGATTTAATGTGTTTTTTTTTTGGTTTTTTTTCTAATTAGCATGTCATTAGCACATTGATGAGAGGGAGGCAAAATATAAACAGATTTAAAGTCAACTTTAATGCCTTCCCGCCCACCCTGGCATTCCTTTAAAAGGTTCTGAACACCCAGGGGGCAGTAAAGATTGGCAATCATGAGAGCCTGGCCTAAAAACCCTTTTGCATCCCACTCACAGTCCACAGCAGACCATAAAAGAGTCAGGGTGACTACAACTGGTCCTTATGGGTGTTGAACTGCCTCACCCGGAGTGGCAGTAGCTTACTACATCCAAATAGCTCCGGGGTGTTTGGCTTCCAAGCTCTGTTTCTTTAAGGCTCCTCCCATCCTGGCATTTATATGGGCACTAATACACCCGTAACATCACTAGAGGAAGGATTCCTTTGAAAGGGGACCTAACACCCAATTACATAGTTCCCTTTATCACACTATGTTGGGACAGAGCCACCTAGTGGCAGGTAAACTAACTGCACCTGATAACACGTTTTTTTTTCTACACAGTTTTATTTATATTTTTCTCCACATTTACATAGTATGTGTTGTGAAAGATCTGTTCCAGTGTGCTGGCAGCCTATTTAAATGGTGTGGAACAAAGAATACATAACAGGTCAAAACAAGTATTTTATTAAAAAAAACATGAAAACGTGTTTATTTATTTTTTCCCAAAAATCTGTCTTTTAAACAACATGCTTTAGCAAAGTACATTTTCTTCAGTTGGGTATCCAGGGGTTTACATGGACTTTAATGCTAGAGTCAGATTCGTCATTGGTGTATTTTATATACCCATAGTTATACATTAGAGCAGTAGCAGTTTAAATGGCTTAAGTGGTATTAAACCCAAAACCAAAAATGTAATATACTGCAGCCTGACAATCCTAAATGTGTTTGCTGCTTTAGTTTTTTTTTAGGCTTTTTTTTCCTTTATCTTCTGTGGTAAATGGTTTGTCTTAACCCTCTAACTGCATGTATGTTAAGAAAGTTGAAAAATAACAGACTTACTGGCTGGATCACCAAGAGAAAATAAGGGGGAAAAATCTAATAAAGAAAACAAATGCAGCCATCACATCTAAGGATTGGTAAGCTGCAATTTAATACATTTTTATTTTGGGGTTTAATACTGCTTTAAATCTCTGCACCATTTTATTTAACTTTGACATGTTTGGCCTAGACTGATCGTAAGAAAAAAAAAAAAAAAACAATACTCTCTTATGTGGCGTTTCCATTAACTCAGCAGGGACTCTGACTTTATGTCTGCAATACAGATATCAACAAATATGGACGTGAAATCCACTCAAAAATGTGCAACTGCAAGCATGTAAAATTGTAAGTCACAGCAAAAATGACATTCAGGTATACTTTACAGTTATACAATGAATTAGAACTTATCCTTAAAGGATAACTAAACCCAAGAACAAAATGTCACATATTGCAGCTTACAGTCCTTAGATGTGGTTGTTTCATTATTTTTTTTTTTTGCAAGCTAAGAACTACTTCAGAAAAAAATATAAAATACTGGCTGATCCTGCCACAAATGTAGTGTCCTTGTCACTCACTTCCAAAGATAATTATTGATTAATAAATGAGCAGAACCTAAAAACACAGAGCGTAACCTCAGTATTGTTCAGGGTTGCTAACTGTCAGTAAATTTACTGACAGTATATAAAACAAGTGATTTTTACAGCGGTCAGTAAATGTCTGTTAGAGAAATGCCATATCAGTAAAAAGCAGTCCTTTTTTTCAGGTAAGGTAGTGTTGGCTCGGCAAGTGTAAGAAAGAACCCCTTGACAGCTTGATGCAGCACCAGCAGCCACTTATTCAGGCAGAGTTTAGAGCCAGTTGGGATTATTTTTAAATAGAAGCAGGCTGGAGCCGTGCTCCGGCCCCACATGCCCTGCAGTTACACTACACTCTCCTCCTGAGTAACCTGTCCTGCTCTTCTGCAACTACAGTACTGTCAAGGAGGGGCATTTGGGGATGGAAATAGAGTACTGTACTGGGGGAGATTTGGGGAAAAGGGGGAACCCCGGTACTCTGTATGCAGTGCATGCCTGAACCCTGCACTCTGTACGCAGCTTACACCTAAACCCTGCACTCTGTACACAGCTTACACCTGAACCCTGCACTCTGTACGCAGCTTACACCTGAACCCTGCACTCTGTACGCAGCTTACACCTGAACCCTGCACTCTGTACGCAGCTTACACCTGAACCCTGCACTCTGTACGCAGCTTACACCTGAACCCTGCACTCTGTACGCAGCTTACACCTGAACCCTGCACTCTGTACACAGCTTACATCTAAACCCTGCACTCTGTACACAGCTTACATCTAAACCCTGCACTCTGTACACAGCTTACATCTAAACCCTGCACTCTGTACACAGCTTTTACGTAAACCCTGCGCTCTGTACACAGCTTACACCTGAACCCTGTGCTCTGTACACAGCTTACACCTGAACCCTGCACTCTGTACACAGCTTACACCTGAACCCTGCACTCTGTACACAGCTTACACCTGAACCCTGCACTCTGTACACAGCTTACACCTGAACCCTGCACTCTGTACACAGCTTACACCTGAACCTTGCACTCTGTATGTAGCACATCCCTGTATTTTGCACTCTGTATGCAGTGCACACCTGAACCCTGCACTCTGTATGTAGTGCACCCCAGTATTCTGCACTCTGTTTGCAGTACACCCCTGTATTTTGCACTCTGTATGTAGCACACCCCTATATTCTGCACTCTGTATGCAGTGCACACCTGAACCTTGCACTCTGTATGTAGTGCACCCCTGTATTTTGCACTTTGTATGCAGCTTACACCTAAACCCTGCACTCTGTACACAGCTTACACCTGAACCCTGCACTCTGTACGCAGCTTACACCTAAACCCTGCACTCTGTACGCAGCCTACATCTAAACCCTGCACTCTGTACCCAGCTTACACCTAAACCCTGCACTCTGTACCTAGCTTACACCTAAACCCTGCACTCTGTACACAGCTTACACCTAAACCCTGCACTCTGTACACAACTTACACCTAAACCCTGCACTCTGTACACAACTTACACCTAAACCCTGCACTCTGTACACAACTTACACCTAAACCCTGCACTCTGTACGCAGCTTACACCTGAACCCTGCACTCTATATGCAGCTTACACCTGAACCCTGCACTCTGTACACAACTTACACCTAAACCCTGCACTCTGTACGCAGCTTACACCTGAACCTTGCACTCTGTATACAGCTTACACCTGAACCCTGCACTCTGTACGCAGCTTGCATCTAAACCCTGCATTCTGTATGCAGCTTACACCTAAACCCTGCACTCTGTACACAGCTTAGACCCGAACTCTGCACTCTGTACGCAGCGCACACCTGAACCTTGCACTCTGTATGCAGTGCACACCTGAACTTTGAACTCTGTATGTAGCACATCCCTGTATTCTGCACTCTGTATGCAGTGCACACCTGAACCCTGCACTCTGTATGTAGCGCACCCCAGTATTCTGCACTCTGTATGCAGTGCACCCCTGTATTTTGCACTCTGTATGTAGCGCACCCCTATATTCTGCACTCTGTATGCAGTGCACACCTGAATCCTTCACTCTGTATGTAGCGCACCCCTGTATTCTGCACTCTGTATGCAGTGCACACTTGAATCTTGCACTCTGTATGTAGCACACCCTTGTATTCTGCACTCTGTATGCAGTGCATCTCTGAACTCTGCACTCTGTACGCAGCTTACACCTGAACCCCACACTCTGTACGCATCACACACCTGAACCTGAAACTTTATGCAGCGCACCCCTGAACCCTGCACTCTGTATACAACGCACCCCTGAAACTTGCAATGTGCATGTAGAGCACACTTGAACGCTGCACTCTGTGGGTAGTGCACACTTGAACCCTGCACTCTGTACATAGAGCACACCTGAACCCGGCACTCTGTACGTAATGCACACTCCTGGTATTTAATACCCCCTTAAGACACTTGCACTGTTAGTGCAGGAGGTGATGCTGCTGCACCCTGAATGTGTTTTTTTCCCAGTCGAATGGGAATTATGCATTGAAATACTGTGTCACAGCTGCAAGCATTTGGCTTGTGGCTGCCGAGCAGCCCCATTGAGCTCAATGGGAAAGTTTAACATGCAATGCCGCCTGTGAAACTTGACATGTCGAGTTAAAATTGCCGAACTATGAAATTAGCATCGAGGCCATAGCAATACCCACCCAAGCAGCTGCTATGTTCATTTAGAGTTAGGTGGTCAGGGAGCAGTTCTGTTTAATCATCCCCTTTTAGGCGACTCCCACTATTGGATCTAGTCATGCCCATTGCTCTCTTTAGCATGCATAACAGAACTTGTTTTTCAACTGTATCTCAGCAGGGTGGCTGATAATTTGCCATTCTGTGCTTATTTTTTAAATGTAAACCAGGCCAATTACCAGGCCAACTTTTGCAAGACTTTGAATCCAACATCCCTGCGAGACTTTATTGCGGCATACATACGACTTCTTTAACAGAAGTCAATGAAAGTCGTATCAAAGTCGCACCAAAAGTAGTGCAGGAGCCCTTTTCTAACTCAGAGCGACTTGAGACGCATCGATTAGAATGGTTCTATTGCAGTTAATGGGGCGCGACTTGTCATGCGACTTTCAACTCTCAAGTCACATGACAAGTCGCTGCAGTGTAAACCGGGGCTTATGGGTGTTATCACTGTTTACAGATTGTGTTTATACTGTTTGAATAAAACATTTTGTTTCTAATAGGAGTTTGGTAATTTTTTCAGGTCATCAGTGAAAAATGTGTGCTGTCAGTAAATTTTCCTTGTTCCATTTATAAAAATATTTAAGGGAGGTTGGCAGCCTTGGTATTGTTACCCTTGTCTCAGGTAGGTAGTAAAAAAGATAAAGAATACAAATAAAAACAAACAATAAAAAATAAACAGACTTTATCTTAGAACTAAATAGATATAATCATTACAGAATTGAAATGCAATGTGAGTAGCTCGCATGGGTAGCCCAAGGAAACCAATTAAAACACAAAATGCGGCCTTGAAGAAAAAGAAACAAAGCCCATCGTGTAGCATATTAAAACTAAAAAAACTAATTAATAACTTTGAAAAAAATTAATGGCTTGAAATGCATTGTACCAGGGGCATTGCTAGGTCTACAAAAGATCTGGGGCTAGAGTCCTTAGCAGCGAAGTAAAGAAAGTTGGAATATTGCCCTGTACACACGGTCGGACTTTCCAATGGAATATGTGCGATCGGAGCTTGTTGACGGAAATTCCGACCGTGTGTGGGCTCCATCTGACTTTTTCCATCTGAATTTCCGACACACAAAGTTTGAGAGCAGGCTATAAAATTTTACGACAACAAAATCCGTTCGCGTAAATTCCGACCGTGTGTGGACAATTCTAAAGCACAAAGTGTCACGCATGCTCAGAATAAATTAAGAGACGAAACTATTGGCTACTGCCCCGTTTATAGTCCCGACGTACGTGTTTTATGTCACCGCGTTCAGAACAATCGGATTTTCCGACAACTTTGTGCGACCGTGTATATGCAAACCAAGTTTGAGCCAACGTCCGTCGGAAAAAATCCTAGGATTTTGATGTCGGAATGTCCGATCAATGTCCGATCGTGTGTACAGGGCATTACAAATGCTCCAGAGCTTAGTACAGGCGGTCCCCGGGTTACAAACAAGATAGGGTCTGTAGGATTGTTCTTAAGTTGAATCTGTTGATCTGTTGATCTGAAATCTATTTTTAAGCTTTTTGCATAACATAGGGAAGGGTTATGACCCCCTGTAACATTTGTTTTGCTGTCTGTGCACCTCTTCAGAAGATTTCACCTCACTTCCTGTGCCAATAACAATTGGATTTTGAAAAATTGTGTGTTGTTGTGGAACCAAGCCTTGGTGATCATCAGTGGAGGTACCTTTTCCCATAATAACTCTTATGCCCTGGACACATGATCGGTGGGAGCTTGTTGTCGGAAATTCCGGCCGTGTGTAGGCTCCATTGGACATTTTCCATTGGAATTTCTGTCACACTAAATTTGAGATCTGGATCTCAAATTTTCCGACAACAAAATCCGTTACACAAATCCGACGCACAAAGTTCCACGCATGCTCGGAATCAAGCAGAAGAGCAGCACTGGCTATTGAACTTCATTTTTCTCGGCTCGTCATACATGTTGTACGTCACCGCGTACTTGGTGATCGGAATTTCCGACAAGATTTGTGCGACTGTGTGTATGCAAGACAAGTTTGAACCAACATCCGTCGGAAATAAATCCAGGATTTTGTTGTCGGAATGTGCGATTGTGTGTATGTGGCATTGCAGGAGTAAATTTCCCTTCCTAGGGGTAGATTTCCTCTCACTTCCTGTTGTCTCCCTTGTAAGTATGATTCATTTGTAAGTGGGATGTTTGTAACTAGGGGACCGCCTGTAAATGAGCAGAACCTCTGCTGATGTTCATCATCCAATCATGTGCAAGCAAAAATGCATTTTTTTAATTTTTCTCGCACATAATTGGGTATTCTTTGCAAAGTGAAGCCTTACCCCATTTACTAAGCTCTGGAGCAACTGCAAAGTGCACTGTCTATTTGCCTTTAGAAAATCAACCCCAATGTGTCCAGCTGTGATCCTCGCAGGTAATTGCTGGCTGTGTGAACAGCCATGAATAGCTTTGGTCACTGGCAGCCTGTCATTGCATTGTATGGGCTCGGTGGCTGCAGCTATCTGCTACCAG
The DNA here is from genome assembly GCA_037952835.1 of Lithobates septentrionalis. Taxonomy (NCBI): domain Eukaryota; kingdom Metazoa; phylum Chordata; class Amphibia; order Anura; family Ranidae; genus Lithobates; species Lithobates septentrionalis. Next base: position 92,518 of record JBBDGP010002359.1, read on the forward strand.
CTGTCAAATCCTGCAGAAGGATTCTATAGATTTTTGCTACTAGGAATTGCATCATGGCTAAACGCCTGTGTGAATGTACCCGTGGCTTCCATCAGAAGTATGTGTGAAAGGTAAGGATGAAAACACAACAGCAGCATTGCGAGACAGGAATAGAGGGCTGTTTTTTTTTTTGTCTGAACTGTCTGCTGTCACCCTACAATTCTGAGATTCACAACCAGATATTGTAAGAATGTCTGTTCAGTGAGAGCATTCTTTTGCTTTTTGGTGATGCAGATGATCAAGGACCGCTTCACACCAGATGCAGTCCTGTGCTTTTTTATTCTGCATCAAAAAACGCATGGACACTATGGGGGTCATTTACTAAAGGAAAATCCACTCTGCGCTGCAAGTGCACTTGCAGCGCAAAGTCGCTGTAGATCCGAGGAAGCAAGGAAGAAAAAAAGCATTTTAGCTTGCATATAATTGGATGATAAAATCAGCAAAGCCTCCCCTCATTTCAGATCTACCCCTTAGATTTAGAGAGACTGCACTTCCAAGTGCACTTGCAGTGCAAAGTGGATTTGCCCTTCGTAAATAACCCCCTATGTTACATGGATTCCAATGGTCCAAGTTCCCACCTGTGCAGTGCGTTCCAGTACAGCCAACATAAGTAGAACATTCTGCATTTTTTCTGTGTGGAACTACACTGGCATGTGGCAAAACACACTGGAACACATTACAAAAATAAAAAGAAGAAAACTTTGGCAAAAAAAAAGAAAAAAGCAAGAGGGAAAAAAACACATTGGAACACATTGAAAATGCATGTGCATTCAGAAATGCATCTGGATCACAAAAAAAGTGTGGTGTGAACCAGCCCTGAATCTATCACACAAAACACATACAGTACCTGCAAAACTGTAAAATATGTAAAATATAAAACTGTAAAATATAACTAAGGCAGTTATATGGGTCGAATTTGGAAAGAATTTTCTTTCGAAAATCTTATCTAAGAATTTTCGTTTGTTTTTCGCACCATTAGTGGGCTGCAGCAACAGCCGATTTTCGTGCAGCAATCAAATTTGAGTAATCGGACATGTTGAAAATTTTTTGAAAAACGAACGACTTTCTAATCAATGATGGGAGAATCGTGCGAGAAATGTAATCGAAAAGAGAAATGCGCATGTGCAAGAAAAGAAAATTCCCGGAAAGAAAAGGCATGAAAATTCTTTTCTGTAGCAACATGAGGTGAAACTGAAGGCTTGGTTGGTTGAATTTCGAAATCAATGGTGGCACATCGGATCACAAAATGCACAAATTTTCTGATTTTCAAAAGAAAATTTTTTCGAAATTCGACCATGTATGGCCAGCCTAAGGGAACAGCTTGTAGTAAGCTTCATTTGTAAGTTTCTCCCCCTCTGAACTGGATTTATTTTTCCATTAACTCTTTGTGACCATTCAAAGCATGTGATGTATTGTACATTGAAATGCATTGAAGTGTTGCACTGTTCAGAAATGTTCTGAATTTTTTTCAAATTTTCACCTTCATATACAGTTTTTGATCAGACTTCTGAAGCACAAAATAAAAAGAGGGGGAGGGAGAGCAAGAGAGGGTGAGAGATTTGGGAGACAGAAGGGAGGGGGGAGCGCTCAGTCACAGTGTTTACTTACAGGCTTAGGCTTATCCCAGGAGACTCAGGCAGAGTGTTCCTGTAGAGGAGATAGCTGCTGTTTCAAAGTTCCCACCCACACATCCTCTTCATGTGCAATGCACAGCCACAGGAATTGGAGTGAGGGGAAGGGGTGGGAGCAGGAGTAGATCAAGGGTTCCTAAACTCCTGTTGGTGTAGAGGGGTTTGGAGTGGGACTGCACTGGCTGGGCTCTGTGAGAATGTGAGACTCACACAGCCATGACACATGCAGCCCACTGCTGCACCAGGTAAGATACTCGGGGCTATGGTCCTCAGATTTGGGGCTACAGCCCCAGTAGCCACCCCCTAGTGACGCCACTGCATTGTACTATATCCATATAATCCTTTTTATGAAGGATATATTGGAATGAGGACATGCTATGGGCATTTTAATATGTACATATGCTAAACAAACAGTAAATAAGTCCTCACTGATCTCTGTATTTACAGCTAATGTGGAGCAATTGATCCTCAAAATGAACAACATAGGTAGTAAAGTCAGAAGCATTTTTCTCTCCCTTTTTCTTGTGCACCTACTCTGTGTTTAAATTAGAGATTAGCAGGCTGGCAAACTCTTAAGTCACCACTAGTAAGGGGGAGCTGAGCTACAGAGAAAAAATTGAAATGAAAACTGAAAAGCTTCACCTGCAAATTTTGGGAATAAATCACTCCAGATTAGCTGCAGGAAAAGCAATAGCATGTAATGTAAAGTTGCTTTTATAAACTGCCTGTGCACTGTGTGTATTATACCGTTTTATCCAGCAGGTGGCATTGCAGTGTTATAGTGTGTTATTCTATGGTAATGTGATCACAGGTTGTTCAGTGTATGTACTTGTATGCTCCTTGTTCCTGTTTCATGTTTATAATGCTGTAACACATAATCTAGCATCCTCCATAAAAGTTAAGCCGTTTGCTGTATCCAAGAAGCTTCCAGCGCTTAATTGCAATATTCTGCACAATAGGTTATGTGCCCAGCAGGCACCCAGCGCACCAAGGCTCTGGAAAGAGAATTCTGCAACTCAGTGAGTACAGTGAGTCTGTGAGTACTGTTCACAAGCTACTGGAAGATGGCAAGTGGATCAGATGTGAAGGTTGCATTTGCAAAGCTGAACAATGCCATTTACCAGCTGTGGAAGTTCAACCCTTTGACTGCCAGTTCCATACGCCGTACTGACCTACAGAAGTGCTCACAGGTGGCCAAGTATGTACGCCGTATGGACCTCATTTCTCCCTCTCCTATAAGCTTATGGTCACTTTAATTACCATGAGCTTATATTAAAATTGTTCAGCAGACTCTGCTGAACAATTCTAAAACTCTGATCAACGAATTACAACCCGCTGATCAGGGTTATTAACCCTAAATGTGAAAGCAATCGCTCCTATATCCACTGACAGCTGATACATAGTAAAATGTGAGAGTTACTATGTATCAGACTGTCATTTTATGAATGCATGGAATCTCTATACAGATTCCTTATTCATTCAAGTAAAGTGCTACAGAGAAAAGAGACTATCTTCAGTCCCTTTCTCTGTCTCCAAAAAAGAGATATGGGGGTCTGCTTAAACCTCTGATATCTCATTAAAAAATAACTGTAAAAAGTAAAAAAAAATATAAAAAAGACACAAACATAGTAAGACCCCCAGGTACGCCCGCACTCACCCTTCCACGGTGACGCCCCCCTCCCACACTCACCCCTCCACGATGATGATTCCCCCCACCTGCACTCACTTCTCCCCAGCTTCCACAGCAAACACAATCTGTCCTGATTGGCCAGGAGGAGAAGTCGGAAAACAGTAGCGAATATTATTTCGCTATTTTCACAAGTGGGTGGGTTCGGGGAGCAATGCTCTGCCCCCTGAGCCCATCCTTTTTCAAGCCAATTAGAGCCTCAGGTTCTAAGCATGTGGCTTGAAAAAAAAAAAAAAACTCATACAAACGTCTGGCGCCCCCCTAATGGACCGGCCACTCCTGGTAAGACCCCTTTCACATGGAGCAAACTCTATCAAGCAGATCCACCTGCTCAGTGAAGGGATCTGTCTGCTGATCCCCGCTGAGCAGGCGGATGACGGGTCCGTGTCCGCTCCACTGATGCAGAAAGGGCCTCCTGTCCAGTTCCGTCGGATACCATCGGATCTGATCTGCTAGATGGATTGGGAATGGAATCCCCATCCCTCTTTTTTTAGCGGACTGAACTTGATCGGATGCAGGTGGGTGTAAACGGACACATGTACATTTACATCAGCCTCTCCATAGAGAACAATGGGTGGTCCAATTGGGCCCACCTGGAAAACAGACAGGCAGATCCGATCAGTGTGCTTGTGTGAAAGGGGCCTAAGGCCTTGTTCACACAGGGCATACACAGCGTACCTTTACAGGGATGCACAGGTGATCCGTGCATCTCTGTGCAGGCGGTCCCATTGATTTCATTTGGGATGTAGCACCTGCACGAACAGAGCCGTTGCTCCTAATTTTAACATCCATGTAGGTCCGCATGCATGTCACTGTGCTCACACTGTCTGCATTCGGGGTGGTGTACCCACACCCACACAGATGTCAGATTGGGAACAGCAGCTATGCTTATGCAGCCGTTGCATCCCCATTGACATAAATAGGACTGCCTGTACGGGGATGCACGGAACACCTGTGCATTCCTGTGTAGGTAAACATGGACCCCCATGGGTGTACACTTTAGTATGCCACATGTAAACTATGCTTTCGTAGCAATTTAGCAGGAGTTTTGTAAGTTATGTTGTGTTTATGTGCACTAAACCCTTTCATGACTAAGCCTATTTTTGAAATTTGGTGTTTACAAGTTAAAATCCGTATTTTTTGCTCGAAAATTACTTAGAGTTCCCAAACATTATATATATTTTTTTAGCAGAGAATCTAGAAAATAAAATGGCGATTGTTGCAAATTTTTTTTATCACACGGTATTTGTGCAGCGGTGTTTTAAACGCAAATTTTTGGAAAAGGGACACTTTCATGAATTTTAAAAAATCCAAACAGTAAAGTTACCCCAATTTTTTTGTATAATGTGAAAGATGATGTTACGCCGAGTAAATAGATACCAAACATGTCACCCTTTATAATTGCACGCACTCGTGGAATGGCGACAAACTACGGTACCTATGAATTTCCATAGGCGACGCTTTAAAATTTTTTTACGGTTACCAGGTTTGAGTTACAGAGGAGGTCTAGGGCTAGAATTATTGCTCTCACTCTGACGATCGCGGCGATACCTCACATGTGTGATTTGAACACCGTTTACATATGCGGGCGCGACTTCCGTATGCGTTTTCTTCGCTGCGCAAGCTCGCGGGGACAGGGGCACTTTAAAAAAAAAAAAATTTTTTAAATTTATTTTATTTATTTTTTTACTTTATAAATTGTGTTTTAAAAAAAAAATTTTTTTACTATTATTGCTGTCACAAGGAATGTAAACATCTCTTGTGACAGTAATAGGTGGTGACAGGTACTCTTTATGGAGGGATGGGGGGTCTAAAAGACCCCCCATCCCTCCTTTACACTTCACAGTATTCAGATCGCCGAAAACGGCGATTCTGAATACTGTGTACTTTTTTAAATTCGGCGCCATTGGCAGCCGAGTAAACGGGAAGTGACGTCGCTTCCGCGTTTACAACGAGAAGGCTGGAACGAAGCCGCCCACAGCTTCGTTCCAGCCCGCCCCCAGCCGCCGAAGGTACACGATCAGACACCGTGCCTCCCGATCGCACGGGAGGCCCGGTAACAGCGGCGGGAGGCAGCGGGAGGGGGGTGTCCCCTCCCGCTCCTCCGGTATAACAACCGAGCGGCTTTCAACCACATCGGTTGTTATACTCGGGTAGCCGATCGCCCGCTGAAAACAACGGTACCGGGATGATGCCTGCAGCTGCGGGCATCATCCCGGTATAACCCCGGAAAGCCGAGTATGCATATCTGCGTATGGTCGGTGGGAAGGGGTTAATGCTTTTAGTGTAATTTTAGCGAAAATATTGTTTTGATAAACATTTGCGCAAATATCACGCTGCCTTAAAAATCAGTGGCACTTTCTTTTTATTCTACTGGCCATGTGCTTTCAGAAAGTGGATGGTTTGGGGGGGTCTATTACAAATTCTGAAAGCTGTAAGTGAAAAAGGAAACTCCAGATTTTCTACGAAACTTTTGAGTACATCCAGTATTCACTAGTTCTCAAAAAGGCACAATTTCAAATTTACAAATATTTGTTATTTATTAACTCAATATATGTTAAGCTTTTATATTTAGTAGGAATTTAGCAGGAATTTTGTAAACTTTGCTCTGTTTGTATCTGCTAATAATGATTTGAGTGTATTTTTAGTGAAAATATTGCTTTGGTAAACATTTGCGCAAATATCATGGGGCCTTAAAAATCAGTAGCACCTCCTTTTTGTTCTACTGGTCCTATGTTTTCAGAAAATATATGGTTTGGGGGGTATTTCACAAATTATGAATACTGTAAGGAAAAAAGGAAAATCTTCAGATTTTTAGAGAAATTTGTATATTTACATTTTTGCATACGTTCAATTTTAACCATTTTGCAAAAAGGCGCAAAGTAAAAATAACAAATATTTGTTATGTATTAACTCCATACACGTTAAGCTTTCATATTTAGTTGGAATTTAGCAGGTTTTTTGGAAAAGTAGCTGTGTTTTTATCTGCTGATAATTGTTTTAGTGTATTTTTTAGCAAAAATATTGTTTTGATAAACATTTGTGCAAATACCGCGGGGCCTAAAAAATCAGTAGCACCTTCTTTTTATAGCAGAGGTCATATGCTTTCAGAAAATATATGGTTTGGGGGTTGTTTTACAAACTCTGAAAGCTGTAAGTGAAAAATGAAAACCCAGATTTTTAGAGACATTTTTGGATATGTTTGATGTTCACCATTTTGCAAAAAAGGCGCAATGTACAAATATTTTTTTTTTTGTTATTTATTAACTCCATACAGGTTAAGCTTTTATATTTAGCAGGGATTTAGCAGGAACTTTGTAAAATTAGCTGTGTTTTTATCTGCTAATAATGGTTTTAGTGTATTTTTTGCATATATATTGGTTTGATAAACATTTGCGCAAATACCGCAAGGTCTAAAAAATCAGTAGCACCTTCTTTTTATTCTATAGGTGATATGCTTTCAGAAAATATATGGTTTTGGGGCCTTTCACAAATTCTGAAAGCTGTAAGGGAAAAATTAAAACCTTCTTATTTTTAGAGAAATTTGGATATTTACACTTTTGGATCTGTTCCATTTTCACCATTTTGCTAAAAGGCGCAATTTAAAAAGTAACAAATATTTGTTATTTATTAACTCAATACGGGTTAAGCTTTTATATTTAGTAGGAATTTTGTAAAATGTGCTGTGTATGTATCTGTTAATCATGATTTTAGTGGATTTTTAGCAAAAATATTGTTTTGATAAACATTTGCGCAAATATCGAGGGTCTTTAAAAATCAGTATCACCATCTTTTTATACTACTGATCATGTGCTTTCAGAAAATATATGGTTTAGGGGGTCTTTTATAAACTTTGAAAGCTATAAGTGAAAAATAAAAAAGCAATTGAAAAATTGCAAAAATGGTCCGGCCACCTGAGTGTACAAAATTTAGCACAGCGCCCGGCAGCGAAAGGGTTAAACTAGAAATGCTTTTTAGCATGGATGACTTGTGGCAAATGCTGAATACAGACAGACCCACAAACGGAGAGACGGAGGACTGGGACAGGAAGGATAGACAGGCAAAGCATTAGTGGAAGGTGACCAGCTTATCCACATAAGAACAGAGAACACAGCCGAAGGTATGTGGACTTCATTACAAAAACTGCATGAGTGTCCAATCCTCAAAAGTAAGCTATTTTTGTTAAGAAAGCTTTTCAATATGAGACTAGAAGGCAAGCAAATGTGTGACCACGTGAAAGCTATCAAGAGATCATAGAGCAGCTACGCACCCTCGGAGAGGACATCAAAGATAACCATACAGTTGCCCTGCTCCTCTGCAGCCTTCCAGAGACATATACTGCTCATTAATACTTTGGAAACCATACCCATGCAGGAACTGACACTAGAATATATCAAAGGGAAATGAATTGATGAATATGACAGAAGGAAAGAAAATGCACACCATGATGACAAAACTCTTAAGATGTACAAAGGCACAAAGCAAAACACAGAAAGCAGAGCCTGTTTTCGCTGTAAAAGGACCGGTCACTTAAAAAAGGACTGTTCTATCTGGAAAGCCCACCCCCTGTTCATACACAGTGACGTATGCGGTCCAATGAAAAATCCCACGTCAGGCGGGAACGGAGATCTACTGATTTTCATTGATGATTATTCCAGGTACACAACTGCATATTGTCACACCATGTCTGGGATTGGATGGTTTCCTATTGCTTGAGCTACCAGGTAACTTCCTTTAAGGTAGAATCCTTGTTATGTTCTGCTCCTTGAGTTTGAATCCTGGCTCCACCCCGTGACCAGCTGTAGGCAGTCACCTGATCTAGTGACCCTATAAATCATCACTTCCCCATCCTGTCTTCGCCCTAGTATAGGTCCTTGTTTTTAACATATTATATTTCTGCTGCTGACGTCTGCTTTTTCCCGACTACGCTTTTTGGACTTTTCCTTTTGGACTTTGCTGATCACTGTTGCCGATTCTGCCTGTTCCCGACCTTGCCTCTTGGAGTACTCCTTTGGATTACTCTGACCGGACCTCCCTGACTTCACTCTCTACCAACTGTGAATTGTTTGTTTGGTGTTCCTTGATTTAGTCTGTTTGCACTTTCCATTGTGGTCCTGTATTTCTGGCTGCAGGATCTCAACCAACCTTCCACCCAATACTAGGATAACAAGACTACCGGTCAGGAAACTGCAGGGACGGTTAGAGTCTCCTGGCAGACCTGACACTGATGAAACACAAGAATGAAACATCAGAGAAGTTTCAAGAGTTAGTTGCCATGTCTAGCAACAAATTTCAACGCAAACCAGGAGTAATACGCACCAACAATGGGGGAGAATACATAAGCAAAGAAGTGGCCACATACCTGGGGAGACAAGGTATAGTACACCAGATATGTGAAAAAAGTGCATAAAAAATCCTTTTCCGTTGGTATATACTAAATGACAAAAAAAAAAAAAAAAATCGCATGTAAAATCGCATAAATAAGTGTTAACACTAAAAACATATAAATCTAGATAATCATGTGTAGGTGCACAAAGGGACATAAACACTACTTCATGTGAATAATTCTAAATAAAAATACATAGAATAAATCAGAAATAACCATATTCTATGTATTTTTATTTAGAATTATTCACATGAAGTAGTGTTTATGTCCCTTTGTGCACCTACACATGATTATCTAGATTTATATGTTTTTAGTGTTAACACTTATTTATGCGATTTTACATGCGATTTTTTTTTTTTTTTGTCATTTAGTATATACCAACTGAAAAGGATTTTTTATGCACTTTTTTCACATACACAGGATGCTGATTATTAAGACTTGAATGTTTTTAGTGTCAACACTTATTTATGCGATTTTTTTAATGCAATTTTATGTCATTTTATTAATTGACCACAGACAGAGATTTACAGCTTTCTTCTGGTTAGCGCAGCACCTCCCCCCCCTATACCTCAGTTTGATTTTGGTCTGACCCTTGCTTCGGTGCATGCAGCTGTCCAGTCGCATACGTGCGTTTTTACTATTTTTTCTGAGTTTTTGTTTTCTTTTCTTTTTCCAATTGGGTAGCGCAGGAATATTCTTATTATATAGTACACCAGATAACCGCACCATACACTCCTGAACAAAACAGTGTAGTAGAAAGGAAAAATCACACTCTTATAGAAATGGCCAGGTGCATGTTGTCGGATGCCAACCTACTTAACAAATACTGGGGAGAAGCATTCATGACCGCAACCTACATACAGAACAGACTACCCTGAAGAGCCATTAAAAGTACTCCATTCGAAATGTGGCATAGATCAAGGCCTAGCATAGGGCACATCAGAGTGTTTGGATGTAAAGCAAATGCCTATATTCCAAGTGAAAAGCGATCCAAGCTGGAGCACAGAGCTATAGAGGGCATTCCAGTAGGCTACAGTGAGCAAGGGTTACATAATCATGCACCCGAAGCCTGACAAAATGACAATAAGCCGTAATGTTATTTTTGATGAGAGCCCATCATCAGAAACACCAATCCCTGAAAGCTGTGAAGTGAATATACCCAGCAAACCAAAGAAAAGGTCGACCAAAGCGAACCTGTACAGGAGTCAGAACAAGAGGTGGAACTCACAATATCTAAATCAAGTTACCCACAAGATCCTGCTAAAATGTCAAAACACACAGCGTACTTAGAAAAACTGCCAAAATGTGAAATCAAAAAAAGGAGAAAGGCAGCAAAAGTAGAATTAAAGTCACTTCAAGAAAATAAAACTTGGACACTTACAGAGCTCCCTCCTAACCTGCAAAACTATCGGAAGTAAGTGGACTTTCAAAGTAAACTCAGACGCAGAATAGAATATCCACAAATACAAAGCCAGACTAGTTGTCAAGGGTTACTCCTAGAAATTCGATGAAGATTACGATGAAACATCCTGGGAAGGGCATGCAAGTCAAACATCTAGACGTTAAAACAGCTTTCCTATATGGAGACGTTAAGGAAGACCTCTACATGGAGCAACCACCAGGGTTTGAGCAATGAGATAGCAATGTGTGTAAACTTTAGAAGAGCATCTACGGTCTTAAGCAATCTGCAAGGATGTGGAATGAGAAAGTAAACAGAGTACTTACCTCCACTGAGCTGGAAGCAAAATGCTACTTGTTGGGTTTTGTGGAGGGAGGGGGGAATTTAGGAAACAGGCAGATAGCAGTCACAAGATGTTTATTCCAAGCAAGGAACCTGATCGCCCGGAGGTGGCAGCCGGGGCTACACCCGTCCAGTGAGGAATGGCTAAACACTATGAATGCAGTAATTCCTAAAGAAAAAGCAATGTACATAAGCAAAGTGCGTTATGGAAATATGAATTGATCTGGAAGCCCTGGTGAGACGCAAGAGGGATTGATATGTAAACCTTAGTTACCGGGTACAACATTGATGTGTCGGGAAGTGACTCAAAAGAAATCGGCCCTTGTGAGCTTGAGAGATGTATGGTTGGTTGGAATGAGTGGTCCAGGCGAGTTGGGAGGGTGTACTGGATGGGTGATAAGCTAGTTCTTAATGACATTTCAGACAGTCCTCCCTTAGGCCATCCGACTCCCCCCAGATATCATTCTCATTGTATTTGGTACATAATGATTCTTTTTTAGGGGTGGATTGAACAGGGGCGGAAAGCGGGATTTGGAAGACGTCTGATTTTTTTTTAACACTGTTTGTAATAATCAAGAAAATGCTGAATAAAGAAATAGAATCTAAAATAATAAAAAAAAAAAAACAGAGTACTTACCAGAGAGGGATTCTCAAGAAGTAAAGCAGACCCCTGTCTTTACTCCAAGAATCAAGAAGACAGATGGATATACATCCCTATCTATGTTGGTGACATGACTGTAGGATAACAGATGTAATTAACATGCCCTTCTGCCACCACTATAAACCCTTACCCCAATAATTCAGACCACACCGATATTGGAGTATAAAAGGCCGTAGCAGCCTATTTTATTTAAACAAATATATCTTAGAATATCAACACTATGGATATAAAACATATCCAACATAAAACAGCAAAACAACAACATCTGTTAAACAACCTGTTTAATTTCTCAAGCGTTGGTCTGGGCAATATCTTCATAATCATCAGTGTCCAATAACAAAAACTTACCCTGCGGTCCCATCAAATTTGTCACATAGGCCTCAAGCCGACAAGCTGGCTCAGAGACTACCAATGACCGCAGAGCCCCATTATCACTTCCCGGTTAACCTCCGTTAACCGGGAACCACCATCATGAGCCATATCAACGCTGGCTCCCAAAAAAACTCTTACTTTTTGCCATCTTTTTTCTCTTGCCCAGACCAACGCCCGCCCCTGCCACGACATATCTGCGACCATCACCTGTAGAAGAAACAATACAATACCCTACATCCTAACAATACTTTACCAATATAAGGGAGGGTGGGCGGGAACTTTCTTCAGGAAAACTGTTACTCCCCCCAGGGCGGGATGAACTTATAAAGACCCTCCTAGTGCCTCCCCCTCGGTTAACTAATATACACTCCCCCTCTGTGTTAACTCCACTGCTGCCACAGTCATGTACTCCCTCCACCTATGCATTACATGCTGTGTTCCGGTCCTTTCTTGACTGTAGGATAACAGATGTAATTAACATGCCCTTCTGCCACCACTATAAACCCTTACCCCAATAATTCAGACCACACCGATATTGGAGTATAAAAGGCCGTAGCAGCCTATTTTATTTAAACAAATATATCTTAGAATATCAACACTATGGATATAAAACATATCCAACATAAAACAGCAAAACAACAACATCTGTTAAACAACCTGTTTAATTTCTCAAGCGTTGGTCTGGGCAATATCTTCATAATCATCAGTGTCCAATAACAAAAACTTACCCTGCGGTCCCATCAAATTTGTCACATAGGCCTCAAGCCGACAAGCTGGCTCAGAGACTACCAATGACCGCAGAGCCCCATTATCACTTCCCGGTTAACCTCCGTTAACCGGGAACCACCATCATGAGCCATATCAACGCTGGCTCCCAAAAAAACTCTTACTTTTTGCCATCTTTTTTCTCTTGCCCAGACCAACGCCCGCCACAGCACACGAGAATAAAACCTTATTCTTGTGTGCCCCTCCACACCCGAAGTGCTCGCTGTATGCCATCTTGTAAACCTAAGGCCCACAAGTCTATACCCACGTCGTTCAAGTGAACCCCATCAGACCTTAAATACCTCCAGGTTTCAAACTCAAGTTCAAGGTGTCTCACCGCTAAACCACCATTATTAATCACAAACTTGCTCACTTCTCTGTTTATTTTTCTCCGTGCCCTGTTCACACCTTCTACCGACCTAGCCATCCTCCATGATGTCTGCGCCACCATGTCGGACCAGACAATCACCATCTTAGGAAAAGCTTCCTTCAACTGCCAAACGTCCAACTTTATGTCCCGTTTAATGTCTACCCTGGCCCTAACGCACAAGTCATTGCCGCCTAAATGAATAACTAATACGTCCGGCGGCCTATCTCGTTGTGCATACCGATGAACCTCAGCAACCAACCTTCCCCACAACATGCCGGGGAACCCCAACCACTTGATACATGCCTCCCGTTTGCTGAAACCCAATTGCCTACCCTCAAAAACGTGCATCACCTCTCCGTGCCCCCCAGGACACGTAAGAATGGCCCATGATCCAGACCATCCTCGGCAGCGAATCTGAAACAGAAGAAAAGAAAAACAACCGAACAATAAAAAACTCCTATATTCCACCTTCTTTACCACATCCCCATAACAGTGATCCCATAACAGAGATCCCATAACAGAGATCCCATAACAGAGATCTCATAACAGAGATCCCATAACAGAGATCCCATAACAGAGATCCCATGACAGAGATCCCATAACAGTGATCCCATAACAGAGATCCCATAACAGTGATCCCATAACAGAGATCCCATAACAGTGATCCCATAACAGAGATACCATAACAATGATCCCATAACAGAGATCCCATAACGGTGCATGCATACCGTTTCTGACTGCTTCCGTAGCTGCTCCTATCCTAAACGAATAGGACGAGAAATCCTTCTCATCCAGGCCCAAACCCCGTATGCATTTTGTAAAGACTGCCACAAATTGAAATCTAGATAAAAATTCACCACTTAAATGTACCAAAAAGGGGCCCGGTCGTTCTGAACGAACTTTTAAAAATTCCCGAACTGCTTCTACCGGGCATAATTGTGATCCCTTCACTGGGTAAACTTGCACCAGTCTTCCTTTTCCCAGCTGATCGGTCTTAGATTTCCATAACCACAACTTTAACCCCTCCGCTCCATACTGTACATCATGATAACCCAGCCCCCCTTTCACTTTCCTAGAAGGGCTGACTAATACCCCGATCATGACTTCCTATAGCCCTTCATAGCCTGCCTTACCCAAAAATCCTTAGCAAAGTCCACCTGTCCTTGTAATTTAAACAGAAAAGCCAAACCCGCAACCGTCTTATTTACCACGACGCAGACACGCCTTCCTCCATTTTTCTGGCAATGTAATAAATCAACAAAAACCTCACTTCTCGCCCCACCGGCTCCTCCCCTATTCCTTGAACAAACCCCATCCATTCGTTCCATACTTTAGAGTACGGTGCCCGTGTAGACCCACTCACCGACTTCCTTATCCATCCCGCGATGAGGCCAATGCTATCCCCCACAGCCATTCGGGACAAGGTACTCCTTGCTGCTCCGCCTCCGGCGCCAACTCCCGAAACCTGTCCCACTGAAAGTGATACAACGCATCAGCTATCACATTTTCCACCCCTAGTAAGTGTACCGCATGAATGAAAACATTCAACTGCAGACAGCGCAATACTAAGTGTTGCAATAACCTGATCACTGGCGTGGATGATGCCGTAATCCCGTTGATAACTTGCACCACCCCCAAATTGTCCCCATGGAAACGCACCTTCAGATCCCTGAATGATGTTCCCCACAGCTCCACTGCCAGCACTACCGGAAACAACTCCAGCAGCACCAGATTCTTCGTGAATCCTGCCTCCACCCATGCTTGGGGCCATGGTCCTGCACTCCATTGTCCCTGAAAAAATGCCCCAAAACCTGTGGAACCTGCGGCATCCGTGAATAGTTCCAAGTCAAAGTTGCTGACTGGACCAGACATCCACAGTGCCCTACCGTTAAAAGCTTCCAAAAACATATACCACACTCTCAAATCTGCCCTGTGCGTTTCTCTTAATCGCACGAAATGTCTCGGTGATTTTATTCCGCTCGTGCTAGACGCAAGCCTGCGACTAAACACCCTCCCCATCGGTAATATGCGGCATGCAAAATTCAGCTTGCCCAATACTGACTGTAGTGTCCTTAACTGCACTTTCTTTAAACCTAAAAGCCCTGCAATTTCTCTCTTCAGATCTTCCAGCTTATTGTCCGGCAGCCTGCCTTCCATTGCGTCCGAATCTATGACAATGCCCAAAAAAAACTGGATGACCGTTCATGGTCCCTCCGTCTTATCAGCAGCCAATGGAATGCCAAATCTATCTGCGATGTGCTCCAGTGTGGCTAACAGCACCACGCAAATCCTGGAGGCCGCCGGACCTATACAAAGAAAAATCGTCTAGGTAATGAATAACAGAATTCACCCCCGACACATCCCGCACAACCCATTCCACAAAGGAGCTAAAGTGTTCAAATATCACGCACGATATTGAGCAGCCCGTGGGTAAGCAATTGTCCACGTAGAATTCATTGTTCCAATGACAACCTAGTAGCCTAAAACTATCCGGGTGCACCGGCAGTAGTCTGAAAGCAGATTCCACATCCGCTTTCGCCATCAGGGCCCCCTAACCGTAACGACGGACCCATCCCCCTGCCGCATCGAATGAAGTATAGGTCACGGAGCACGCCCCCTGATCTATAGCATCGTTCACTGACCCCCCTTTTGGGAAAGATAGGTGATGAATTAGCCTAAATTTACCTGGTTCCTTTTTTGGTACCACCCCCAGCGGCGAGACCACCAGATCGTCAAACGGCGCTGCTGGAAATGGGCCACCCATCCGCCCCAATGCAACTTCCTTCCTTAGCTTCTCCAAAAACACATCCGGATGTTGCATTGCTGACCGCAAATTGCGTGGAACCGGTGGAATCACCGTCAACTCGCATGGGATCTTAAAGCCAACCGAAAAAAAAAACCTACCTCCAACAATTGAGCTGCTGCCCTGTCCGGATACCTACCTGGAAACGGTCGCATCCTTTCCACCTTCACTGGGGTCCTCCCTTTTGTTTGCAGTCTCTCCTGTACGTGCTTTTTTCTGCTTGGAACCTCTGGACCCGGGGTGAGATCCCCCGCACCCTGAACACTCGTGTTTATACTTACATGCGACTCCAAACCTGCATGTCCCGGTGTTGTATTGCCAACAAACCCCTTTTCTATTTCCGACCGAATGTCCCTGGGACGAAAGTCCACCGCCCCCCCCCCCCCCTGAAAAAACTGATTGGGGGCCCTCGCCGTCGTCATCAATTTCATCCAGAGGCTGATGTCCTTGTGATCCCAACGCAGAGCCGGCCTGACCGCCCTCCGTTGTCGGAATTGTTCGTCATACCTCAACCATGCTGTTCCCCCATAAACTCTGTACGCCTCACCAAATAGCGTCTTGATAACAAAACAGTGCCGAACAATGCTCGGGTTGTTTTTCCCCTATCACACTTGCCATAATCGCAAACGCTTGCAACCAGTTAGCAAACGTTCTAGGGATCAAACGATATCTCCTCTTCTCCTCATCCTCCTTCTTAGAGCCATCCGGCTTAACTCTATCAAGATTAAATTTTTCCAATGGTAGCAGTGAAAACATTTCCACATACTCACCTTTTCACAGTTTTTCACGCACTTCTTGTTTTAAGTGCGACCCTAACGGTCCCTCATAGCAAACATAGACCTCGCATTTTGCCGCGTCAGCCAACCTTGTTATGTCCTGCCTGCCAGCTGCCTCCGCTGATTTTTCCGTCCCTTCCGCGGCCCCACTCACTGTCACCGCTGGGCTGGGCAATGCGACTGCGGCCTGCACCACCGGCCCTACACTTTTTTCTGCTCCACCTGTTGCCCCTACCGCCCCTGCAACCCCCGGCGGAAACCATGCCGCCGCCGGGCCCGTGCGACCCTTTTCTGCCACTTCAAAACGCTGTAAGAGCTCTTTTATGCCTGCCAAGAAAAACCCCCTAAGCCAGAGGCCCCCCTGTTTGTGTAATTCACTCTGCCAGCTTCACTCACACCTGCAACCCCCAGCCCCCCACTACTCGGCAGACCTGCAACAGAAATCATGACATTAGACTCACCAGGCTGCACAGGCGTAGCCTCATCAGCCGGACTTCTGTTCTCCACCGCTGTTGTCCTCCTGGAGGGGGGGGCCGCCTCTTCCTCTGACCCGGACCGCTCATCCTCCCCAATGCACTCTCCTTCTTCCTCCTCAGCCGATGCATGCCCACCCGGCCTGGACACCAAGGTTGCCGTGAAAACCGCGGCCGTACACCCCCGCCTCCACGTATCCCATCTGTCTGTCGTTTTTTGCTGTACCTTGCCCGGACCGGTGTTGGGAACCACAGTCCTGCCGTCAGGTACTATCGCTGCTCTACCCGGCTGTCCTCTCTCAATTCTTCTGCGATCCCCTGCCGTGGAACCAGAAGGCCCAGGGATCTCTCCTCGTGCACCGCTGCGCACATCCGACTCCCTCACTCTGGGGGCGGGGCTAACGCTTCTCTCCACTCTGGCTGTGCTAGGCCGCTGCGCCGCTCCCGCTCCATCCCGCTGACCGCCATTCGGTCCACCCTCGGTTCTCCCCCGTCCCTCCCGTTCGCTTGCCACTCTCTTTGGCGGCGGGCCCGCTGAGGGACCGGAGTGAGTCCCAGGCTGCCGCTGTTCAGGGGAAAACCTCTCTGGGGGCCGCGACCGTTGAGTCCTAGTGTCGCTCGTTACCCCCCTGCTAGATGCAGGCTCTGTTCCCCTCACTGCTTCCTCTAAGGTGTCCTGGAGCCAGGCTGCCCCTCTCACCATTGCTTCTACTCTCATCTGCTCCATCAGGCGCTCCAGGTCAGCCATGCTGCTCTTCAGGGAACTTTCTTCAGGAAAACTGTTACTCCCCCCAGGGCGGGATGAACTTATAAAGACCCTCCTAGTGCCTCCCCCTCGGTTAACTAATATACACTCCCCCTCTGTGTTAACTCCACTGCTGCCACAGTCATGTACTCCCTCCACCTATGCATTACATGCTGTGTTCCGGTCCTTTCTTTATAACCTGTTTTGAACAAGAAGGGGATTATAATCAGATATTTCACAAGCTGAAAGAAAATGTTTAAATCAAAGAACTAGGGAACATTAGCTACTATCTGGGATTCCAAATAGAGAGAGAAGAAGTTGGAAGTTATCTTCTCAACCAATCTCAGAAAATCTCAGAAATCTTGGAACAATTCCATATGCAAGATGCAAAGGAAGTGAAAACTTCTATGGAACCAGGCTATAAAAAGAGCAATGAAGCAGAAAACTTGCTACCCAACAATAATACATATTGCAGAGTATTTGGTAAGCTGCTATATGTTGCCACTGTGACAGGACCAGACATAGCCGCAGCAGTGGGCATACTATGCAGCAAAGTCTCAGCTCCCTGTCAGCGTGACTAGAACACAGTAAAAAGAGAGATGCAGTACCTCAAAGGAACAATTCAAATGAAGTTACGGTTACCAGCAACATCCAATCCAACATTGTTAGTGGATGCTGTTTGGGCCGGTTACTGCACAGGCCGCAAATCCACAAGTGGATTCATCTTCCAGTATGGGGAAGGGGAAGGAACCAAAAGTTGGTCTAGTCGAAAGCAAGCAACTATCTCTCTATCTTCAACTGAAGCAGAGTACATTGCAGCAGCATATGCATATCAAGAAGTGATATGGATTCGTCAACTTTTTGTGGAAATTGGGATAGACATGTAAAAACCAATTCCAATTTTTGAAGACAACCAGGCATGTATAAAGCTTATGCAATCAGAAAGGGTCAATCTTAGGACCAAACACATCGATGTCAAGTAGGGTTGTCCCGATACTAGTACAGGGGGTCCCCGGGTTACAAACAAGTTAGGGACTGAAGGTTTGTTCTTAAGTTGAATCTGTTTGTAAGTCGGAACAGGTACATTTTTTAAGTGTAGCTCCAGCCAAATAAACTATTTTTAAGCTTTTTGGATAGCATAGGGAAGGGTTAACACCCCTGTAACATTTGTTTTGCTGTCTGTGCCCCTGTTCAGAAGATTTCACCTCACTTTCTGTCCCAATGACAACTGGATTTTGAAAATTTTGGGTTGTTGTGGAAACAAGCCTTGGTGATAAAGCTTCAGTGGAGGTACCTTTTCCCCATAATAGCTCTTAAAGGAGAGAATTTCCCTTCCTAGGGGTAGATTTCATCTCACTTCCTGTTGTCTCCCTCCGTTTGTAAGTAGGAGTCGTTTGTAAGTCGGATGTTTGTAACTAGGGGACCCCCTGTATCGGTATCGGCACCGATACCGAGCATTTACCCAAGTACTTGTACTCGGGCAAATGCTCCCGATGCTTCCCCTGATACCTTGAGAGTCAGCAGTGATCGGCGCGTGGGGGAGTTACAAGCTTCTTCCCCAGCGGCTTTCAGCTGCTTTAGTGAAATCTGTACAGCGGTGATCGGTGCTTATAACTCCCCCACACACGATCACCGCTGACTGTCACCGCGTCCTCTATGCCCCCTCCGTTCTGCTGTCCCTCTCTGTTCCGCTGTCCCCCTCCGTTCTGCTGTCCCTCTCCGTTCCGATGTCACTCTCCGTTCTGCTGTCCCCCTCTGTTCTGCTGTCCCCCTCTGTTCTGCTGTCCCTCTCCGTTCTGCTGTCCCCCTCCGTTCTGCTGTCTCTCTCCATGTCCTCCTCCTTCCTTTGTGTATGGATAGAGTCAGCTGACTCTGTCCATTCACATAACTGAGACATCGTAGTCACAGGAGATTACAATGTTTCAGTTTATGAATGGAGAGGAGCCGCTGTCTTCTCTCCATTCATTTTCAGTGCAGCTGAGGCTGCAGAGAAAGGGACTGGGGAATCTCTATCCTCGGTCTCTTTCTCTGTCTCAAGGGGGAGATATCAGGGGTCTGTTAAGACCCCTGATATCTCACCAAAGCCCCCCAACAGGGCTGATTAAAAATAAAAAACCCAAAGTATTGCAATAAATAATAAAAAAAAATGATTGTAAAAAATAATAAATATTTAAATAAAAAAAAAACACAGACAGTGTCCACTCCCCCCCCCCTAAAAAAAAGAAAAAAAAAAGAAAGCATTGTAAAAAAACAAAAAAAATTGTAAAAAAAAAAAACACTGCCACGTGACATTAAAAATAAAAGTATCGGTATCGGCGAGTACTTGAAAAAAAGTATCGGTACTTGTACTCGGTCTTAAAAAAGTGGTATCGGGACATCCCAAATGTCAAGTATCACCTACTGAGGGACAATCAAGAGCAAAGTGTTATTGACATTCAACACTGCCCATCAGAGGAGATGACTGCCAATGCACTCACCAAGCCTTTGTTGAAGGAACATCATAATTATTTTCAGAAGAAGCTGAATATAATTTGACAAAGCACATGCTGTTGAGAAGGGGTGTTGGAAGATCAACAGCATGTAATGTAAAGTTGCTTTTATAAACTGACTGTGTACTGTGTGCATTATACCTTTCTATCCAGCAGGTGGCACTGCAGTGTTATAGTGTGCTTCTCTATGGTAATGTGATCACAAGATGTTCTGTCTATGTTCATTGTATGTACTTGTATTCTCCTTTTTCCTCTTTCATGTTTCTAATGCTGTAAGACATAATCTTACATACTCCATAAAACTAAAGCCGTTTGCTTTATCCAAGAAGCTTCCAGCGCTTAATTGCAATACTCGGCACAATACTACAAAGGTCAGCAATGGTTTGTTTTAAAGTTCATTTCTAGTCTCTGCCCCCCCTCACCCCACCCTCTCTCTGCCCCTCTGATTGAAGATGTTTGGAAACAGTAAGTAAAATTAAGCAAAAAATGCAAACCAGTTATATGACATCCTGTTCGTGCCAACCTTGAAATAATTACATTGTGCATGCAGGGCACTTTCCTAGGAGTGGGGCCTGCTATGGCCTGTACTCACAGGATGTCTTTAGTCTTTAATCCAGAAGAGCACAATTAGTTAAGGTGCCGAATGTTAGATCAATAACATCTAGTGACAAATTTGTTCTTTGAGCCCCCGTTCACATCTGCACGATTTGACATGCGATTTGACATGTCAAATTGCATGCCAAATCACAGCCTATTGCCGGCAACAGCACGGTCCCAATCGGTGTGAGGTCGACTTTGCGGCGCCGCACCAATTTCTAAAACTAGTTCCTGCACTACTTTTGGCGACTTCGGGGGAAGTTTCACTAGACATCTGTGCATGAACCCACACAAATGTCTTTCAAATCGCCCCTAAACTCGCACTGAAATTCAGGATTCAGTTCAGCTGAACTCTCACGATTTCAAAGCCACGTTGAGTGTGGGCTGAAGGTATATTTAATTCTTATATATGTATATATTTGAAAGCCCACAGCCTAGTCACTGCTCTACTATTAATTTTGAATAAAAAACATCTAAGCCCAATCACAGCTATGGACCCTGGGCTATTAACCAGTTTGCCCTCATTATAAACCACAATTACACCCTTAGGGCTCTTTTACATGGGCAGCAGAGGAGTGGTAAAAACAAGTGGTTAATCTGTCTTTTTACCTCCCCTTGATTGCTCAGCTAAAACCTAACTTGGCTGCTGGAGGGGTTCCTACACATGCCGGGCCTGTGATGCTTTGCTTCATGGCAAATTTAACTCAGATCAAGTTTGAGAAAAGGGGGACCAATTCTGCATTTTTGGAAGGGTACATTTATGTA
Source organism: Lithobates septentrionalis (assembly GCA_037952835.1). Lineage (NCBI taxonomy): Eukaryota > Metazoa > Chordata > Amphibia > Anura > Ranidae > Lithobates > Lithobates septentrionalis. The sequence goes on from JBBDGP010002359.1 coordinate 113,818, forward strand.
TATTGTCCAAAAAGTTCAGAACAGGCAATGATGGTGAATATATTAACCTATTCCTGCCTGCGCTACAACCGGAAGATGGCTACAGCTCAGGCTCACATTGTTGGGAGGGCGAATATGGACATCCCCCTGTGATTGTACGCTCTGTGATCATTGTGTCCTTGGGACACAGCTGATCACAGATCCGAGTAGAGGGTCAATCACATCGGCCTTTTACCATGTGATCAGCTGTGTCCAATCACAGCTGATCATGATGTTAACACAAGTCGGTTATCGCCATTCCTTTCCTCACACTGATAGCGTGAGGAGAGGAGAGCCGATACCCGGATTGTGTGAAAGGGACATCTACACTGATGATTAGGGCACTGATTATCAGTGTTCTGATTATCAGTGCAGTCTCAAGAGTGCCCATCCATGTCCACCAGTGCTGCCAATCAGTGCCCATCAATGCCACCTATCAGTGCCTTTCAGTGCTGCCTATCAGTGCCCATCAGTCCTGCCTATCAGTGCAGCCTCATCAGTGCATCCTCATTAGTTCTCATAAGTGCAACCTATCGGTGCCACCTCATCAGTGCAGCCTCATCAGCGCACATCAGTGAAGGAGAAAAATTAACCACTTGCTTACAGGGCACTTAAACCCCCCTCCTATCCAGACCAATTTTCAGCTTTCAGCGCTGACGCATTTTGAATGACAATTGCGCAGTCATACAATACTGTACCCAAATGAAGTTTTTATCATTTTTTCTTGAATCGTCTTCCAGGGCAGCATCCGAGAGATAGGCTCCTCCTCCCTAAAACAGGAAACACATTAGTCCACCATTATAAATTTCACAGTCTTACCTGTGTGCCTCAGTTGTTTTGTGTTTCCTCCAGACCCACAGGAGCTGCAAAGAATGTTTGTTATTTTCACTGTGTCTCTGTGCTTGTTGCAGGAGACCCCCTGCCAGCATCCCATACAGCCCAACGGGCCTTGGGAGGGCGAGCAGGAGCAGCCTGAGATTTCGCCCCTACTGAGGGGTCTGCAATCATCCCCCCAGACTGCAGGAGGACTCTGTCATCCCCCCCATGCCGCTGCTCTAGGGCCTGCTATCCTGTTTTTAGCAGGTCTGACCATTTCTCTCATATGCTTTCCATGAAATCAGCTTCTCTGGCAGCTGTCACTGTGCGCCAGGGGGATACATCAGCACATGTACTGGTGGACACCCCCCCCCCCGCCGCCGCCGCCACAGCCCACCGATCAGTTGTTTTTTACCTTCTATCTGGTCCCCAGGTGGCCGCGGCTGATACACACCGAGCGATGGTGGCGTCCTCGGCACGCCGCCATGCAGGCCTCTTCATGGAGGCTCTGTGGGTGTGCCAAGATGGTGCCGGAGCAGACGGTTTAGTCTCCGGGTGGCAGCCATTTTCCCGTAGCCTATCCCTGGGAGGAGATAGAGCGGGACATTCAGGACTCCTGGGGGCGGGAGTTAAAAAAAAAAAAAAAATTTATAAAAAGAAATAGCAAATCTATACACTTAGGTTACAAATTAAACCTTTGATACATGTCCCTTCCTATCAGTACAATGGAGGAGTGTACCAAAAGGCAGCGGCATGTGCAGGTGTGTCCACCAACTTGCACGGGGTCAGCTGGGGGCGGGGCCCGGAGCTTATGCAGGAAGCAGTTAAAAAGGCCCTCTAAGCAGAGGATCCTGGTGGCTGATCATGTCTGACGCTTCTCCACCCTGCCCTGCAGATCCTGCAAGCCAGGACAGCTCCAAGGTAAGCCATAATACTCTAGAGTTATCTCTGTCTTAACCTCTCTACAAAACTGCCTACCTTCAGGCAGTCTTTTGACCACCTGCCTCACGGGGACTTTGTTTACTATGCTTGCTTCTAGGCAAAGACCCCCGAGGAAAGGAAGGCGAAAGGCAAAACATGTGCCTCATGCAGCCACAGGCTTTCCCCAGAGGGGAAAAAACCCCTATGTCAGAAATGCATAGACAAAATGGTGGCCAAAGAATCGCAGGGATTTTTGAGGAGGAGGAGGAACAAAAAGGCTTCTACTCCCATATCTTCGCAAAAAGAAAACCATCAGGCAAGCTAAGACTGATACTAAACCTCAAACCACTCATCCGAGGGGTGACCCCAAGCCAGACAGTGGTATATCTGGGATATGTGTTGGATTCCAGGCTGTCAAAAATTTTCCTAAGGAAAAGGACGAAAAAATTACACGGGCAATTACCTCCCTTTTTTAAGGAATCCCTCCACAACAATCAGGCATGGAATGTCTATACTAGGACTGATGATGTCTTCCATTCCAGCCATCACCTGGGCACAGATGCACATGAGACTTCTGCAGAACTACATTCTGTCTCAGTGGGATGGCTGGCAAGCATCCCTAGACAAGTCCATTCCCGTCCCAGCCACAGTCAAACAAACACTCCACTGGTGGCTCAACCCACTTCGGTACATCGAGGGGCGCAGATGGGCTCAAGTCGATCCAATCAGGATCACCACTGATGCAAGCGCCCTGGGATGGGGGGCCCACATGGAAGAGCTGTGTTCACAAGGGAAAAGGACATCCAAATGGTCCCAAGCCTCCTCAAATTTGAGAGAGCTAAAAGCTGTGGGGGAAGCATTAAAAGCTTTCAAACCAGCATTACTGGGGAGAGACGTAAAAGTACAATCAGACAACGCCACGACCGTTGCATACTTAAACAGACAAGGTGGTACAAAGTCCCAAAACTTGATGAGGCTGACAGAGTCAATTCTACTATGGGCAGAAGCAAACACAAGATCGATATCCGGTATCCATCTAAAGGGAACAGACAATACATTGGCAGATTTCCTGAGCCGGAAAACGATAAGGCAAACTAAATGGTCACTGAACCAAACAACCTTCACTCAAATCACTCAAAAATGGGGAGTACCCGAAGTAGATCTGTTCGCTTCCAAAGCAAATGCAAAATCACCAATATTTTTCTCCCTGGACCCTACGGATGGCAACAGCGGGGTAGATGCTTTCAACCAAAGCTGGAAATGGCATCTGTGCTATGCATTCCCTCCAACTGCCATAATCCCAAAGGTAATTCAAAAGATAAGGGCAGAGAAAACAACGGTGATACTAATAGCACCGCACTGGCCCCAGAGAGCATGGTTCAGTCACTTGAAAAACCTTAGCATACAACCTCAGCTGACACTGACGGACCGGCCGGATCTGCTGTCACAGGGCCCGGTCAACCACCCGAACCACAAGATCCTGAAGCTTTCGGCTTGGTTACTGAGAGGGTAAAACTCCAGAACAAAGGACTGTCAGACAGAGTGATTAACACCATCTTAAACAACAGGAAGCCGGTAATGAGGGCTATCTATGAGAAAGTAAGGAAAAAGTTTGTCTCTTGGCACAGAAACAGATCAATCTCCAACGGCGGGATAATTCCAGCAATTTTGGACTTCTTACAAGAGGGTGCAGACAAAAACATATCACCAAGTACCCTGAAAGTACAAGTTGCAGCACTCATGTCTCAATCCTCGGTCATGGATACTAGACTAGCGGAGGATCCGCTGATAAGACGATTCCTTATAGCACTTAAAAGAGCTAGACCAGCCAAAATGTACAGAACTCCCACCTGGGACATGGGCACAATACTTAAGGGCTTTCTTTCCCCTCCATTCGAACCTATGGAAGAAAGCTCAGACAAAAACCTCACGTTAAAAACTGCACTCCTTCTAGCCCTAGCATCCGCCAGAAGAGTGAGCGAAATCCAAGCTCTGTCTACAATAGAACCATACTGCCTGATACATCTGGACAAGATAATTCTCTCTCCAGACCCAGCCTTTCTACCCAAGGTCTCTTCTACGTTCCATAGAACCCAAAACATCGTCATACCCTCACTTCCAACAACCATGGATAGTAGGAAAAGGGACATTTACAGTAAACTAGATGTAAGGAACGCGCTCATTACGTATCTCGAAAGAACGAAGGAATGGCGTAGAACGACCTCCCTTTTCGTTCTCTATGCAGGAGTCAACAGAGGGAAACAAGCTTCCAAAATTACCATCAGCAGATGGATAAGGATGGCCATACAGACTACCTATGAGGCACAGAATCTCACTCCACCTAGTGGAATCAGAGCGCACACAACTAGAGCCTGGGCAACCTTGGTCGCAGAGAAGGCAGGGGCAACTCCGGAGCAGATCTGCAGGGCAGCGACATGGTCGAGCTTCGGTACTTTCGCAAAGCACTACCGGATAGACCAGCTGTCTGACCAAGACCAAACATTTGGTCGCAAAGTGCTCCAGTCTCTAACCCCACCCTAGTAAGTATTGCTTGATACATCCTCTCGGATGCTGCCCTGGAAGACGATTCGAGAAAACAGAGTTAGGTACCTGGTAACTCTTTTTCTAAGAAGTCTTCCAGGGCAGCACTAGTTCCCACCCTTGAAATGACAAAAAACAGGTACAGAGGGGGAGCTTGCAGCTTACAGGGAATTCCTTCGGTGCTTTAACATAACTGAGGCACACAGGTAAGACTGTGAAATTTATAATGGTGGACTAATGTGTTTCCTGTTTTAGGGAGGAGGAGCCTATCTCTCGGATGCTGCCCTGGAAGACTTCTTAGAAAAAGAGTTACCAGGTACCTAACTCTGTTTTCACCACAAATAGAGCTTTCTTTTGGTGGTATTTGATCACCTCTGCGGTTTTTACTTTTTGTTAAAAAAATGTAAAAACCTGAATTTTTTTTTATAAAATTTTTTTATTTTTTTATATTTTGTTAAAAAAAATTTAAAACGGGTCATTTTTCTCCTTCATTGATGTACGCTGATGAGGCGGCAGTGATGGGCACTAATAGGTGGCAGTGATGGGCACTGATGGGTAGCAGTGATGGGCACTGATGGGTGGCAGTGATGGGCAGCACTGCCAGGTGGCACCGATTGGCACTACAGGTGGGCATTGATATGTGGCACTTGTGGGCATTGATAGGTGGCATTGTTGGCATTGATAGGTGGCACTGTGGGCACTGTTAGGTGGCACTGTGGGCACTGTTAGGTAGCACTGTGGGCACTGTTAGGTGGCACTTTTAGGTGGCACTGATGAGGCAGATGTGCCTCTTCCACTTGGGGACCGATGTCAGCGTGAGTAAAAAAAAAAAACGATTACCGATCTTTTGTTTACATCATGTGATCAGCTGTCATTGGCTGACAGCTGATCACATGGTAAGGGGATCACATGGATCGGTGATCAGCCGAGTCTCAGTGACTCGGTGATCACATCGCGCCCGGCGCGTGCCCTGCAGGGCGCGTGCAGGGAGCGTGCACAGGGGAGGCCGTCATATGACGGCCTCCCGGGAATTCAGGTCCGCGCTGTGGCCGTCATTCGGCCATAGCGCGGATGCGTAGTGGTTAACTATGAAAATTATTTTTTTTTCAAGATTTTCTCTTTTTTAATTTATTTCGCAAAAATTTAAAAACCCAGTAGTGATTAAATACCATCAAAAGAAGCCTCTATTTGTATTAAAAAAATGGCAAAATTTTGTTTGACAATTGCGCGGTCATGCTATATTGTACCAATTCAAAATGTGACAGTGCTGAAAGCTGAAAATTGGCCTGGGCAGGAAGGGGGTAAAAGTGCCCGGTAAGTAAGTGGTTAAAACAGCCATTGGCTGCTATGATAATGAAATTCCGGGACACAAAATATGTGCTGTACAATACTTTATACACAAAGTAATATTGTAAGGGGCACACTGCACTGTAATGCCGCGTACACACGGTCGTACTTTTCGTCTACAAAAGTCCAACGGACGCTGACGGACTAAAGCTGGCTGGTAATCCGATCGTGTGTGGGCTTCTCCGGACTTTCAACGTACTTTTTTAGCCTCAAATCCGACGTACTTTAGATTTGAAACATGCTTCAAATCTTTACTTCGTAACTACGACGGACCCCGAAATCCGCTCGTCTGTGTGCTAGTCCGACGGACAAAAAGCCACGCTAGGGCACCTATTGGCTACTGGCTATGAACTTCCTTATTTTAGTCCGGTGTACGTCATCACGTACGAATCCGTCGGACTTTTGTGTGGTCGCGTGTAGGCAAGTCCGTTCGTTAGAAAGTATGCCGCAAGTCCGCCGCAAGTCCGCCGAAAGTCTGCCGGAAGTCTGTCGGACAGGCTGTCTGACTTTTGTAGACGAAAAGTCCGACCGTGTGTACGCGGCATAAGGCATAAGACCCTATAACAGGGTTCTATAATACAGTGTTAAAAAAGCTGGACACCATTTATTTAAGTGACATCCTCACACATGCGGTCATCTTGCTGCAGCACAGTCATCTCCCTTATGTCTAAATCTCACAAAACCTCTGTGCATTCACCTAGCAATTCCTACTGAAACTTTATTCCTTTGAGATCCATCCATAATAGCTAAGACAGCCGTGCTTGGGGAAGATCATGCTGCAGCATGACCTCTGTATGAGAAAAGTGAATCTTCAACACTTGAAAGCAATCTTCAAAGATTCCAAACGCTAACCAGCAGGCCACAGCATAGCAACCCTCTCCCTTCTTCCACCTGTACAGCCACTCCTACAGAGTTTGTGCCTAGTGCAGGTCCTTGAAGGTTCAAGTCCTTCAACTCAGGTTTCCAAAACTGTGCAATTTTCTTAATAATGAATGTGTCAATTAAAGAATAAAGTCTATACTGGATGGCATCAATACTAGGTTTAGTATCAGTGTTTGTCAAACCCTGCTATGTGTCTATGGTCTACTCTAGACCAGTGGTCTCCAAACTGCAGCCCGGGGGCCGGATGTGGCCCTTTGCTTCCCTTTATACAACCCTAGGGGCACTATTCTCCTGCTGGCATTAAACATGGGGCATTCCTACCCCTGAGACCAACAGTGGGGCACTATTCCTCCCACTGGTACCAATGTTGGGGCACTATTCCTTCCAGGAACATAAATGATGGGACACTATTGCTCCCACTGACCCCGATGATAGGGCACTATTCCTCTCACTGACACCAATTATGGGGCACTAGTCCTCTCACTGACACCAATGAACGGGCACTATTCCTCCCACTGATACCAATGAAGGGGCACTATAACTGACACCAATGATGGGGCACTATTCCTCTCACTGATACCAATGATGGGGCACTATTCTTCCTACTGATACCAATGATGGGGATACCACTGATGATTATTCCTCCTACTGACCCCAACGAAAGGGCACTATTCCTCCCATTGACACCAATGATGGGGCACTATTCCTGACACTGATACCAATGATCGGGCACTATTCTTCCTAATGATACCAATGAGGGGGCATTATTCCTCCTACTGATACCAATGATGAGGCACTATAAAAGATTGGACATTTTTCCTCCCACTGACCCCAATGATGGGGCACTATTCCTCTCACTGACACCAATGAAGGGGCACTATTTCTCTCACTGAAACCAGTTATGGGGCACTATTTCTCTCACTGACACCAATGATGGGGCATTGTTACTGATGCCAGGACATTTTCTACTCCTACTGGCCACAGTCCAGCCCCTCTAAAGTCTAAAGGATAATAAACTGGCAATTTGCTTCTGTGGAACCTTGGGGTGACCCTCGAAAAGTTACTAGGGGTTCTTTGAGCAGTGAGAAATTTCTACCTCTATGATAAGAAAGATTATTGGTGTCAATGATTACTTATCTATCCGTAAGGGGAGCATTTTTTTCACTTAACACCAGTGTAATGAGGCCCTTCTCCCAATGACAAACAGTGTAAAGTGTACAGTTCTTTTCCTCTGGCTACCAACCTCTCCCAAGAACACCAGCGTAAGAGGGCACCTTTCCAATATAAGTGGATATTTCTTCACAAACATTACAATTTTCACTGTTGCCATTTCTTTTCTGACCTGAGGTGGGGACGGAAAGTATTCAGACCCCCTTACATTTTTCACTCTTTGTTATTATGCAGCCATTTGCTAAAATCATTTAAGTTCATTTTTTCCTCATTAATGTACACACAGCACCCCATATTGACAGAAAAACACAGAATTGTTGACATTTTTGCAGATTTAATAAAAAAGAAAAACTGAAATATCACGTGGTCCTAAGTATTCAGACGTTTGCTCAGTATTTAGTAGAAGCACCCTTTTGATCTAATACAGCCATGAGTCTTTTTGGGAAACATGCAACAAGTATTTCACACCTGGATTTGGGGATCCTCTCCAGTTCTGTCAGGTTGGATGGTAAACGTTGGTGGACAGCCATTTTTAGGTCTCTCCAGAGATGCTCAATCTTGTTTAAGTCAGGGCTCTGGCTGGGCCATTCAACAACAGTCACGGAGTTGTTGTGTAGCTACCCCTTCGTTATTTTAGCTGTGTGCTTAGGGTTATTGTCTTGTTGGAAGGTAAACCTTCGGCCCAGTCTGAGGTCCTGAGCACTCTGGAGAAGGTTTTCATCCAGGATATCCCTGTACTTGGTCGCATTCATCTTTCCCTCGATTGCAACCTGTCATCCTGTCCCTGCAGCTGAAAAACACCCCCACAGCATGATGCTGCCACCACCATGCTTCACTGTTGGGACTGTATTGGACAGGTGATGAGCAGTGCCTGGTTTTCTCCACACATACCGCTTAGAATTAAGGCCAAAAAGTTCTATCTTGGTCTCATCAAACCAGAGAATCTTATTTCTCACCATCTTGGATTCCTTCAGGTGTTTTTTAGCAAACTCCATGCGGGCTTTCATGTGTCTTGCACTGAGGAGAGGCTTCAGTCTGGCCACTCTGCCATAAAGCTCTGACTGGTGGAGGGCTGCAGTGATGGTTGACTTTCTGCAACTTTCTCTCCATCTCATCTCTGGAGCTCAGCCACAGTGATTTTTGGGTTCTTCTTTACCTCTCTCACCAAGGCTCTTCTCCCATATAGCTCAGTTTTGCCGGACGGCCAGCTCTAGGAAGGGTTCTGGTCTTCCCAAACGTCTTCCATTTAAGGATTATGGAGGCCACTGTGTTCTTAGGAACCTTAAGTGCAGCAGAAATATTTTTTGTAACCTTGGCCAGATCTGTGCCTTGCCACAATTCTGTCTCTGAGCTCTTCAGGCAGTTCCTTTGACCTCATGATTCTCATTTGCTCTGACATGCACTGTGAGCTGTAAGGTCTTATATAGACAGGTGTGTGGCTTTCTTAATCAAGTCCAATCAGTATAAGCAAACACAGCTGGACTCAAATGAATGTGTAGAACCATCTCAAGGATGATCAGAAGAAATGGACAGCACCGGAGTTAAATATATGAGTGTCACAGCAAAGGGTCTGAATACTTAGGACCATGTGATATTTTAGTTTTTCTTTTTTAATAAATCTGCAAGAATAGCAACAATTCTGTGTTTTTCTGTAAATATGGGGTGCTGTGTGTACAATAACGAGGAAAAAAATTAACTTAAATGATTTTAGCAAATGACTGCAAAATAACAAAGAGTGACAAATTTAAGGGGGTCTGAATACTTTTCGCCCCCACTGTGTATTATCATTGTCCCTTTCATTATGATTAATATAATAATTTTGTTGTATTGAGCAGCCTGGGTGTCAAATACACTAAGTATGTCACGGTGCTTATTCTTGTACGTATTCTTATTTCCAACCTTATTGATTACACTAATGTAGCGGTGAGGTGTAGATATACTAATTATTAAGAGTTCCCTGGGACCTGGATGCTATTTTAAGAGTTCCTCTATGCTAAAAAGACTAAGACAGTCTGCACTAGACGTTAGTTGCCTGATGGTATTCTGAATACAGATTTTTCTCCCAAACAGCAGAAAATTATTTACACAAATTTTTCAATGAATGTGCATGTTCATTATAACTGAAGTCACTCGCAACCCAACTATTTTTCAAGGAAACAGCAGGCTGTTGGCCAAAAAACTCCAACCAAGGTCAGTCTTTACTCTCCAGGCTCCCTGAGGTTATCTGCTGCTTTGGGAGGTAAAAATACTGTGAAAAACAGATTTCATAGCAAAAAATAGTAAAATATTAACATACTGAGTTCTAAATAACTCTACACTGAGAACAACCAAACAAAGTGCATCAAGGCACACTCTGATTGGATGAGTTGGAGATCATAATGTCACTGCCTTTTTACCTCATCCAATCAGAGAACACCTTGTATTCATTAAAAAATTGGTCTTTGCACTGTATCTCTGCTCCAGCATGCACACACACACGGCACACACACACACAATGGTCTTTCACCTATATCCCTCATTCAGCACACACACCTACCTTTCCACAGAGAGCTCCTACCTCCTGCACACACACATTAGTCTTTCCCCTATATCCCTCCTCCAGCACACACAAAAATTGGTCTTTTTCCTGTATCCCTTCTCCAGCACACACATACATCTTTGCGCAGTGAGATTCCACCTCCTGCACACACACAATGGTCTTTTCCCTATATCTCTCCTCCAGCGCACACACCTTTCCACAGAGAGATTCCACCTCCTGCACACACACACAAAATGGTCTTTCCCTATATCCCTCCTCCAGTACAAACACACCTTTCCACAGATAGATCTCACCTTCTGCACACACACAAAATTATCTTTGCCCTATATCCCTCCTCCAGCACACACACACAACTTTCCGCAGATAGATCCCACCTCCTGCAAGCATACACACATTGGGCTTTCCCCTCTATCCCTCCTCCAGTGCACACACACACACACACACACACCTTTCCAGAGAGAGATCCCACCTCCTGCACACATACACACATTGGTCTTTCCCCTATATCCCTCCTCCAGCACACACACGCACACACACACACCTTTCCACAGAGAGATCTCACCTCCTGCACACATACACACATTGGGCTTTCCCCCATATCCCTCCTCCAGTGTGCACACACACACAGCTTTCCACAGAGAGATCCCACCTCCTACACACACACACAGACACACACACACACATTCGTCTTTCCCCTATACTGTATCCTTCTCCAGCACACACACACAAATTGGTCTTTCCCCTGTTTGCCTTCTCCAACACACACATTGCTGTTTCCACAGTGAGATCCCACCTCCTCCTGCACACACACATTGATCTTTCCCCTATATCCCTCCTACAGCGCACACACACACACACCTTTCCACAGATAGATCCCACCTCCAACACACACACACACACACATTGGCCTTTCCCCTATATCCCTCCTTCAGCACACACACACACACATGCCTTTCCACCTTACCTTTGGGGTCCTACAGGGTTCTGTGCTGGAACCAATCATATTTAATGTATTCTTAAACGACCTGGAGGATGGGGTAAACAGTTCAATCTCTGTATTTGCAAATGATACTAAACTAAGCAGGCCAATAACTTTTCCGCCGGATGTGGAAACCTTGCAAGAAGATCTGAACAAATTAATGGGGTGGGCAACTACATGGCAAATGAGGTTTAATGTAGAAAAATGTGAAATAATGCATTTGGGTGGCAACAATATGAAGGCAATCTATACACTAGGGGGAGAACCTCTGGGGGAATCTAGGATGGAAAAGGACCTGGGGGTCCTAGTAGATGATAGGCTCAGCAATGGCATGCAATGCCAAGCTGCTGCTAACAAAGCAAACAGAATATTGGCATGCATTAAAAAAGGATTAACTCCAGGGATAAAGCGATAATTCTCCCACTTTACAAGACTCTGGTCTGGCCGCACCTAGAGTATGTTGTCCAGTTCTGGGCACCAGTCCTCAGGAAAGATGTACTGGAAATGGAGCGAGTAAAAGAAGGGCAACAAAGCTAAGAAAGGGTCTAGAGAATATTAGTTATGAAGAAAGGTTGCGAGCACCTAACGCATTCACTCTGGAGAAGATACGCTTGAGAGGGGATATAACTTCAATTTACAAATACCGTACTGGTGACCCCACAATAGGGATAAAACTTTTTTCGGAAGGGAGTTTAGTAAGACACGTGGCCAATCGTTAAAATTTGAAGAAAAGAGGTTTAACCATAAACTACGTAGAGGGTTCTTTACTGTAAGGATGTGGAATTCGCTTTCACAAGCGCTGGTCTCAGTGGGGGTCATTGATAGTTTCAAAAACTATTAGATAAGCACCTGAACGACTAAAACATACAGGGATATACAAGGTAATACTGACTTATAATCACACACATAGGTTGGACTTGATGGACTTGTGTCGTTTTTTCAACTTCACCTACTATGTAACTATGTAACAGAGAGATCCCACCTCCTGCACACACACGCATTGGTCTTTCCCCTAGATCTCTTCTCCAGCACACACACACACCTTTCCACAGAGAGATCCCACCTCCTGCACAAATACACACATTGGTCTTTCCCCTATATCCCTCCTCCAGCACAAACATATCTTTGCACAGTGAGATCCCACCTCCTGCACACACACACAATGGTCTTTCCCCTATATTCCTCCTCCAGCGCACACAAACACACACCTTTCCACAGAGAGTTCCCACCTACTGCACACACCCACACATTGGTCTTTCCCCTATATCCCTACTCCAGCACACACACACACACACCTTTCCACAGAGAGATCCCACCTCCTGCACACACACACAATGGTCTTTCCCCTATATCCCTCCTCCAGCACACACACCTTTGCACAGAGAGATCCCACCTCCTGCACAAATACACACATTGGTCTTTCCCCTATATCCCTACTCCAGCACACACACACACCTTTCCACAGAGAGATTCCACCTCCTGCACATACACAATGGTCTTTCCCCTATATCCCTCCTCCAGCACACACACCTTTCCACAGAGAGATCCCACCTCCTGCACAAATACACACATTGGTCTTTCCCCTAGATCCCTACTCCAGCACACACACACACACCTTTCCACAGAGAGATCCCACCTCCTGCACATACACAATGGTCTTTCCCCTATATCCCTCCTCCAGCACACACACACACCTTTCCACAGAGAGGTCCCACCTCCCGCACAAATACATACATTGGTCTTTCCCCTAGATCCCTACTCCAGCACACACACACACCTTTCCACAGAGAGATCCCACCTCCTGCACATACACAATGGTCTTTCCCCTATATCCCTACTCCAGCACACACACACACACCTTTCCACAGAGAGATCCCACCTCCTGCACACACACACAATGGTCTTTCCCCTATATCCCTCCTCCAGCACACACACCTTTGCACAGAGAGATCCCACCTCCTGCACAAATACACACATTGGTCTTTCCCCTATATCCCTACTCCAGCACACACACACACCTTTCCACAGAGAGATTCCACCTCCTGCACATACACAATGGTCTTTCCCCTATATCCCTCCTCCAGCACACACACCTTTCCACAGAGAGATCCCACCTCCTGCACAAATACACACATTGGTCTTTCCCCTAGATCCCTACTCCAGCACACACACACACCTTTCCACAGAGAGATCCCACCTCCTGCACATACACAATGGTCTTTCCCCTATATCCCTCCTCCAGCACACACACACACCTTTCCACAGAGAGGTCCCACCTCCCGCACAAATACATACATTGGTCTTTCCCCTATATCCCTCCTCCAGCACACACACACACACACACCTTTCCACAGAGAGTTCCCACCTCCTGCACACACACACTCACACATTGGTCTTTCCACTATTTCCCTCCTCCAGCGCACACACATCCCTTTTCACAGAGAGATCCTGCACACACACACACACATGCATTGGTCTTTCCCCTATAGCCCTCCTCCAGCACACACACACACACACACACATACATACCTTTCCACAGAGGGATCCCACCTCCTGCACACACACACTCACACATTGGTCTTTCCCCTATATCTCTCCTTCAGCAGACACACACACATACCTTTCCACAGAGAGATCCCACCTCTTGCACACACACACATTGGTCTTTCCCCTATATCCCTCCTCCAGCGCACACACATCCCTTTTCACAGAGAGATCCTGCACACACACACACATTGGTCTTTCCCCTATATCCCTCCTCCAGCGCACACACACACATATCTTTCCACAAAGAGATCCCACCTCCTGTACACACACACACACACAGTGGTCTTTTCCCTATAACCCACCTCCAGCACACACACCCTCACACACACGCGCACACACCTTTCCACAGAGAGATCACAACTCCTGCACAAATACATACATTGGTCTTTCCCCTATATCCCTTCTTACAGCACACACACACACCTTTCCACAGAGAGATCCCACCCCCTGCACACATATACGCATTGGTCTTTCCACTATATCCCTCCTCCAGCACACACACACATTTTTCCACAGAGAGATCCAACCTCCTACACACACACACACATTTGTCTTTCCCCTTTACTGTATCCTCCTCCAGCACACACACACATTGGTCTTTCCCCTGTTTGCCTCCTTCAACACACACACATATTGCTGTTTCCACAGTGAGATCCCACCATCTCCTGCACACACACACATTGGTCTTTCCCCTATACTGTATCCTCCTTCATTCGCTGTTGTAGCAGCACCATTCTCTGCGCCCCGAGTCCACCCTCGTTTGAAGCCTATTAGAGCCTCGCACCCCGCATTGGAATTCATGCGGTGTTTACCAGTGATAAACTTTTCATCCAATTTCTAAATTGCTGCATTTGTAAATATCAAAAGCCAGTATAAGGGAATGGTGGTAGTGAAAAAAAACTTGTGTGTTTAACTATTTTTTTTGTAGAATTCTGCTTTAAGGGGGGCATGGAAAGGGGTGTATCCTATGTCTACATACTTTTGCTAATAGGTGTCCCTCGTTCCCATCTCAAAAAGTTGTGAGGCATGACATACTGCCTGCTGTATACAACCTTTGCACTCCTCTCCTGAGCATATAGCCCACCATTTTTTAGCATTATTGTTTGCTCCCCAACCTTCCCAATTCTGGAACAGGCACACTTTTGCTAGTATTACATAATTTCTAAGTTTTGTGTTCACTTGGCCACTTTTCAAGTCAGCCATTTCTTTTTCCTTCTCCAGTGACAAGACACCTGCAGCACACAAATTGGTTATTCCCCAGTCTGATCACACCTCCAGCAGACACACATTGGTCTTTCCCCCGTATCCCTCCTCCTGCACACACAAATAAGTATTTCCCCGTATTCCTGCTCTAGTACACACATGATAGTATTTCCCCTGTATCCCTCCCCCAGCATACACACATTAGTCTTCCCTGTATCCCTCCTCCAGCAGACACTTATTAGTCTTCCCTGTAGCCCTCTTCCAGCAGACACCTATTAGTCTTCCCTGTAGCCCACCTCCAGCACACACATATTAGTCTTCCCTGTATCCCACCTCCAGCACACACATATTAGTCTTCCCTGTATCCCTCCTCCAGCACACACATATTAGTCTTCCCTGTATCCCTCCTCCAGCACACACATATTAGTCTTCCCTGTATCCCTCCTCCAGCACACACATATTAGTCTTCCCTGTATCCCTCCTCCAGCACACACATATTAGTCTTCCCTATATCCCTCCTCCAGCACAAACATATTAGTCTTCCCTGTATCCCACCTCCAGCCGACACATACTGTATTAGTCTTCCCTGTATCCCTCCTCCAGCACACACATATTAGTCTTCCCTGTATCCCTCCTCCAGCACACACATATTAGTCTTCCTGTATTCCTCCCCAAGCACAAACATATTAGTCTTCCCTGTATCCCTCCTCCAGCACACACATATTAGTCTTCCCTGTATCCCTCCTCTAACACACACATATTAGTCTTCCCTGTATCCCTCCTCCAGCACACACATATTAGTCTTCCCTATATCCCTTCTCCAGCACAAACATATTAGTCTTCCCTGTATCCCTCCTCCAGCCGACACATACCGTATTATTCTTCCCTATATCCCTCCTCCAGCAGAAACATTATGCCGTGTACACACGGGTGGACTTTTCGGCATCAAAGGTCCGATGGTCTTTCCGACTGACTTTTGACGGACTTGCGACGGACTTTTGAACGAACGGACTTGCCTACACACGATCACACCAAAGTCAGACGGATTCGTACATGATGATGTACGACCGGACTAAAATAAGGAAGTTGATAGCCAGTAGCCAATAGCTGCCCTAGCGTCGGTTTTCGTCCGTTGGACTAGCATACAGACGAGCGGATTTTTTGACCGGACTCGAGTCCCTCGGAAAGATTTGAAACATGTTCCAAATCTAAAGTCCATCTGATTTTCGACCGAAAAAGTCAGCTGCAGGACCGATGAAGCCCATACACGGTTGGATTGTCCGACGGATTTGTCCCGTCGGACCAGTCCGGTCGAAAAGACCGCCTGTGTGTACACGGCATTAGTCTTCACTGTATCCCTTCTCCAGCCGGCACATACTGTATTATTCTTCTCTGTATCCCTCCTCCAGCACACACATATTAGTTTTCCCTGTATTCCTCCTCCAGCACACACATATTAGTCTTCCCTGCATCCCTCCTCCAGCACAAACATATTAGTCTTCCCTGTATTCCTCCTCCAGCACACATATTAGTCTTCCCTGTATTCCTCCTCCAGCACACACATATTAGTCTTCCCTGTATCCCTCCTCCAGCAAACACATATTAGTCTTCCCTGTATCCCTCCTCCAGCAGACACTTATTAGTCTTCCCTGTAGCCCTCTTCCAGCAGACACATACTGTATTAGTCTTCCCTGTATCCCTCCTCCAGCACACACATATTAGTCTTCCCTGTATCCCTCCTCCAGCACACACATATTAGTCTTCCTGTATTCCTCCTCCCGCACACACATATTAGTCTTCCTTGTATCCCTCATCCAGCACACACATATTAGTCTTCCCTATATTCCTCCCCAAGCACAAACATATTAGTCTTCCCTGTATCCCTCCTCCAGCACACACATATTAGTCTTCCCTATATCCCTTCTCCAGCACAAACATATTAGTCTTCCCTGTATCCCTCCTCCAGCCGACACATACCGTATTATTCTTCCCTATATCCCTCCTCCAGCAGAAACATTATGCCGTGTACACACGGGTGGACTTTTCGGCATCAAAGGTCCGATGGTCTTTCCGACTGACTTTTGACGGACTTGCGACGGACTTTTGAACGAACGGACTTGCCTACACACGATCACACCAAAGTCCGACGGATTCGTACATGATGATGTACGACCGGACTAAAATAAGGAAGTTGATAGCCAGTAGCCAATAGCTGCCCTAGCGTCAGTTTTCGTCCGTTGGACTAGCATACAGACGAGCGGATTTTTTGATCGGACTCGAGTCCGTCGGAAAGATTTGAAACATGTTCCAAATCTAAAGTCCATCTGATTTTCGACCGAAAAAGTCAGCTGCAGGACCGATGAAGCCCATACATGGTTGGATTGTCCGACGGATTTGTCCCGTCGGACCAGTCCGGTCGAAAAGTCCGCCCGTGTGTACACAGCATTAGTCTTCACTGTATCCCTTCTCGAGCCGGCACATACTGTATTATTCTTCCCTGTATCCCTCCTCCAGCACACACATATTAGTTTTCCCTGTATTCCTCCTCCAGCACACACATATTAGTCTTCCCTGCATCCCTCCTCCAGCACACACATATTAGTCTTCCCTGTATCCCTATTCCAGCACACACATATTAGTCTTCCTTGTATCCCTCCTCCAGCACACACATATTAGTCTTCCCTGTATCCCTCCTCCAGCACAAACATATTAGTCTTCCCTGTGTCCCTCCTCCAGCACAAACATATTAGTCTTCCCTGTATCCCTCCTCCAGCACACATATTAGTCTTCCCTGTATTCCTCCTCCAGCACACACATATTAGTCTTCCCTGTATCCCTCCTCCAGCACACACATATTAGTCTTCCCTGTATCTCCCCTCCAACATATACATATTAGTCTTCCCTGTATTCCTCCACCAGCACACACATATTAGTCTTCCTTGTAATCCCCCCTATATCCCTCCCCCAGCATTAACTCCTTAGCACCTGGCCCAGGTGCATGAACCCCTTAGTGTACATTCCTCTGCATATACTGTTCTCAGCCCAAATGCTTAACTTTTAACCACTTTCCGCCCATGCTATAGCCGAAAGATGGCTACAGTGTGGGCTCACATTGCTGGAAGGGCGTCTATGCACGTGCTTCCCGCGCGCCCCGTTGCATGCATCGACATGGATCTGTGATAACTGTCAATCAGAGCTGATCACAATGTAAACAGGTTTTTCCCGTTATCAGTAGTCAGTAGTAGCGGGTGAGCAGAGGAGAGCCGATAACCGGCAAATCCACACACGGGACATCTACACTGATAATCAGAGCATTGATCATCAGTGTCCTGCTTATCAGTGCAGCCAAAACAGTGCCCACAAGTGCTGCCAATTTGTGCCCATCAGTGATGCCTGTCAGTGCCCATCAGTGATGCCTGTCAGTGCCACCTATCAGCGGGACCTATCAGCGCCACCTATCATTGCCCATCAGTGCCACATATCAGTGCAGCCTCATCAGTGCCTCCTCATCAGTGCCCATCAGTGCTGCCTTATCAGTGCCCATTAGTGCCACCTATCAGTGCCCATCAGTGCAGCCTATCAGTGCAGCTTCATCAGTGCACACCAGTGAAGGAGAAAAATTACTTATTTATAACAGAAACAAAGAAAACCTTTTTTTTTCAAATGTTTGGTCTTTTTTCGTTTGTTTACCAAAAAATAAAAAACCCAGTGGTGATTAAATACCACCAAAATAAAGCTCTAATTTTGTTTGGGTACAGTGTTGCATGACCACGCAATTGTCATTCAAAGTGTGACAGCGCTGAAAATTGGCCTGTGCAGAAAGGGGGTGAAAGTACCCGGTAGACAAGTGGTTAAATGATCAGTCCCAGGCATGTATGTTAATCCCTAAGTGCCGGTTCACACTGGGGCGACTTGTCAGGCGACCTAGTCGCCTGACAAGTCGCCTCCCGTTCTGTACAATGGAACCGTTCTAATTGGAGCGACGCAAGTCGCTCCGACTTAGAAAAAGGTTCCTGTACTACTTTTGGGGCGACTTGAGGCGACTTGCATAGACTTCTATACAGAAATCGTTTTGCAAGTCGCCGTGCATGTCGTGTGCAGGTCGCCTCGGTGAGGCGACCTGCAAGTCGTGCCGCCCCTGTGTGAACCGAGCCTAAGGCCTCATGCACACTGGAGGTTTGGCCATCTCTCCTAGATGCCTTTCCTCCTGGCAGCAGCATTTTGGCAGAATAAACGCTTCATGCTTGTAAACATGTGTAATGCATTTACGTGTGCTTGGGTGCAGTTAGGCATGTCAAGTGCCTGGGTGTTAATTCATTTCATTAACCAGAATAATTTATTAGCCTAGCATTAACGTGCTTTTAGAAGCGTTTACACGCATTTAGGCATGTCAAATATTTTCTGCTGCTCCTGGAATCGCTAGCTGTGGGGGTTTTTCCTGCTTCTAAACACCCTGCCTCAAATTGCCATTATATGTCTATGTGTGCAAGGACACATAGGCTTACATGCAGGGGCGTTTAGAGGCAGGGGTGTTTAGAAGCAGAAAAAACGCCAGACGCCCTTAATAGCAGCATTAAAAATGTCCAGTGTGCATGAGGCCTAAAGCTAGAGCTATGAGCTTGGTATAATTTTTTTTAGCTGGCAATTGGCTGTTCAGTAAAGGTGATCTAGGTGGCTCTAAAGCTGCGTGATCACATTTACAGTAGTGAAAAAACTCCCCATCTCCAACAGCTGTAATTCCTGGTCTCTTCCATTCCTTTGGGAAACCTGGGATCATGGTAAATTAGATGCCTAAAGCAACAAGCATTCCATCACTTTCAGTTTAAGTTAATTTATTCACTTGATCTGTGCTTGATTAGCTGCCGTGGAAGGCAGAGAAGATATTGGGGGTCTAATAGACCATTAATGTCTCCAAAGAGAGTCACCTGCTCATGCTATCACTAATAGGTTTGTTAGCCCCTTTGTGATGGAAATAAAGTTAAATGAAAAAACTGTTACAAAATTTAAATAAATTATAATAAGTGTAGTACCCTCTAGCAGTGTGCTAGATGTAAATAGGTATGCTAGTGTAGTTACATTGGTTTGGCTGAGAGTCAGGCCTGGGTTGAATCTGAATCAGGGTTGAGTGACTCAGGGAGGCTGGATGACTCAGCAAGCAGTATCTCTGGAACCTTTGAGAAGCTTCCGGATGTAGTGGGCGGAGGCTGGGAGGAGCTGCTTGGCATATTTATGAGGGCCCCGGCCAATCCCCAGCAAGTGAGCTGGCAGGGGGCAGGCACCCCATGGATGGGCATAGGTCATGCCAGAAGTGGCAGTTGCATGGAAGATGGAGATGCTGAGAAAGCTGTCATGGCCCTTGAGGGAGCCCCCTAGTCTGAGGGGTGGTGACCTCGGGCCTGGGGCTCTAGTGCTGGAAGGATCCCCCACAACACACGGAGGAACCCCTTCCTGGAGGCACGGGAGCAAGGAGAGGACAGCGAGAGCAGGTCAGCACGTCTCGGAGATCTCCTGAGAAGTCAGCCGGTCTGGTGAGTGTTCAGTCTGGGAGGACTGCGGAGAGAGTATCAGTCTGGGAGGACTGTGAAGAAGTTAGCCTGGAGGGCTAGTTAAAGAGGCAGCTGCAGCCTCTGGAGGAAACAGAGGAGTGTATATAGACTGTATATATAGGAGAAGTGTCCCTGAAGTTTGATCGGTAGTCAAGTGGCCACCCCATAATACCCTATCCCCATCCAAGTTTATTACCCTCAATAAAACAAACAAAACCAAAGTCATGGACTGCTCTCTGACTCTGAATGACTGTGAAAATTTGGTGTGCCTTGCTGTGAAGGGTGGGGGATCCCAGTTCACCTGCGGCCCATAAGGGGGTGCGCTACCCCCATTGTCCCGCACATACATGCAAATGCAAATATAAGCATAGGACATGCACATGTATGTATACATGATAATTTGCACCACACACCAGCCTTTGCCAATCTGGACTGGGCACACTTTTGCTAGTTAAAATAATACGTAGTGATCCTGGAATGAAGGTCCTTGTGCAGTCAAGTCCTGTTATGTGGTAAAACGCTCTGTCCCCTAATTATGCTCCTGGATTATCACACTCTTGCATGCACCGGTGGGGACTGTAAACAGCCGTGCCAATGTTTTTAATGCAGGAATGATCCTCTACTGTCATCACCAGGAAGAAAGCCCTATGCAAAGATATGCAGCTGCTAGTGGAGCACATGCACGTAGACAGAAAGTGTCTGCAAAGGGATAGCAGAAGATCAGCAGCACTGATATGCAAATAAAAGGATGTGAAATTATGAAAACATAATCTTCTTAAAGAGTATGGCAATTGTTTACGATGCTACATTTTATCCAGTTAAAACTTAACTCTGTGGGTAGGTGTCGATGCAAGGGTTAATTTCTTCTTTAAGTCTAGGGAAACAAAGGAAGATTTACTTACCCAATCCTCTGCTCATCCCTGCTGTTAGACTGGCCCCTATAATGTCTTCTTCCCCACCCTTTAGGGTCCTGACATCATCAGGAGGACCAAAGCAGGGTCCAAAGCCCTGCATTGGATGTGATGACACCGACAAACAGTCCACAGTGTGGAGAAAATCCAGGGGAGCGGAGGATCGGGTAAATAAAACCGTTTCTCCTCTCCTAAACAAAATGAGCTATTAACCCTGCAGTGCAGGCACAGCCCCACTGAAAGCGATCATTTTACATTTTCCTGATGTTGTACTTTAAGGTTTAGATCTGCTTTAATGTTCAGCAGGAGGGAAAACTATACATCAATGAATTTCCATCCACATCTTTTCAGCCATAGGACAGGTGACATGAGATGTTGTTACTTTATTCTTTATCTTAATAAATTTCACTTGTTTTTAAGCATCCCTTTAATTCTACCTGTTATACTCAGATTTATTTTAAGATAGGTGTTGGAAACTGAGCAATCACATTTAAGGTGATAGGAAAGGCATGGCTTTGAAAGGGCTCGGGGACGCAAAAATGAAATCCTGACTTTGCCCAATTGCTTTCAGGTCTTGTTACAATCACATGAAATGTATAATGATTATCTAATGTCTATATACCCTCACCGGCCACTTTATTAGATACACCTGTTTAATTGCTTGGTAACACAAATTGCTAATCAGCCAATCAAATGGCAGAAACGCAATGCATTTAGGCATCTAGACGTGGTGAAGACGACTTGCTGAAGTTCAAACTGAGCATCAGAATGGGGAAGAAAGGAGATTTAAGTGACTTTGAACGTGGCATGGTTGTTGGTGCCAGGCGGGCTGGTCTGAGTATTTCAAAAACGGCTGATCTTCTGGGATTTTCACACACAACCACCTCTAGAGTTTACAGAAAATGGTCCGAAAAACAGAAAATATCCAGTGAGTGGCAGTTGTGTGGACGAAAATGCCTTGTTAAAGTCAGAGGTCAGAGGAGAATGGGCAGACTGTTTTGAGATGATAGAAAGGCAACAGTAACTCAAATAACCATTCGTTACAACCAAGGTATGCAGAATACTATCACTGAACACACTACACATCGAACCTTGAAGCAGATGGGCTACAGCAGCAGAATAACACACCATGTGCCACTCCTGTTAGCTAAGAACAGGAAACTAAGGCTAAAATTTGCACAGGCTCACCAACATTGGACAATAAAAGATTGGAAAACGTTCCCTGGCCTGATGAGTCTCAATTTCAGCTGCGACATTCAGATGGTAGGGGCAAGGGGAGAGTAGGGACTTTATATGAGGCAATGAGTGGGTAGGTTCATCTGCCTCCATCCCTAATAATGTTAATAAAAATGGGAAGGGTTTGTGGGACTTTATATGAAGCACTACTGCGAAGTAGGTATGCAAAAACATGTTTAATGATTCCTCATCCATATACAAAAATCTGTAGTAAATTGTGTAGCATTGGTAACAATAGATATCATCTTAATATTTTAAATTTCATATATACACACATATTCCAACATGATTCACAATTGTAGTGATAAACATATTGATATAGAGTCCATTATTCAAATTGGATATAAGCATAAATGATCTTAAAATGGATAATAATAATGATAAAATTGTTGATGAAATACATAGTCCTGGAGAATCACAAACATATGGTGCAATGGTGTAGCATATAACGGCTCTACGCGTTTCATGGAGTTATTCACTCATCAGGAGCAATTTGGGGTAAAAAATATCTATAAAGAAATAAATGAATGCAAAAGGATTAGATAGTTGGCACGAGGTGAAAAACAGGGAAGAGGAGGGACAAGAATAATTGACTTTATATCAATATGTTTATCACTACAATTGTGAATCATGTTGGAATATGTGTGTATATATTAAATATTAAGATGATATCTATTGTTACCAATGCTACCCAATTTACTACGGATTTCTGTATATGGATGAGGAATCATTAAACATGTTTTTGCATACCTACTTCGCAGTAGTGCTTCATATAAAGTCCCACAAACCCTTCCCGTTTTTAATTCAGATGGTAGGGTCAGAATCTCTTGTAAACAACATGAAAGCATGGATCCATCCTGCCTTGTATCAATGTTTCAGGCTGGTGGTGGTGGTGTAATGGTGTGGGGGATATTCAGTGCTGGAACAAGGTCATCTAGAGCCCAGGGCGAACATGCCAAATTGCGCCCCCCCTCCCCATATTGTATAAGCATTATGTGTCAGCAAAAATCCCCCCCCCCAAAAAAAAACCTCCATGTGGTGCCCCCACACCTCACATGATGCCACAGTGCCCAGGGCAGCTTCCCCTCCTGCCCACCCCTTGTCTCGGCCCTGGGGATATTTTCTTGGCACACTTTGGGCCCCTTAGTACCAATTGAGCATCATTTAAACACCACAGCCTACCTGAGTATTATTGCTGACCATGTCCATCCCTTTATGACTCCAGTGTACCCATATTCTGATGACTACTTCCAGCAGGATAATGCACCATGTCACAGCTCATATCATCTCACCACTGGTTTCTTGAACGTGACAATGAGATCACTGTACTCCAATGGCCTCCACAGTCACCAGATCTCAATCCAATAGAGTACATTTGGGATGTGGTGGAACGGGAGATTTGCATCATGAATGTTTAGCCGACAAATCTGCAGCAATTCTGTGATGCTATCATGTCACTATGGACCAAAATCTCTGAGGAATGTTTCAAGCACCTTGTTGAATCTATGCCACGAAGAATTAAGGCAGTTCTGAAGGCGAAAGGGGATCCAACCCGATACTAGCAAGGTGTACCTAATAAAGTGGCCGGTGAGTGTACATGATAAAGTGTTGGAGAGGTAAGTCTGGGACACTTCTGGGCATGCTAGAATTGAATCTGGCTACTGATGTCACTAACCCTAGCAGGTTTGCCACCCCAAAACACTGGTCATAATCCAACGTGATGGGTACATTATCCATGCTATCTGAATCATCTAGTATTCTCACCCTTCATGCCCCTTACATTGGTAGTGGTCAGTGGTAGGAATGCCCCTCTTTCAGTGGTGGTCAGAATGCCACCTTTGCCATAATGGTGCTGGCTCTGCCAATAGGTATTAAACTTGAAACTGTGCCAGAACCATCAGATGAAAGGTCAGTTAGCCGCAGCTCAAGGAACCCCTAGCTACCTCCGAAGGAGCCCTAGTTGAATGCCTATTGTAATGTATTTTTCTAAATACAAGTAACCCTGAAAAGGTCACCTTGCCCCTTCTAAACATAAACCACAACTGAATATGAAAGTATGGGGGATATGGTATAGGACTAGGTCTATTGGCACAAGGATGATGCAGGTGTTATCAGTGGTAGTACAGGTAGTATGAATACAGTAGGGAATAGTGAGATATTAGGAATGGGCAGGATGAAAATTACATATCATAAGCATCCTTTAAGTCTCTGACCAGTTGGTACTAGTGAAGAACAATATGCTTATAAACAATATTAAGTATGCTGAGAGTCCAAAATCTTTTTTTTTTTTTGCAAGGACTCAAAAAATATTAAATACAAAGAATAAGCAAAAAAACAAAAAGCAAAAAACAAAAAAAACAAAACATGCAATGGCAGCCTACATATTTCCATCATCACAGTTTTCCTTTAAATACAAAACCCATCAAAAAAATAAACAGGCTGTGTATTCTCAGGATCTCATACAGACAGTGCAAATCATAATTACAACTTTCAAAGCCAAAGGGTTGTAAACATTGATAAGGTTTTTTTTTTTTTCTTAACAAAATGTAAAGTTAATTAAAATTGAGTAAACCAAAAGGGGATTGAAAACTGTCAAGATATAATAGTATGTCTAATTCAGCAGTGTACAGTGACCAGCTATGTTTTTTTATACATTAGAAAGCTTTGCATATTAAAATATGTCTTCAGTTTTAAAGTGCCGGCCACAGTTTGCATTTATACACACGCTAAATGGACAGAAAGGAGAGTGCTGGTGACACTGGGGTGGACTTCTTCTTTCCTCTATGTTTCAGCATCTTACAGAATGGAATTATGTACATGTATGTATGAATGTATGTATGTGCTATATGTGTATATACTGCCCTTTAAATTATAATTTATGTAATATTTTATTATATCTATTTTATATCATTTTTATGAGATCTACCGGTATCTCTCTATCCATGTAGTAAAATGTATCACAGCTTTTATATTTATCTATCTATCTATCTATCTATCTAATTATCTATCTATATACATGCATACATTCAGGATTGGTCGGGAATGAGCACTACGTGAATGTGTATATGAGTGTGCGTACGCGTGTGTCTGTGTATTCCCAGTGTTCAGGAGTTAATGGTTTAGCCTTAATTTTGTTGGGGAGCTAATATAATCCTAGGCAGCATAGCAGAGACATACATGCCTATATGGAATAAGTAAAGTTGATTTTTAAAGATGACACATTGTTTATTAAATAGAATTGTAATATTCTGTACAGTGATTGATGGTGATACAATAAGGATCCCTGCAGTTGTTCATACGTTATACATAATATATATTCCAGAAGATGAGTTACAACAAACAGATGTAGAGAGAACATAAACCCATGGATCTGTTGGCCATTAAGGTCATAGATATATAGGAAGAGTGCATGATATAATATATCTCATATATTATCTCATATATTATATCTATATGATATATATAAATATATATTATATATATCATATATATTATATGCATCATTATATTATAATGATATATGAAATATATAGGAAGGGCACATATCACCATTTACGGGGCTTTTTCTCTATGCCTAGACTGTACGAGATGCAGGTTATCTCAACAAGATTCAGCAAAAAGTTAGAAAAAGACAAAAGGAAATGATTGAAAGCAACTGCACTGAGCTTATCAAGAAACCAAAGTCAAGATCAATAAAATGTGACAGTGAGTACCAGAGAGAAAAAAAAAAAAGACAAAGTACTAAAAGGAAAAATCTCTACCAGAGGAGATGAACTCAAGTAGAGAAAGCACTATCTGCTAGGTATCAGGTAGAAGAAAAGGGCATGCCTGGTGAACACCATATATTCCCTAATACATAATTCAAGAGATCTTTAGATGTCAGAAAGAGAACGTTGTAAAAAGGGGAAGACATGAGATCCCTAGATGAGCGGAGGGAAAGTGTAGAGTGTATGACACCCAGCCATGGACAGGCAGTGCTCATTTAGCTGTGAGTGATTTGGAGCTCCCCTCGCTCTCTGTCTCTGTCCTTGATTCTGTCCTTTCTCTCATGCCTCTCTTTTCACTCTTGATACCTGTCTCTTTCTCCTCCCCGCTGTCGGTTTCCTCCCTCTCCCATCTTACATACCTCCCCGTTCACTCTCTCCATCCTGTTCTCCCCTTCATCGTGTCCCGCACTTCTCACTCCATCCTCATCCTTATTCCCCCTCCTCTTTATCTCTCTCTCTTCCACCCCTGTACCACCTCCTCCCTCCTTGATTCCGTTCACTCTTTGCATTCTCCAAGTCTCTACTGTTTCTTGTTGCTCTCCTCATTCTTTCCTTTCATACTTTATCTGTTCTGTTTTGTGTAGTTCTGTCCTCTGTTCTCTGTCTCTCTCTCTGTCTCTTTTCCCTATCCTTGTGTTTAGATGTGTCTCCTTTGCGCTCTTCTTCTAACAGCTGGCTTTGCGAGCTCTGCTCTATATTACGTTCCGCTGGCTTCTTCCTGTGCGGCTTGTGGCTCAGGGCAGGTGAGGGATGAACATTACCTGGCTAGTGCAGACCTTCCTGAAGATTCAGCTCATTTCTTCTTCCATTGTCTTACACCTGTTTTTTTATTAACTCTCTCCCTCTGCCTTCACTTTTACCCCCCCCCCCCCCCCCCAACATCTATCCTGCACTCCACCTGTGTCTCTCACTTCAGCTCTCTTTTTTTCTATGGGACATGGTGGCAGCAGGTGGCTCGGAAGATGGAAGCAGTTGTCCATCCTTTGAGCTGAACCTGATGAAGACAAACGACTGAGCTAACTAATGTATTTCCAGTTCTGTGCTCCCAAGAAGCCCCGGGAGCCATATGCCATGTTTGTGCGGTGCCCACTGCATTATGCCATGCTCCTGAGTCAGTGCATGGCATTTTGCCACATTCCTGCAAAATCAGCATCCTTCTACCACTTTCCAGTTATGCTTGTATAATAAGGCTGTGCTTCTGAGGTACCTAAATTATTAGGCCTGGCTCCAAAGTAGCTTTGAGCACCATAACACCTGCAGAGTTGTTGACATTGTGCCATAGTCCTTTAGTGCTCCTCTATGTGTAGAAAGCAGATGCAGTGCTTTGGTGGAGAGCTCAGACCTTGTGCTGAAATGTTTTCATGCTTCTAACTTTTGTATGATTACCGGTGTTTTCAGTTGCAGAGGACAAACCTGTACGACCAGAGGGTCCCAATAATTGTGTAGTGGGTTGTGGTGACAGAGCAGGCCTAATGCACACATATAATCCTCATTTGCATCCGATTTTCCAGGTTCTTGCTGCTTTGATTTAGACCTGCTTTGGTTTAGATGATGCCATGAAGATTAAACACCTTTGGCTTCATTCCATTTCAGATTTGTGTTGCGTAGTCATTTTGGCACAGCAAAGGTGAGATTTTCTTTTAAGAGTGATGCATTTGTCCTAATGATCCTTCCAGGCGTCTTGGACACATTTGTCTGTAGATCAGGTTTCTAGTTTATGCAGTTCGGGTTTTGGCTCAGTGCTGGCTGTGTTTGAAGTCTGGTTCTGGTTATGTGGTATGAGCTCAGTATGACGTATGCTTCTCAGTCAGGAGTCACAGGATCGACTGGCACATCCACCCATGAATAATTCATGGTATGCCTAAAAATACATTGTAGTGTCTTCTCTATGTCCCATTGTCCTCCCTTATTTTATGTCACAGCATGTTTCCTCTCTTAAAATGCAGATTTTTGATGACCTGCACTGATATACTTTCTTGGACTACACTCCTTCTTCTGCATGATGCTAATGTATTCCTGCTTGGGTGCTGGTTACCTGTTGGCTGCCACTAGTGTCATTTCACCAGTCATTAGTAAATCGTTTGTGCTTCTATCTTTTCTACCTAGAAAGGCTCTTTACTACTCTTTTGTTTGTCTTTCACTATTCTTAAGCCCATACCTCACACTGGGTCTCATTTATTGAAGAATCCTTCATATAAACTGTCAGCATTGCCCAAACATACAAACTGTCAGCATACCTCATACTGGGTCTCATTTATTGAAGAATCCTTCATACAAACTGTCAGCATTGCCTAACAGCAGCCAGATACAAACTTTTCATTCTCTTGCTGTTGATTCAAATTGATCAGGTTGCTTTTAGGCAGTGCACATAGAAAGACAAAAATTAGAGCTTTTGCAAAGTCATGTTGTCCTTCCATTATTATTCATGTAAGAATATTGAAAAACACAGCGCAAAAAGCAATGCCAAGTGCAGTAACCCATAGCATCCAAACAAAATCCGATCCCAGAATGGTTTCTTCTGATGGTTATTATAAATTACTGCACTCTGTTCTGCTATTAGGTCCACTCCTTTGTTTTTTTCATAGATTCCATGACAAATTCCAGATTACATATTGTTTTTTCCAACACTTCATATATTGCATTTTAGAATTCTTCCTTAATGTATAGTAGCATGTAAACTGAGTTATGATTGTTATTAATGTTACATTATGTTATATACAACAATAGTACAACCATATAAATGGGTAGACTGGCATAACACTCTCTTGTCTTCACCTGCAGGTTCAATCTTTGACATGTTCCTGGCTTATTCCGTGGGTTGTCTTTTTCTTGGCGCACTAGGGTGTGGTGCTGTAGTAATGGAAACGCTGCTACCTCAAGCTGGAGGACCTGTGGTGAATGTGCCTCTAGTATTTGGAGGTTCGTTTTCTCAGATGGAACTGATGGGACCTCTTCTTCCAGAAGGATCTTTAAGTCTTCCTCTTGACATTCACACATTTTCGGTGTTTGTCAACGATAGTGGCCCAGGACCACTTCTGCGCCAGCTGTGCCTGGCACTAAAAGGGGCCCATGCGATGGTGTTTCAGGATAACATTGGAACAGAGGCTGTGGCACAGATTCTGGACTTTGTATCTTCACAGACTCTTGTACCAATTATCAGCATAAGTGGAGGATCAGCTGTCGTTTTAAAACCAAAGGTAAGATGTGATGATCAAGGAACCTCTTTTTACTTGTTTGTTGAAATAGATAGATAGATAGATAGATAGATAGATAGATAGATAGATAGATAGATAGATAGATAGATAGATAGATAGATAGATAGATAGATAGATAGATAGATAGATAGATAGATAGATAGATAATGTGATAAATATAGTACATTACTGGATAGGGAACTATAAAAGCTGTGATACCTTTTACTGCATGGACGTCTATTTCGATGATAGATGTGGTTATTGATGTAAACTGTCATGGTAATTTAACATTAAAACAACTGCTTTCAGCTACAGAATGTGAACTAGGAGAAAATTGGCTAGCATTGTTGTCAGATTGGCAGGTTTTCTGCCAAACTGGTTTGGTGTTATGTATTTAAACCTACCAGACAGGACACAAGTTCAGCCCCAGATTTTGGAGCCTCTGGGTGGGTTCTGGCCTAACTTTTGTTATCCCCCAACATTTTAGCTGGATTCTATCTCCATGTGTGGATACTGGAGGACATACACACATCTGTACAGGCTATGGAATATGTTCTTCCATATCCCCAGGAGTAGTTGCTGCCTGCCCAACCACTCTAAAGCTGAGCCTTTAAATATATATGAAAGCACATAAAGATGCCTACATGTAGGTTCACAAGCCTTGTAGCACTCCCTCAAAGGCCTAAAGTCAATCAAGATCCTATCACGTACTTGGTGAAGACTGCAATGTTGTGGAGGCCTCTCCTGCCCAACATTTCTGAAGAAGGACACAGAGAGTTTGAGGGCATAGCGTGGCACAAGTGCCAGAGTAGCTGACTGATTTCCAGCTCAACCTACCTAAGGAGCGGACATCACCAGAGTCCTCAGGATAGGATGCTGAAGCAGCTTGGCACCAAAGCAGAAGTTTGAAGCAGGCCTGGGAACCAGGCAACAGTCAGCAACAGCCAGGCAACAAAGGACCAAATCGGCAGGCAGAGTAAGTCCAAAAAGCAGGCCAAGGTTGGTAACAGCTGGGCAAAGCAGTACTGAATCAGCAGACAGAGACAAGTCCAGTAAAAAGGCAGAGGTCAGGGTAACCAGATGAGCAAGGTTGAAGTAAAGAGCAGAGACAAAGTCCAAGGAGAAGCACAGGTAGGCAAAGACAACAGATCAGGTCTCAGGATTCAGCATTTCTCCCAGTGACACATCCATTTAAATAGGCTGCAGGGCACCAGGTGTGCATGCCAATTGCTATGTGCATGTGCACACATGGATGTCCTGGATCAGCACAGCACATCTGGTGTTGCCCTTTTGTCCAGAAATACGAGCAGCAATGCATGAGCATGAATTCACACTGATTTCCTGAAAATTTGGTTTTCTTTACCCCACAAGTCATTTCACAATGGAGATACCTATGTAAGTTCGCATACCTTGTAGCACTCCCTGGAAGCCCCGAAGATCCAACATTTGCATAGAAACTTTGGTTTGTTAAAAGATGCTTTGTCCCATCCCTCTCACTTTTCATTTGTCACAATAGGTCCATCATTGTTATAAGCTTCTGTACCAGCTGTGTGACACCAGAGAAAAGTACACTTGGGCCCCTTTCACACTAGAGGTCAGGTCCACCTGTCCAATCTCCTCTTTGGAGCGGCGGGTGTAAACACCCAAGACGATTTGCTAAAATCAGGTGGATGGAGACCTGTTCTCCTTTCGTGTAGCAGATCAGATCGGATGGCTGACGGGTGTAAACGGACAGGTGGTCCATTTACATTCAACCGCCCATAGAGGAGAGCGGGCTATTTCTGTGTCCGCTCTGCATAAGCAGAGCAGACACAAACCAGCCATCCACCTGCTCAGCGCGTATCAACGGACAGAGTCAGCCCCATGGGAAAGGGGCCTTAGATGGTGATTGAAAAAACTCAGACAATGGAGCGCCACTATTGTGTACTAGTTCAGAATGTCCAACCAGTGTGAGAAGAAGACAAACCAGGATTTCAATAAAAATCAATGTTTCTATTTATTCACAAAGTTCAGTAAAAAAAATAAAATTGAATATATATATATATATATATATATATATATATATATATATATATATACACACACATACACTACCGTTCAAAAGTTTGGGGTCACATTGAAATGTCCTTATTTTTGAAGGAAAAGCACTGTACTTTTAAATGAAGCTAACTTTAAACTAGTCCTAACTTTAAACAAATATACTCTATACATTGCTAATGTGGTAAATGACTATTCTAACTGCAAATGTCTAGTTTTTGGTGCAATATCTACATAGGTGTATAGAGGCCCATTTCCAGCAACTATCACTCCAGTGTTCTAATGGTACAATGTGTTTGCTCATTGGCTCAGAAGGCTAATTGATGATTAGCAAACCCTTGTGCAATCATGTTCACACATCTAAAAACAGTCTAGCTCCTTCCAGAAGCTACAAAACTGACCTTCCTGTGAGCAGATTGAGTTTCTGGAGCATCACATTTGTGGGGTCAATTAAACGCTCAAAATGGCCAGAAAAAGAGAACTTTCATCTGAAACTTGACAGTCTATTCTTGTTCTTAGAAATGAAGGCTATTCCATGCGAGAAATTGCAAAGAAATTGAAGATTTCCTACAACGGTGTGTACTACTCCATTCAGAGGACAGCACAAACAGGCTCTAACCAGAGTAGAAAAAGAAGTGGGAGGCCGCGTTGCACAACTAAGCAAGAAGATAAGCACATTAGAGTCTCTAGTTTGAGAAACAGACGCCTCACAGGTCCCCAACTGGCATCTTCATTAAATAGTACCCGCAAAACACTAGTGTCAACATCTACAGTGAAGAGGCGGCTGCGGGATTTTGGGCTTCAGGGCAGAGTGGCAAAGAAAAAGCCATATCTGAGACTGGCCAATAAAAGAAAAAGATTAAGATGGGCAAAAGAACACAGACATTGGACAGAGGAAGACTGGAAAAAAGTGTTGTGGATGGATGAATCCAAGTTTGAGGTGTTTGGATCACAAAGAAGAACGTTTGTGAGACGCAGAACAAATGAAAAGATGCTGGAAGAATGCCTGACGCCATCTGTTAAGCATGGTGGAGGTAATGTGATGGTCTGGGGTTGCTTTGGTGCTGGTAAGGTGGGAGCTTTGTACAGGGTAAAAGGGATTCTGAATAAGGAAGGCTATCACTCCATTTTGCAACGCCATGCCATACCCAGTGGACAGCGCTTGATTGAAGCCAATTTCATCCTACAACAGGACAATGACCCTAAACACACCTCCAAATTGTGCAAGAACTATTTACAGCAGAAGCAGGCAGCTGGTATTCTATCGGTAATGGAGTGGCCAGCACAGTCACCAGATCTGAACCCCATTGAGCTGTTGTGGGAGCAGCTTGACCGTATGGTACGCCAGAAGTGCCCATCCAACCAATCCAACTTGTGGGAGCTGCTTCTAGAAGCGTGGGGTGCAATTTCTCCAGCTTACCTCAATAAATTAACAGCTAGAATGCCAAAGGTGTGCAATGCTGTAATTGCTGCAAAAGGAGGATTCTTTGATGAAAGCAAAGTTTGATGTAAAAACAATGTTATTTCAAATACAAATCATTATTTCTAACCTTGTCAATGTCTTGACTCTATTTTGTATTCATTTCACAATGTATGGTGGTGAATAAGTGTGACTTTTCATGGAAAACACAAAATTGTTTGGGTGACCCCAAACTTTTGAACGGTAGTGTATATACACAGTATCTCACAAAAGTGAGTACACCCCTCACATTTTTGTAAATACTTTATTATGTTATTTTCATGTGTCAACACTGAAGAAATTACACTTTGCTACAATGTAAAGTAGTGAGTGTACAGCTTGTATAACAGCACAGCCATTAATGTCTAAACCCCTGGCAACAAAAGTGAGTACACCCCTAAGTGAAAATGTCCAAATTGAGCCCAAAGTGTCAATATTTTGTGTGGCCTCCATTATTTTCCAGCACTGCCTTAACCCTCTTGGGCATGGAGTTCACCAGAGCTTCACAGGTTGCCACTGGAGTCCTCTTCCACTCCTCCATGATGACATCACAGATCACAGAGCTGGTGGATGTTAGAGACCTTGCGCTCCTCCACCTTCCATTTGAGGATGCCCCACAGATGCTCAATAGGGTTTAGATCTGGAGACATGCTTGTCCAGTCCATCACCTATACCCTCAGTCCATCACCTTTACCCTCAGTCCATCACCTTTACCCTACCAAAGTAGTGCAGGAACCTTTTTCAAAGTCGGACCAACTTGTGCCGGACCAGTTAAGACAGCTCTCATAGGGAATCATTGCTTTACACACGTCATGCGATATGTACTCCCAAAGTTAGAGCTCATGTTGTACCAGTGTGAACCCAGCCTAATGTAGTTATATGTTTATTTAAAAAAATATTAAATCCGTTTTTAAATGCAACTAGCAAATGTATTTGAATTTGAAAGTAGATTAGGAGGAACAATACAAGGACCCAATCAGATGTTATTTATGGTGAAAATACCCACGCTTAGGTGAATAAACTTTTATATAAACCAATTTGAATGAATCCTTTTACCAGCTGCCGCTCTAATAAGGTGCTGTACATTTTAAATTGCATGTTTAGATATTTTTTTGAAAGCACTGCCTGGTTATAGATGCAAATCCCCACATATGTTCATAATTACTCATACATAATCAAAAAAGTCCCAATTGGCTGTAAATATTATCTTAAATAATCAGATTACATAAAATGAAAAATGAATAAACGTGTCAATCATATATGAGTCTGTGTCCTTTTGTCTTCATACATGGAGGATTTGATTATCAATTTTGCAATCGTGCAGTGCCAAGTGCTTTTCCTTAAATAAAGTGCAAATTGTGCTCCCCTTCTGTGTCCTCACTCACCGACTAATGTGGACTCCTATATTATAGGGGTCCTAAATGCTTAATAGTAACCTGGGGGTGCTGAAACTTGTAGTCCTCCTCTTTGGAGATGATCAGCATTAGTAAGCCATGGCGTTGTATTTTTCCTGAGATTTCCACAGCCCTTCCAGACAGCAAAACTAGGCTGGAGACCTGAGACCTTTCTCTACAGTTGTTTGACATTTGTACTGTGCAAGTTAAATCAGTACAGCTGAATAGTGTGCATTACTGGAGTCTTTTGTGGCTGGACATTATAACATATCAATGGATATATTAGAATGTATTACTGGATCACCAAAACATGACCTATTTATTATAATTACTGAAAAAGGTGGGTAGAAGGACGTTACCTAAATTACATGTATATAACCAGAGACATTGTTGGCAGGGGGCAACTGAAGATCAGCTACCAACCACAGATCACACTGTACTCTTACCATCCTACTGTTCAGTGCCAGAATCGGAAGCAGAGGGAAGACAGTACAATACAAGGGCATTCTGTGTGCACATCCAAATCATCTTGGTCATGTTGCTCAGGTCTCAATTGTTGTTGGGTATACTGTGCTACATTGTGTATTTTAGTATATTATGTTGTTAACCACTTCACCCATAGCTCCCAACTGTCCCTGATTTGGAACAATGTCCCTCTATCCCTCCTCATTTGTCCGTCATGTTGGTCTGATCTATATAGTTGAATAAAAATGCACTTTTTATCTTTCAAAAAGTGTTTCCCAGTGCTAAACCTTTTATCTAAATTGCTACATTTGTAAATTTCAAAAGCCAGTGTAAAGTAATGGTAAAAAAAAGCCCTTGTGTGTTTAACTAATCGTTTTTTATTATATAATTCTCCTTTAAAATGATTGTAAGGGTTCGTTTTGTTTTGTTTTTTTAAATAACAAACATGTCATGCTTACCTCCACTGTGCAGCTCATTTTGCACAGAGTGGCCTCGAACCTCATCTTCTGGGGTCCCCCGGCAGCTCCTCCTGCATCAGATAACCCCCAAGGAGAAGTGCTCTCCAGAGGTGGTTACCTTGCAGACGCACTCCCGAGTCCAGCATTTGGCGTCCATAGCCGCTGAATGTATGACTTGGCCTCGCCCCCCCAGCGCCCGTGTCTTTGGATTTAATTGACAGCAGCGGGAGCCAATGGCTGCGCTGCTATCAATCTATCCAATCAAGAGTCGAGAACCCCAGGCAGACAGACAGCGTGTCCCCGCCAGGTCAAGTTCCAGGGCTCAGGTAAGTAGAACGGGGGGCTGGGGGGGCAGTCACTGCCAGGTGTTTTTTCACCTTGATGCATAGGATGCATTAAGGTGAAAAAACATGGGGGTTTTACAACCCCTTTAACTACTTAAGGACCAAGCCTATTTTTCAATAGGCTTTATATATAGGCATTCAATAGGCATTATATATTTTTTTTCAGACACCCAAGAGAATAAAATGGCGGGGACATCTTTCCCTCACTCTGCTCCATGTCTAAGAGGGGAGAGGACCCAATTGGCTCCGCTGCTACCGACGGCTCCGATAAGCAGCGGAGATGACCGGAGCGCGGGGGGATGGGGGCCCTCTACCTCCCCCGATAAAAGCGATCGTGTGGCGAATCCGCCGCAAAGACCGCTTTTAGCAGAAAGCGGACCATCCGCCGTGTAAGAATTTACTGGGGTTATGGCAGCTATTTTCTGCCATAACCCCGGTATTCTACATCAAATTACCGACATACAATGAGGGCAGGCAGTCCCCAAGTGGTTAAGGGGCATGCCAGAGGTCATGTCCTATGCCTACATAATTTTGCTAATAGGTGTCCCTCATTCCCGTTTCAAAAAGTTGGGAGCAATGCTTTCAACTGAGAGCACTGAAAGCTGAAAATTAGCCCGGCCCAGGCCAATTTTTAGGTTTCAGTGCTCTCACACTTTCACTTTGAATGACAATTATTCAGTCATGCCACCCTGTACCCATATTAACTTTTTATCATTTTTAGAGAAAGATGGAGCTTTCTTTTGGTGGTATTTAACCACTTCCTGCCCAGCCTATAGCATAATGACAGCCCGGCGGTGATTCCGTTATCCTGACTGGACGTCGCAACGCGACGATCGGTGGTGCAGCATGTCAGTCTAACACACAGCACCACCGATCTCAGTAAAGAACCTCTGATGGAGGCTGTTTACCACGTGATCAGCTGTGTCCAATCATGGCTCATTACAGTGTAAACAGGAAGAGCCGTGTATCTGCATTTCCTCACTCGCGTCTGACAGACGCGAGTAGAGGAGAGACAATCTGCTGCTCTCCTGTCAGGGGGGTTAGTGCTGATTGATTATCAGCGCAGCCCTCCCGAGGATGTCCACTTCAGACCACCAGGGATTGCCACCACTGATGACCACCAGATATGCCACCCATGGCCACCAGGGATGCCAATTTGTGCCCAAAATCAATGTCAGTCTGTGCCCACAAATGGTGCCAGTCAGTGCCCATCACTAATGCCTGCCAATGCCTCATTATCAGTGATGCCCATCAGTGCCACCAATCAGTGTCCATCAGTGCGCACCAGTGTTAATTTTGGCAGCAGATTTCGATTTCGTTTTAGTCTTATGCCGCGTACACACGGTCGTACTTTTCGTCTACAAAAGTCCAACAGACGCTGATGGACTAAAGCTGGCTGGTAATCCGATCGTGTGTGGGCTTCTCCGGACTTTCAACCGACTTTTTTAGCCTCAAATACGACGTACTTTAGATTTGAAACATGCTTCAAAACTTTTACTTCGTACCTACGACGGACCCCGAAATCCGCTCGTCTGTGTGCTAGTCCGACGGACAAAAAGCCACGCTAGGGCACCTATTGGCTACTGGCTATGAACTTCCTTATTTTAGTCCGGTGTACGTCATCACGTACGAATCCGACCGACTTTTGTGTGGTCGTGTGTAGGCAAGTCCGGTCGTTAGAAAGTAGGCCGCAAGTCCGCGGCAAGTCCACCGAAAGTCTGCCGGAAGTCTGTCCGACAGGCTGTCCGACTTTTGTAGACGAAAAGTACGACCGTGTGTACGCGGCATTAGTCTTAGGACTAAAATGACATTTTAGTTTTAGTCCCATTTTAGTCTTCTGCAATTGTTTTAGTTTTAGTCGTATTAAATCGACTAAATCTCAAGTACATTTTAGTCGACTAAAACTCATTTTAGTTGTCTGGAATTGAATGGGTGTAATTAAATTGTAATGCATTAGTTAACATTTCTCTACAATTTCCAAACTCATTATATACTGCTGGAGTGAAAAATCTCATATGTTATTATTTAAGGTATTGAGGCATGAACATGCACTAAAGTGTTAATTTTGAAGTCAAATTTCAATTTAGTTTTAGTCTTGGCATTTTAGTCAAAAGACTATTTTAATGTTAGTCCCATTTTAGTTTCAGTCGTATTTTAGTCATCTCAATTGTTTTAGTTTTAGTCGTATTTTAGTCTACTAAAATAGTATTCATT
Organism: Lithobates septentrionalis; assembly: GCA_037952835.1. Taxonomy (NCBI): domain Eukaryota; kingdom Metazoa; phylum Chordata; class Amphibia; order Anura; family Ranidae; genus Lithobates; species Lithobates septentrionalis. The sequence goes on from JBBDGP010002359.1 coordinate 151,806, forward strand.
TAGTCGACTAAAATATTTTAGTCATTTTAGTCGACGAAATTAACACTGGTGCCCACCTATCAGTGGCCATCAGTGCCACCCATAAGTACCCATCAGTGCAGGCTTTCAGTGCCCATCAGTGCTGCATACCAGTGCCACTTATCAGTGCCGCCTATCAGTGCTGCATATTAGTGCCCATCATCAGTGCTCATCAGTGTCACCTCATTAGTGCCACCTCATTGGTGCCACCTCATCAGTGCCCATCAGTGAAGGAGAAAAAAACTTACTTGTTTACAAAATTTTATAACAGAAACAAAGAAAAACTTTTTTTTTTTTCAACATTTTTATTCTTTTTTTATTTGTTGCGCAAAAAATAAAAACCCCAGCAGTGATCAAATACCAACAAAAGAAAGCTCTATTTGTGGGAACAAAATGATAAAAAAATGTGTTTGGGTACAGTGTAGCATGACCGCAATTGTCATTCAAGGTGCGACAGCGCTGAAAGCTGAAAATTGGCCTGGGCAGGTAGTGGGGAAAGTGCCTGGTATTGAAGTGGTTAATCACTCTAGAGGGCGCACATGAGCGGGCGGTGTGGGAGGATGTACAGGTACATCCTCCCACAGCATCGGTGCTGCTCACATCTGGTCGTTTATGTGACAGGAAGTGGTTAAGGCTACTGTATTGCTACCATGTTGTGGAGTATTGTGGTATGGCAGTCATGGAAATATTATTGTAGTATTTAGTAGATTATATGTAAGCTCAACCACTAAATCTCATATAAATGTTAAAATTTCAGGCAACTAAGTCGTTTTCAATATTTTTTAAATTTACTATTTTATCAAAAGAAATCTATGGTCACAGCATACAGCCATAGCCACAAATTTTAAGAATGACACAAATATAAATTTTTACAAAGTCTGCTGCTTTAGTGTTTTTAGACTTTTTGTCAGATGTTATTATGGTATACTGAAGTATAATTACAAGCAATTCATAAGTGTCAAAGGCTTTTATTAACAATTACATTAAGTTTATGCAAAGAGTCAATATTTGCAATGTTGACCCTTCTTTTTCAAGACCTCTGCAATTCGCCCTGGCATGCTGTCAATCAACTTCTGGGCCACATCCTGACTCATGGTGGCCCATTCTTGCATAATCAATGCTTGGAGTTTGTCAGAATTTGTGGAGTTTTTTTTTGTTCATCCGCCTCTTGAGGATTGACCACAAGTTCTCAATGGGATTAAGGTCTGGGGAGTTTCCTGGCCATGGACCCAAAATGTTGATGTTTTGTTCCCCATTCCACTTAATTATCACTTTCGCTTTATGGCAAGGTGCTCCATCATGCTGAAAAAGGCATTGTTCCTCACCAAACTGTTCTTGGATGGTTGGGAGAAGTTGCTCTTGGAGGATGTTTTCGTACCATTCTTAATTCATAGCTGTTTTCTTAGGCAAAACTGTGAGTGAGCCCACTCCCTTGTCTGAGAAGCAACCCCACACATGAGTGGTCTCAGGATGCTTTACTGTTGTCACAACACAGGACTGATGGTAGCGCTCCCCTTTTCTTTTTTCGGATGCCCCGAACTATCGGAAAGGGGATTCATTCGAGAAAATTACTTTACAGCAGTCCTCAGCAGTCTAATCCCTGTACCATTTGCAGAATATCAGTCTGTCCCTGATGTTTTTCCTGGACAGAAGTGGCTTCTTTGCTGCCCTTCTTGACACCAGGCCATCCTCCAAAAGTCTTCTCCTCACTGTGAATGCAGATGCACTCACACCTGCCTGCTGCCATTCCTTTGCAAACTCTGCACTGGTGGTGCCCCAATTAGGGTTTCCACCTGTTCGGGATTCACCAGGACAGTTCAGGTTTGGAATCATGCGTCCAGGTTTGAGAATGCCTGAAACCCTGACACAATATTCAGACTGGAATATGGCTTCCCAGCAGGGTTGCTGGCTGCAGTTGTCTAAGCTGAGAGTGTCTGTTACACTCTCTTTCAAAGCCAGCACTAACAATCCCCCCTCCCCCACACACACACTGACGGGAGAGGAGAGAGGGCACGATTTGCTCCTCTTCCTCCCGCCCCTAACCCTTTGTGTCTGCGCACAATCTCCAGCGCTGTGCCTCAGAAAAGGAAAGTGGGGGATGGAAATTTGAAGTCCAGCAGCCTCAGATACATCTGGATGAGTGGTGCTGACTACCAAGGGGTGAGTGAGCTCACCATCCATCCCTGTCTGTGACTGAAGTCTGCCCCCTTCTCTTTCCTGTCTCTGAGTGAGTAAACTAAGGTAAATCAGGGTTCTCAGAGCACCCCTTGGATCAGAGTTCCCCTTAATACCAGAGGCCACAGTGTTCCCTCTTACATCAGAGTCCTCTCTGTGCATCAGAGTTCTCAGTGTTCCCCCTTAAATCAGAGTTCCCAGAGCATCCCTTATGTTAGAGTCCCCAGAGTTATCACATCAGAGTCTGCAGAGTCCCGCCTTCCAGTGAAAGAGAACTCTGCAAGTTCAGATGTAAAAGGGGAACTCTGTGGACTCTGATGTAAAGGGGGACTTTTGTTATTAACTTTATATGATTAGAAATGTTATTTATTAGCAAAATATATGTATTAAAAAAATTGCTGTGCACCGCTAAAGTGTTCAGGTTTGACTTGAAGAAAAGGTGTCAACCCTAGCCCCAATCCCACAGCTAAATCAACTGTAGGAGACGGTCCTGGAGCTTGCTGGACTTTCTTGGGAGCCCTGAAGCCTTCTTCACAAATGCAGTGGAAATTTTATTTTTATAGGATTAAGTTCATTTTCATGGCTAAGAGGGACTTTGCAATTAATTGTAATTCTTCTGATCACTCTTCATAACATTCTGGAGTATATGAAAATTGCCATCATAAAAACTGAGGCAGCAGACTTTGTGAAAATTAATATTTGTGTCATTTTCCAAATTTTTGGCCACAGCTGTACACTTTAATTTTATAACATCATCATTGCAATGGCAATATAAGCAATAGTTATATTTGACAATCCAATATAAGTTTACTTGAAAAATCACATTTCATGTTGTGATCACTGTCCTTCTGCTGGCCATCGCTTTCCACATTTTCCTGGATTCTCTGCATGCTTTGAAGCTTCGCCTCTGCTGTTTACATTTAATTTCTAAGGACTACATATCCCACAGAACCTTGCAGTAATTCCTGTACTGACTTCACCTCCTGAAACTCCTCCTCTCAGCACCTCTGTAGTTCACATGTCAGGCACTGTGAATTCTGTCATACAGCAGGACCTACCCACAGGGTATAGTGACTACATATCACAGAATTCAATTCATAGAATTCATACTTCACAAAGTATGTTTAAAAACTAGATTGCAATGCCCTGTCCCTGTCTCCCAATTGTACTTCACCATTGGAATGTATGTCACTGGGAGGTAGCTGAAAAGAGGCTGTCGGCAGATTAAATTGGCATATTGTGGGTATTTAACCACCTCCCGCCCGCGCTATAGCCGATTGACAGCTACAACGTGGGCCTTAATTGCATGAGCTGCCTGCACGCCCCCTGCAGGGCATGCACAGCGCGCTCTGTGAGCAACGAGACTCGGCTGATCATAGATTGGAGTAAGGGGCTGATCCCGGCTCCTTGCCATGTGATCAGCTGTCAGCCAATGCTAGCTGATCACGTGATGTAAACAGAAGATCGGTAACCTGCTTTTTTTTGCCGATCACCGGCTTCTGACAGAGGGACTTTGGGGGGAACTGCTGCAATGCAGTGCCCTCCAGTGCCACCTGTCAGTGCCCACCAGTGCCACCTACAGGTGCACATCAGTGCCACCTACCAGTGTCATCTACCAGTGCCACCTATCAATGTCCACCAGTGCCACCTATCAGTGTTGCCAACCAGTGCCCAACAGTGCCACCAATCAGTGCTGCCTATCAGTGTCACCTACCAGTGCCCATCAGTGCCACTCATCAGTGCCCTTTAGTGCTGCCCATCAGTGCCACCTCTCAATGCCCACCAGTGCCACCCTTCAGTGGCACCCATCAGTGCCACGCATCAGTGCCACCCATCAGTGCCCACCAGTGCTGCCTTATCAGTGCCTATCTGTGCAGCCTATCAGTGCCCATCAGTGCAGCCTATCAGTGCTGCCTCATCAGCGCACATCAATGAAGGAGAAAAAATTACCTGCTTTCAACATTTTATAACAAACTATGAAAAAGTTTTTTTTTTGCAAAATTTTCTTTTTTTTAAAAAAATAAAAACCCCAGTAGTGATTAAATGCCACCAAGAGAAAGCTCTATTTGTGGGGAAAATGTTATAAAAATGTTATTTGATTACTGTGTTGCATGACCGCGCAATTGTCATTCAATGTGTGAGAGTGCTGAAAGCTGAAAATTGGCCTGAGCAGGAAGGGGGTTTAAGTGCCCAGTAAGCAAGTGGCTAATATAAAGTCTTACAGCGTATTCGTTTTCTGGCCAAAAACCTGGTGCTAGGTACTTCTTGGGGCTAGAATTGTAAAAACCATATATGCATAAAAAAGTATAAAAATAAGATGGTCTCTCTTTAACCCCTGCTCTCCAATTTTAAAATAAACCTGTCATAAAGAAAATAAAGGGGTGGTCATTGCCAAGTTCCTTCCTAAAATGCAAATTACCTGGCTTTTCTACTGACCTCTAAATACTTTAAGTCACTAAATTAGAAAAAGTATGCAGTTCAGGGGAGTCAAAGAAAATTCAGAAACATAGAGGTTGATTTATTAAAACCGGAGAGTGACAGTTTCTGATTGGTTTCTGTGCAGAGCTGCACCAGATTTTTGCACTCTCCAGTTTTAGTAAATAATGTCTCATCCGAATACTTGTTCTTATTATTGAAACTAAGGCAGGCCATACATTATGCAATTTTCAACCCATGGTTGCAGGAATGAAAATTACTTGATTTCTGACGCTGACTGTGTTAATGGGGGAATCCCTTCCGCAATGCTATTATGTTCTTCCGGCGGGGAGCCTTCCCCATCAGTAGAATACAAGGATCACTAATGACAGTTATAGCCATCAGCAGTGATCGCGGAGAAAAAAACGTCAGGCTGGTTGTAATGAGCGAACCGATGGATCGACTTTAGTACAACCAGCTTGATCGAAAATTGTCAGGTGCCTGCTGAAATGGACGAATTTTGATCCACCTATGGCCGGCCTAAGTAATGAAAAAAACAGGTCAGCATGATAGCTATAATGTTTTCAGAAGGAGAGGTCAGTGATGACAGCCTCTATGCTTCTGTCATGACAGGTATCCTTTGACTCAACCATACCTCATATTTTGGCAATGTGAAAAAAAAAATATTTAGCTGCAGAATTTAAAAAATTCCACACACTGTGTGGTACAGCTTGTTATTATAGAGAGCCTGACAGGATTTGGAAACACTAACTTTACCGCCAGACGAAATAGTGGCGGGGGAACGGCTCACACACAGACTCCCGAGCTGACAGGGAGGGAGGGAGGAGGAAAGGGAGAGCAGCAGGATGACAGAGGCATGTAAACTGACCACGGTATCATGGATCAGCAGCCATGATTCCTGTGGTCAGCACACTAAGGGGGGCACAGGATCAACCAGGTATAATACAACATAGAAAGGGACAAATGACACCGCACAAGCACTATGTGGTTTAACATGCTTTAAAGCAGGGGTCTCTAAACGTTATAAAAAAAGGGCCAGTTTACTGTTTTTCAAACTTTAGGGGGGTCCAGACTGTGGCCAGTGGGAGAAGAAAATGTCCTAGCGTCAGTGGGAGAAAACAATGCCCTATCATTGGTATTAGGGGGAGTATAGGTGCACCTTAGTTGGTATGAGTGGGAGAAGTAGTGCCCCATCATTGGTATTAATGGGAGGAATAGTGCTCTGTCGTTGGTGTCAGTGGGAGGAATAGTGCCTCATTGTTGGTATAAATGGGAGGGATAGTTCCCCATTGTCAGTGACAGCGGCAGGAACTATACCCCACTGTTGCTGACAGTGGGGGGGAATAATGCCTCAAGGGCCGGATAAAAGCAAGCAAAGGGCCACATCTGGCCGACCACTGCTTTAAAGGAACAGGATCTTTTTTGGGGGGGGGCTACAACCTATTTGATAGCCCTGTAATCTCTTTTTCATTAAATCATTTCTTACTGTGTTTTTCTGCCTCCCTGTGATATCCTATTATGTGAACTCCCAAACCTCTTATTTTCCCTCTCACTTCAATTTGTTTGGATCAAGTAGTGCATGATAGTTGCTCTATGCACACTACAAATCACCTAGTCCATCTCTGAAGTGAGCAAGGGAGGGTGGCTACGTTCATACATAAAGTAGGATCATGGAGATCACCACTCTCTAACAGGAAGTCAGACAAACGTAGCAAAAAAAAGGCTGAGTGCAAGAAAAGGTATTAAAGATTTACATACAGTATATAAAGTTTTTTTAAACCAGAGTCTAATATCACTTTTATGCTGCGTACACACTATCGGAAATTCCGCCAGCAAAACTCCGATGAGAGCTTTTTGTCGGAAAATGCAACCGTGTGTATGCTCTATCGGTCTTTTGCTGGCGGAATTCCAGCCAACAAAAGATTGAGAGCATGTTCTCTATTTTCCGGTTTGGAAAAGTTCCTATCCGAAAATGCGATCATCTGTACAAATTCCGACGCGCAAAATTCCTACGCATGCTCGGAAGCAATTTGACGCATGCTCGGAAGCATTGAACTTCATTTCCTCGGCTTGTTGTAGTGTTGTACATCACCGCATTCTTGGCGGTCGACAGTTCAGAGAACTTTTGTGTGACCGTGAGTAGACAAGGCAAGCTTGAGCGGAATTCCGTCGGAAAAACCATTCAAGTTTTTTCCGACGGAAAATTTGCTTGTGTGCACGGGGCACAAGAGACTGTAGAGAATAAAGCAATGCAAAACCGGCCAGTAGCCAGATGGTTCATATGAGCAAAACTAGGCCGAAATGTACTAGAGATACAGGGCACTAGCAGGTGTTTTACTAAAATAAAGAAAGTATTACTAAAGGCAAATTTTTTCTAATTCTGAACAAAGTGGAGATGGATTGGAACACTGTTTTTTATTGCTACCTCTCCGTTTGTCCTATTTACCATTACCATTGAAAGTGAAAGTAAAAGACAATCAAACATTTTGGGTTGTCCCCAGATCAGTAATCAGAAATCTTCCAAAGGGGACACTGGTCACCTGATGCCCAATGGATTCCCTTAAAAGATAAATCACCTTTAGTAACATGTTTCATGTTACACGCATATTTAGGGTGTAATATGTGACATGTTACTAATTGAGCAGCCCTCGCAAACCCCGAGTCTCCATTGTGACAGCGGGCCGGGAATCTTCTCCTTGCACCCTCTGTCACAATTTTAAAAAAATGCGGGGCTCCACCTACCCAGCCCTGTCATTCATTCGCAGAGTGTGCTCTCAGTGAACTACCAGGGTGCTGATGAGCACTATCATGGTTTATTGATCCTTCCTGTCATTCAGTAACTGCCTGCTCGTATAAGGTACAGGCAGACAGCTACACTGACAGTCTGCAGGAGCCTGAGATAGCACCAGTGACCTGCTGATCATGGGTGCAATGCTTTGCGGACTCCTAATACAAAAATAATAAATAATTTTTAACTTGCAAAAAGATGCGCATTTATTTTAATTTTTTTTAAAAGGCGAACTTTAATTTGCATGGATTTTCGCTCACTTCCTGTTTTGGCTATGGGATAAGAAGTAAAGGTAAATCTCTCCAATGGGACACAGAGGGCAAAAAAATCTGACAGTGGTTATAACTCTCTCTTACTTTATCCAAAATGGGAAAAAAAAGTTTTGCTGATATTTCTACTTTAAGAGACTGATGATAATAAAGCGGTATGAAATTGGCCTGCAGCAGGACTGTGTTAATCATGGAAAATAGTCTTTGCCTAACTTTTTATTTTTTTATGAGGCTAGGGAGTGCGATGAATGTAGGTGATGTAATGTGCGTGTTGGATCACATACTGTTCTAATACTTAGCTGTCATGTCATGGAATTGGGGAGAACTACCTTCACCTTTTACCTCTGTGACAAAGGTTTTTCATCACTGTGACACCAGGGCAGAAAATAATGTAACTAGGGGTACATGTGACCCTTTTGCACTTATTGTGTGACCCCTGGCCCCACAGTAGTCTTTTCCTTCTCTAGGCTCTTATTTAGGCCAGTAAAGAAAAAACTATTCTGCAGACTGGGTTCTTGTAGTTTACTGGTTTAGTTTTCTCTTTCTTTCACATTGTCTTTTGGTTTCATGCCAACCACAGAATATTGGTACCCCCCCCCCCCCCCAAAGTGGCACAGCGCTGAATAGAAAAAAATGCCCTGGTTATGAAGGGGGTAAGACCTTCCAGAGGTCAAGTGGTTAAATGCGGCACAAGTAATTCGGTGGGGTGTAGGGAAGACAAATAGGGAAGCATTGATTTGTAAAGGGGCTTTAACAGCCAAGGTTTCTAGCAGTCTCTTGCCTCCATTCTATGACAGTTTCCTGAAGCATGTCCCCAGTCTTTAACAGACTCCTATAGCATGTTTGCAGTCTCTGAAAGCTTTCTGTAGCAAGCAATACATTCACTTAATATTATATGCAGCTTTTTGGTGATGTTAGTGACCTCCTATCAAGAAGGCTGACCACCATTGTTCTAATCCTCCTTTACTCTACTGCAAAGTGTTTTTGTTGTTGTCTGTGTCCCCATTAGAAAGATTTCCCATCTTTTACTATGCTCCTGATATCCTTTCACCAGGACAGGATATGGGTGGAAATTCGTACAAGTGGCAACACAGACAGCTATAAAAATAAGGGTAGTCCTCTTGTCCTAAACTGGGGCTGCTATGTCAATTCCGTTTTTGGTGGGGCTATAGTTAGTGCAGACTGATTGTACCCTGTTGCCCCGAAAATAAGACCTAGCGTGATTGTCAGTGATAGCTGCAATATAAGCCCTACCCCCCAAATAAACCCTACCCTGTTTCCCTGAAAATAAGCCCTACCCTGAAAATAAGACCTACAAGGACTTTAACTAGGGCTTATTTGGGGGGTAGGGCTTATATTGCAGCCATCACCGACAATCACGCTAGGTCTTATTTTCGGGGAAACAGGGTATAGTTTTTTACCTAGTTTCCTCCTAAGCTTAAAGCAGTGTTCCGCCCCCCAGCTGACTTTTAATATTAGGACACTTACCTGTCCAGGTATCCAGTGATTTCAGCACCCGAGCCAATGTATCCATCAGCTCTAGGGTTCTACCGCTGCCTTTGCCTGTAAGGAAAACTGGCAGTGAAGCCTTGCGGCTTCACAGATGGTTACCTACTGTGCATGCACGAAGCGCGCTGCGCCTTCTGAATGGCCCCGGGGCTGGGGAAGGAGGAGGGAGGCTGAACTTCTGAGTGATCACATTGTGGCGAGACGTTGGGACGGGTACCTGTCAAAAGGAGGTACCCACTCCCCCCACAAAGGTGCCAAATGTGGCACCAGAAGGGGGGGGGGCAGAAAAGGGGAGCTCTCACTTTTGGGTGGAACTCCGCTTTAAGTTGGCTTATGATTTCTCACTGCCACCAGTAGATGTCACTGGTCATAGTATGAGATTTCACAAAGTTAAGTTATGAATATTTATATTTTCTTCAGCAAACCCAGTAGGAGTTTTATGCCACTGGTGCATATGGGGGAGGATATAAATATTTGGGCAGGCGATGTGCTCACTTTCTCTCCCTGAGCCAAGGCTTGGGGAGGTGCTGCTGGGTGGAGCTCTGCTGACAGCTCCAATAGCCTGTTTTGGAGCCTAACGTGTACTGAAGTGGTCCTGAAGCCGTCCTGCCTTGTGTGGAGGAAGCTGTGCTAAGGAGGAGACCCAGGGGAGGCCCCTTGCTGGAGAGAGCCAGGAAGAAGGCTGGTCTCTCAGAAAGGCCCGGTGACTCACTTGTAGGATGCACAAAAATTTGGGAAAGTGCTTACAGTGTTGCCGGGTTGGCTTCAAGGTTCTGACACTGTGAAGCTGATCATTGATCTGGAGGATCTTAGGACCCCTAAACCTCACCTCTTTAACAAACTTTAAAAAGACAAAGTGACTGGTGCCCAATATTCCTTCTATATCCCGCCATATAAGTCATGGACTCTATGTGCAGCTGCGGGGCACAGCAGGGGTTCCGGTGTGTCCCCGTTCACCATTTCAGGTCTGAATTAAGTCTGAATTTTTGGCTGAATTTGGACCTGAAACAAAGCCAAAGACACACAGGATCCTTCTGCTGTGCGCTCTGTGGCTGCCCCGGAGATGACGTGTGAACCAGCTCCATTGAGAGCAGGTCACACTCTCCAGAAAGTCCCGGAGCAAGGGAACCTTAGTGTAGGGACCACATGACTGGGGGATGCTGGGGAATAGATGCACCAGGAAATCATGTGCAGGAAATGGCAATATGAGGTGGACACAGGGCGGTGCTAGCCAGTTCGTCCTGTGTCTATTAGTGGGGCCGGGGGGCGGAGCCAGTCATTCAGGCACGTGCAGGAGAAGAGGTAACACACAAGCAGTTGTTTCCCTACCACCCTCCCTTTAGGCAGTTTTATGGTATGTGTGTTTTGTATTAGGCTGTTTTGTTGTTTCAGGTACTGGTGGCAGGGGTCTCTGGTTCCTGAAGGTCGGAATTGGTGGTTGGTATATATACATATATAGATGTATATATAATATATGGTGTGGTACGGGTTGAGACCTATCTCGGTATGGGTACCTTCCCTATCTGGAAATATGGGCTATCGGTCACCGAGCTGAATGGTGCAAGAAGGTGATAATCATTTGTCCCTGTGCTGGTCGGATGCCGCGGCTAGGGGCCAGGATGCATTCGTTACCTTCTTTCAGGAACCTCAGACGTAGCAGCCAATTAATTGGTTGGTGTTATATATGTTTATATATATATATATATATATATATATATATATATATATATATTTATATTTATATTTATATTTATATATATATATATATATATATATATATATATATATTTACTTATATATTTACATATATATATATATATATATATATATATATATATATATATATTGAAAGTAAAAAAGGACATTTTATAAAGTGGATAACCTTGGAATTAATAAAGGGGCCATTTATTTGGGCATTTAACCAAGAAGGTGTTATGTGTTTAATTCTAATAATTTAAGTTCAATGGGAAAGGTGAGCTAAGGTTGGTTAGTAGGGCAACTAGCAAATCAGCTTTACACCAGTCATGTCATGCGAGTTGGATGCAGGGAAATTCTGCATCAAATTTGCAATAGTGTGAACCCAGTCTCAGTCCTGGGGTGAAATGCTAGCCCGTCCCTGGCCTCTGGAGGTGTTATCCTGCCTTCAGGGGTGTCAGAGGAGTGCTACATATGATAACAATAGTATTCCATCCAAAACAAAAATAAAAAATAAAAAGAATTTCACAGTCTAGCTGCACTTGCTTACTGGGTCCTCATGAACTTTTATGGTGTCCCCAGCCTCAGAAGATAGTCCCATAGAAGTCTAGGTTCACCCAGCTTGCAGGTGCGGTAAGTGGGAAGAAGATTTGGTCTGCAAGATGTAAACAGTCTGAGGCAGCGAGGTTCAAGCATGCAGCTGAGATGGGGTACTTTATGTGAAATATACTTACATTTAAATGTCTCTGATATTTAGCCTCTTCTTAGTGTAAGAATATTGCGCACCACTATAACAAATTGATAAGCGGATCTTTGTTGTGGGTGGAACATTGATAATTTGGTAATCTATGAAATCACACCACCCACAAGGCAACTTCAGCTGGAGCCTATGGCCCAGTGGACATCCAGGAGCCTAGCCTTCATTCTCCTGCAGTAAGCCAAGAGGATGATGCAATTGGTCAAAGCTGCGCACCTTGCCTGTCACTTTCCAAGGCAGGATGTACTTCTACTCAGTTGGTGTCTTATAGGGTCATGCCAGACAATACAAATGGGGTGGCTTCTCTGTGTCTGTTACAATTGTTATCAATGTCAATTCCAGGGATGGGGGACCATAGCTGCTGCCTAGCCTAAGGCCCCATTTTGACTTAATTTGTCACTGGGAAGCATATCCATCCATGTGTACTTCCATTCATTTAAGGTTTTACTAGCATTTATACATGTGTGTATATACAATATTTAAATACAAAATTTGTGATAATTTTTAGCTTAAACATTCTTTATATATATCATTGTTTCCTTTGTAGATTTACTACAATGTTGTCTCTAACAGCACAATAAAGCATTTATAAATCAGAGCCTACCATCCAGGGTATTATTTACCCACCACTGACTGGCTGTGCCACACTAAGCTGCAGTGACAGATACTAAAGGCTTCTCGAAGCTGAGCACCATGGTCTTAGCTGTGCACCCCATGCAGAATTGCTTTAGCAGTAATGCCAATGATCTTGCAATCACAGATGTACGGTCTCAGTCTCAGAAACCTTAGTCACCTCAGAGGCAGAACTCCAACTAAATACAGTGCCTTGCAAAAGCATTCACCCCCTTGGCTTTTTACCTATTTTGTTACATTACAGCCTTTAGTTCAATTTTTTTTTAATCTGAATTATATCACAATAGTCTAAGTTGGTGAAGTAAAATTAGAAAAATATATACATAAAACTATTTTTCAGAAATAAAAAAACTGATTATTGGCATGTGCGTATGTATTCACCCCCTTTGTTATGAAGCCCATAAAAAGCTCTGGTGCAACCAATTACCTTTACAAGTCACATAATTAGTGAAATGATGTCCACCTGTGTGCAATCTAAGTGTCACATGATCTGTCATTACATATACACACCTTTTTGAAAGGCCCCAGAGGCTGCAACACCTAAGCAAGAGGCACCACTAACCAAATACTGCCATGAAGACCAAGGAACTCTCCAAACAAGTAAGGGACAATGTTGTTGAGGAGTACAAGTCAGGGTTAGGTTATAAAAACATATCCAAATATTTGATGATCCCTAGGAGCACCATCAAATCTATCATAACCAAATGGAAAGAACATGGCACAACAGCAAACCTGCCAAGAGACGGCCGCACACCAAAACTCATGGACCGGACAAGGAGGGCATTAATCCGAGAGGCAGCACAGAGACCTAAGATAACCCTGGAGGAGCTGCAGAGTTCCACAGCAGAGACTGGAGTATCTGTACATAGGACGATAATAAGCCGTACGCTCCATAGAGTTGGGCTTTATGGCAGAGTGGCCAGAAGAAAGCCATTACTTTCAGCAAAAAACAAAATGGCACGTTTTGAGTTTGTGAAAAGACATGTGGGAGACTCTCAAAATGTATGGAGAAAGGTGCTCTGGTCTGATGAGACTAAAATTTAACTTTTTGGCCATCAAAGAAAACGCTATGTCTGGCGCAGACACAACATATCACATCACCCAAAGAACACCATCCCCACAGTGAAACATGGTGGTGGCAGCATCATGCTGTGGGTATGTTTTTCAGCAGTCGGGACTGGGAAACTGGTCAGAGTTGAGGGAAAGATGGATGGTGCTAAATACAGGGATATTCTTGAGCAAAACCTGTACCACCCTGTGTGTGATTTGAGGCTAGGACGGAGGTTCACCTTCCAGCAGGACAATGACCCCAAACACACTGCTAAAGCAACACTTGAGTGGTTTAAGGGTAAACATGTGTTGGAAGGGCCTAGTCAAAGCCCAGACCTCAATCCAATAGAAAATCTGTGGTCAGACTTAAAGATTGCTGTTCACAAGCGCAAACAATCCAACTTGAAGAAGCTGGAGAAGTTTTGCAAGGAGGAATGGGCAAAAATCCCAGTGGTAAGATGTGGCAAGCTCATAGAGACTTATTCAAAGCGACTTGGAGCTGTGATAGCCGCAAAAGGTGGCTCTACAAAGTATTGACTTTAGGGGGGTGAATAGTTATGCACATTTACTTTTTCTGTTATTTTGTCCTATTTGTTGTTTGCTTCACAATAAAAAACAAAACAAAAAAAAAAAACATCTTTAAAGGCATGTTCTGTAAATTAAATGATGCAAATCCTCAAACATTCCATGTTAATTCCAGGTTGTGAGGCAACAAAACACGAAAAATGCCAAGGGGGTGAATACTTTTGCAAGGCACTGTATAACAAGAGAAAATGAATAGTTCAATAACAGATAAAGTATCACAGTTCAATTTTGTGGCAATTTTCACCTTTCATCCAGAGATTTCACACGCAGTATTTTTCTGCTGGTAGATGCCTTCAGCCTAATGGTCAACATCATAAACCCACTTTGTCTGAGCCCAGGTCATGGTCATACTGGACCTACCCAGACTGTAGTTTTACTTTAAGTTGACTGATTGCAAAAAAATGGAATTGTATTGATACGTAATTAACCCCTTTTTACCCCCTTCCTGCCCAGGCCAATTTTCAGCTTTCAGCACTGTCACACTTTGAATGACAATTGAGCGGTCATGCAGCACTGTACCCATATTAAATTTTTATCATTTTTTCACACAAATAGAGCTTTCTTTTGGTGGTAGTTAATCACCACTGGGTTGTTTATTTTTTGCTAAACAAACAAAAAAAGACTAAAAATAGGTGGCACTGATGAGGCAGCACTGGTGGGCACTGATAAGGCTGCACTGATAGGTGGCACTGATGGGCACTGAAAGGCGGCACTAATAGGCGGCTTTGATGGGCACTGATAGGCTGCACTGATGGGCACTGGTAGGCAGCACTGATAGGCAGCACTAATAGGTGACACTGATGATGAGGCACTGGTGGGCTCTGATTGGCAGCACTGATGGGCACTAATAGGTGGCACAGGTGGGCACTGATTAGCAGCAGTGGTGGGCAAATGTTGGGGCCGATGTCCCTTTAACAGAAGCCAGTTATCGGCTTTATTCTTTTCTCCTCACGCTGTCAGCATGATGGAAAAAGCAAAAAAATGCAGATAGCTGGCTTCTGTTTAAATAGTGTGATCAGCTGTCATTGGCTGACAGCTGATCACGTAGTAAAGGCCATTTACCCTGATCTGTGGTCAGGGACTTTGGATTCGGCAAGCACAGGGGGCATGCGGGCAGCGCGAGCAAGGGAGGAGGTCCATGGATGCCCTCCCGGCATTGTAAGCCCACGCTGTAGCCATCTTTCGGCTATAGCACGGGCGGGAACAGGTTAAAGTGTATGTTACCTCAACATTTCATATTCCTGATATGTGTGTGTTTTTCCATGTACTTGTATTAAACAGATGAATTGTATTATCCGGTTCTCTTTCCACTGCTTCCTTTGTGTGAAATACCTGGTGATCCTGCCAGTCCCCCTCGCTTTCCCATAGAAAAAAATGGCAACCGCCCCAACCTTTAACTAGCCTTTGCAGCAAGGAGCACATGGAAGGGCAACACACATCAGAAACAAACAAAAATGCCCAGCTCACTTACCAGATAGCCTGCAATAAAACCAAATTGACTAAACCCCTTGTTTTTAATATGAACCGTTATGCCCTGTACACGCGGTCGGACTTTTCAGCTACAAAAGCCTGACAGCCTGTCCGACTTTGTCTGACTTTCGACAGACTTTCGACGGACTTTCAACGGACTTTCTAACGACTGGACTTGCCTACACACGATCACACCAAAGTCCGACGGATTCGTACGTGATGACGTATACCGGACTAAATAAAGGAAGTTGATAGCCAGTAGCCAATAGCTGCCCTAGCGTCGGTTTTTGTCTATCGGACTAGCATACAGACGAGCGGATTTCTGGGTCCGGCGGAGTTACGACGTAAAGATTTGAGGCCTGTTCCAAATCTAAAGTCCGTCAGATTTGCGACTGGAAAAGTCCGCTGAAGGTCCGGTGAAGCCCACACACGATCGGATTGTTCGCCGGATTTGGTCCGTCTGCGTCCGTCAGACCAGTCCAGTCGAAAAGTCAGACCGTGTGTACGCCCCATTAGGGTCTAATCAGTTTTGTTGCAGACTAGCTGGTGAGTGAGCTAGGAATGTTTGTTTTTGTTTTTGATATTCACTGCTTTCCTAATTCACACTGACTATGCCAGTGCATGGAAGCATATCCATCCCAATGTGGTCAGTTTACTTCTTTGTATTGTACATAGGAGCACAGCCTGCCTGTCCACCAATGGTCAGACTTCTGCTGACACACCCCCTGCACAGCTCCTCACAGGGGAAGGTCAGTGTACTGCTGTTTCTTTAGATCCAGCAATGTGCACAAGAGCAGTGGCTCTGATGGGTCTCTTCCTCCTCATTGGCTGAGACAGCTACTATCAATCACAGCCACTGAGCCAATGAGGAGAGAGCAGGGGCGGGGCTGAGCCACGCACTGTGTGAGAATGGACAGGCAGAGTAGCCGCTCGGGAGCGAGCCTGCTCGGGTTCCCCCATAGCAAGCTGTTTGCTATGGGAGCATTCGGCAGGAGGGAAGGGCCAGGAGTGCTGACGAGGGACCCGACAAGAGGAGGATCAGGGCTGCTCTCTGCAAAACCAACTGCGCAGAAGCAGGTAAGTATAACATGTTTTTTTCTTTTAAAGTCTACCTTTGATATCACTTTAATGACAGCTCTGCCCCTGCTAACTGTGGGGCACCCTGGGTAGAGGGCTAGCATAGAAATTGTTTTCGCAGGGAGCCACCAGGGGTTTGCCCTGGGAAGTGGCTGAGGACAAAGCCACAGCAAGTGTGTAGGCTATAAGGAATTTACTTCAGAGCTTACCCTTAAGCCCCATTCACACCTGAGTGTAGTGTTTTCAGGCAGAAAGTCGCACGATTTTACTGTGATTTTTGCAGCGGTTTTTACCACGTTTTGCCGCAATTTTGACGCTTTTTTGCCACGATTTTGTACAGGTCAAAAGGTTACCAATGTAAAAAGCAGAAAACTGCCAAAATCTGCTTAAAAAAGTTCCAGAAGCAATGCATGAATCTATCCATAGTACACAGAAGGGGGTGGCTGGAGAGAGGGGGTGGCGCCCGAGCGCCCCTAATGGAATCACCGCCACTGAGTCCTCCACAGTATGAATTTCTTAACCAGTGAAAATGAAATATATATATACCAAAGTGCATATTTAGCAAAATTCACAGTAGCACAACAATAACACCTAATTAATTCAGTGTTCAATACAAAAATGTAATGATCGAATATATATAATATTCCATGTGCAAAGAAAATATAAAAAATATAAAAAGGATAATTAAAAAAAAAAAAAAAACCTGAAACCTCAGTATGAATTCCTTCCCTACTTTTTCTATTTGATTACTTCTTTTTTCACACTTTATTCCTGGCCTCACCCCCGCCACCATTTTTGCCTAGGCGAGAATGACATGTCACTGCTGCCTTTGCCTCTTGGGACTCCATGTGACGTACCCCCGTGAATTCTGCAGAAGTAGGGGGCTGACAGCGACCAACGGGTGGAGCTGCATGAGTCATCTGAGGCCAGCTGCCTGAACCTGAAAGAGGCAGCAAGCTTGCAAAGGCTGAGGAGTACAAAGTTGGTGGCACAGGACACAGGCTACCCCTCCCCCCCGGCCAGAGTATGGCAATGCAGAATCCGCTGGGCATGTGAGTGTCTGAATTGAGATAAAAGATAAGTGGGGAAATAAAAAATTAGAGAAGCGAGTGAAATTTCTCTTTAAAGCGTTTGCTACCCCAACACTTCATATTCCTGATATGTAGGGATGAGCTGAACACCCCCCGTTTGGTTTGCACCAGAACATGCGAACAGGCAAAAAATTCGGCAGAACACACGAACACCGTTAAAGTCTATGGGACATGAACATGAAAATTCAAAAGTGCTAATTTTAAAGGCTTATATGCAAGTTATTGTCATAAAAAGTGGCGTCAGAGGGGGGCGGTGGCCCCGCCCTCAGCTATATAAGAACTGTCACAGAGAAGTGTCAGTCGGCGGGAGCCTCCCATGGAGGCGGAATGGTTGTTTGTTTTTTTCTTTTTCGGTCCGTCGGGCGGTGTAAATTTACATCGCGGGACATTTTTATTTTTTAATTTTTTACAGTGTACCCCATTACCAATTCACATGGGGGTGTGGGATCTGGGGGTCCCCTTGTTAAAGGGTGCTTCCAGATTCCGATAAGCCCCCCCGCCTGCATACCCCCACAACCACCGGGCAAGGGTTGTGGGGATGAGGCCCTTGTCCCCATCAACATAGGGACAAGGTGCTTTGGGGTCAGACCCCAAAGCACCC
Source organism: Lithobates septentrionalis (assembly GCA_037952835.1). Lineage (NCBI taxonomy): Eukaryota > Metazoa > Chordata > Amphibia > Anura > Ranidae > Lithobates > Lithobates septentrionalis. Next base: position 169,960 of record JBBDGP010002359.1, read on the forward strand.
TCTCCATGTTGAGGGCATGTGGCCTGGTAAGGTTCAGGGGGGAGGGGGCACTCTCTCATCCCCCCCTCTTTTCCTGCGGCCTACCAGGTTGCGTGCTTGGATAAGGGTCTGGTATGGATTTTGGGGGTGACCCTTACGCCATTTTTTTTATATTTTGGTGAAGGGTTCCCCTTAACCACTTCCGGACCGCCCACCTTACTTTGAAGGAGGATATCATTGTTATGGCAGCAGCTAGCTGCCATAACCCTGGTATCCTCCTTTTCAGCGGGCGGACCAGTTTAAGATAAAAGTGGTCTCTGTCAAAACGTCACTTCCGCCCATAGCTCTTAAAGGACCATTTTTTTTCTTCATTTTTTTAAATGACATTTTTTTTTTTTTTATTGCATTTTAATGTAAATATGAGATCTGAGGTCTTTTTGACCTCATATTTAAGAGGTCCTATCATGCTTTTTTCTATTACAAGGGATGTTTACATTCCTTGTAATAGGAATAAAAGTGACACAATTTTTTTTTTTTAAACAGTGTAAAAATGTAAGAAAAAAAAAAAAAGTTAAATAAAAATGAAAGAAAAATGTCTTAAACGCACCCCGTCCCGACGAGCTTGCATGGAGAAGTGAACGCATACGTGACTAGCGCCCGCATATGAGAACGGTGTTCAAACCACACATGTGAGGTATCACCGCAATCGGTAGAGCGAGAGCAATAATTCTAGCCCTAGACCTCCTCTGTAACTTCAAACATGCAACCTGTAGAATTTTTTTTTAAACGTCGCCTATGGAGATTTTTAAGGGTAAAAGTTTGTCGCCATTCCATGAGCGGGCGCAATTTTGAAGTGTGACATGTTGTGTTTACTCGGCATAACATTATCTTCCACAATATAAAAAAAATTGGGCTAACTTTACTGTTGTCTTATTTTTTAATTAAAAAAAGTGTATTTTTCCCCAAAAAAGTGCACTTGTAAGATCGCTGCGCAAATATGGTGTGACAGAAAGTATTGCAACAACTGCCATTTTATTCTCTAGGGTGTTAGAAAAAAAATGTATAATGTTTGGGGATTCACAACAAATCTCAGAAAGAGGCTTGGTCCTTAAGTGGTTAAAATCCATACCAGACCTGAAGGGTCTGGTATGGATTTTGGGGGGGCCCTATGCCATTTTTTAAAAACAATTGGCGCAGGGTTCCCCTTAATTTCCATATCAGACCTGAAGGGCCTGGTATGGATTTTAGGGGGACCCCCATGCAATTTTTTTTTAAATTTTGGTTCAGGGGTTCCCCTTAATTTTCATACTGGACCCAAAGGGCCTGGTAATGGACTGGGGGGGAACCCATGCTCTTTTTTTCAATGATTTTTAACTATATTGCCGGGACCCGACAATTCATTACAGCCGTGATCATTTTTAAATGACTTTTCTCTTTTAGAAATGTCATTTTGCTGTAGTACTGTTCTAAACATGGGAAAAATGCGCCACTTTGCAGGCATACTATAGGCACCACCCAGGTACAATATTTAAAGGAATATTTCATTTTTATTGTTTCACTTTAAGCATTAAAAAAATCACTGCTCCCGAAAAAACGGCCGTTTTAAAAAAAAAAATTGCATTGATACATGTCCCCTGGGGCAGGACCCCGGTCCCCAAACACTTTTTATGACAATAACTTGCATATAAGCCTTTAAAATGAGCACTTTTGACTTTTCATGTTAGTGTCCTATAGACACTAACGGTGTTCCGGCGGCTTTCGAATTTGCAGCCAACACCGCATAATGTTCGTTGTTCGGCGAACAGGCAAACACCCGATGTTCGAGTCGAACTTATGTTCTCTACCCTACTGATATGTGCCTGCTGTATCATGTACGTGTATGAGAAAGTATCCTGTTCTCTTTGTATTGCTTCCTTTATGTGAATAATATAAAAAACGTGAGCAGCGCTACAAAAAGTGAATAACATATATGGGAATAAATACGGTCAGAGGATCCGTGATGGACCCAAAGAGATATACAAAATAAACAATATAAGTGCCAAAAAGAATTTATAAAAGGGTGGTAAAAATTAGTCCCAACAATAGGGAATGTAGATATAATAATGAAAAGTCTGTGAATAAAACCATCCAAAAGTGTTCAGAACAAATAAAGGTGAGGTTAATCGATCACACAGACACCAATATGTGAGGAGATCCACCACCGTATGTACTGTACGCTTACCAGACGGCAAGCTTTGGTAAGCTTGTATGGCAAACTGACATTCAATGGCTGGTAGCGTCACACCACGGCTTTCCAATGAAGGATCAGAAACTAACAGGGTAGCTCCATCCAGTATGACAGTCAATAGGCAGGACTGTGGAACCTAAGGGGTTAATCCTCCACATTGTGTAAAAGGCTGTTACACAATGTGGCCACTAGATGGCAGTATCCTTAATAGCGTAAATATTTAACTAAATTCTAATTCCTTTTTCTTACCACAAGATAGCTCCACATTTTTTTTCTTTTTTGCGTCTATTTGGCTTTTAGCCACAAGATGGCAGTCAAAGTTAAATATTTTAAATAAATTTTATTAATATGATTATAATATACTAGGTTTTTTTTACTGTTTATGGTTATCCAGCTAGTCCCATTTAAAGCTTTTTCCTAATTGCTAGGGATTGAACCGGATTGGATATCCTTAATTTGCAGATGTATTTATATGGAGGCGACGTGCCCATTCACATGACCCCTGATGACGTCAGAGCGCACTGACGAAACCGGTAGGGTGTTTTGAACGTGACACGTCACTTCCGCCGTTTGGTACGCAGCTAGAGCGCAAGTGGCGTTCCCTTTCTCATATGGATCTGCTTGCTCAGCTGCCGTGAAGTTTTATTTGGTTTTTACCTCGTTTAATAAATTTTGATATACTTCACCATGGGAGCCTTCTATCTTTTTCCCAATCTATGGCATTAATGGTTTGTCATGGCCAATCCCGCATCGAGGTTTACTAACAGGTCCATCATAGTGTTCCTGACCACACAGCGTTTCGATCAAGCCATGGCCGTGGGAATCCATTTGGCACCTTCCATTGAAGCGTTTTTTTACTCCTGTAATGGGGGTCACCGACTTCTGGTGAGTAGACTGTGTGGCCGGTGATGGAAGATAAACCTCTTGTATGATCGCCGAATTTGGGAAGATTTTGTCCATAAGCTTTTTAGATTTGTCCACTATTTTCAGATTTTGCTTATTTGGACTTTTTTTCACCTTTGAATTTTGAACATTTTCAATATTTTTATTATCACATTTTTTGTTTGGTTTGAGGATCTTTTGAGTTTGAAATTTTTTTTTGAACATTTCAAGATTATGTTTGGATGATTTTATATTTGTATTTTAGTTTAGTGTATATATGTCTATATACATTTGACACTAGCAATTTTTTCACACCCAACTAAGTTTGCACAATAATATTTGCACTTGCACTTTATTAGAGAGTGCGGTTCTAATTAATTCACTAATTAATTATTCTCTAAGTGTATATTGATCGTGGTTCCTAGCTATTAGGAACTCACAATCTGCATCTCCTCTCCTCACAGAACAGGGATTTGTGTGTTTACACACACATACACACGTCCCTGCTCTGCCTCTTGTGCCCGTGATCGTGCGCGACCGCCGGCCACGAGCATCGGCACCCCCACAATGCAACGGGCGCGCAAATGTGTTTATTTCATATGAGCGCCAGTTCCATCTAGTGGCCATAATGTGGTGTTTTCCTGAAATACCTCAATTGGGAAGATATTGCATTATAATAAATACATTTTTTTATCATTACACAGTATTTAGAGCCAACAGGTTGTGAAGCAATTTACAAAACGAAACAATAAACCAATTAGACATATTACAGCAATTACAGGGAGGAGGTCTGTACTGGAGGGGGGATCTGTACTGGAGAGGGGTCTGCTCTAGTTGAGGTAGGGTCAGTAATGGAGGGGGGTCTTTTTGTGTTTCTCTCATAACAAACCTTCCAGTACCAGGTTGGAACTGTTATCAAAGCCGCTTCAGGTATTTCTTTGAACCATACCTATTAGATCATGCCCATTTTGCACTGGCCACACCCTCTTTTTTTCTGTGGGGCATTAGGTGCACTACATTCTGACCCTTTAAAAACTGTCCCTCCTTTTCAAGTTCAAAACTAGGTGGTATGCACTGTCTACGTTTTCTCTTTTTATTTATTTTGTATTACATTTATTACACTATTACATTTTATTACATCTATGTACTTCAGCTTCCTGCGACACACTGCAGTTTGGTGACATGCAATGAGGTGCACTGTGTTACATAAAAATATAACATGTCTTTATTTTTTATGTAAATGACATCACAAAGTGGGTGGATATATAGACAATCCAGTGCAGTTAAATAAGTTACCACAGGGTGGCAGCATAACGATGAACAATTACAGGACATACACAGCAAACACAGATATAATTACATTGACTTTACAGTGTATTTAAAGCACCAACTGTTTAGTTTTAAATAGAATGTCAAAGAGTTAGAAGTGGCATTTGGATTTAAATGTTATCTATTTTTCTGATGGGAAGATTAATTTGCACCGCGCTGGTGATGGTGACCATTTTCTTTGTTACAGAAAGTAAAGGGAAATCCAAAAATTTGGATTTCGGATTGAAGAGTTGTCACAGTTACAGGAGTTGAGGTGTCTAAGTGGAGAACTCACCTTTCATTGGGGAGATCTTCTCAGTGTGTTTTTGGTGCTAATTTTGCCTAATCTTTTTTTTAATTTAAATTCATTTTTTTACTACGGTGCATTTACATTTGCATTTGTGGTGCATTTCTGAGTGTTTGTTTGGTTTCTTTGCTTAGGGTTTGGTCTAATCATTAACCACTTCCCGTCCGTAGGATGTCATATACACCCTTGAGTTGAAGTGGTTAAACCGGGATGATGCCTGCAGCTACAGGCACCATCCCAGTATCAAAAGTTTCAAAAGATGAATCTCGCTTGCCCACCAGGCTTTTTCTGGGACTTTTTGTTTAAATCATTATCTTTTGCTAGAAAATTACTTAGAACCCCTAAACATTATACATTTTTTTTTTTAGCAGAGGCCCTAGGAAAAAAAAATGGCAATTGTTGCAACTTTTTACGTCACGCGGTATTTGCGCAGCGTTTTTTAAATGCAAATTTTTTGAAAAAAAAATAAATTTGAATGAATTAAAAAAAAAACGATATATACCCCAATTTTTTTGTAAAATGTGAAAGATGATGTTACACCGAGTAAATACCTAACATGTCACGCTTTAAAATTGCGCACGCTAGTGGAATGGCGACAAACTACGGTACTTAAAAATCTCCATGGACGATGTTTTAAACGCCTTTACAGGTTACCTGTTTAGAGTTACAGAGGAGGTCTAGCGCTAGAATTATTGCTCTTGCTTCAACCACTTCACGCAAAACAACGTAACCGTACGGCGGTACTTTGACGCTAAATACGGGGGTTATGGAAGCAGCTAGCAGTGCGTTTCTCTTTAGGATAAAATTGGTCTCCGCGGCTTATTCGCCACGAGATTACTTTTATTGGCATCGGGAGAGGTGCTCACCCCCCTTCCGCCGCGCATTAATCGTCGGTAGCGGCGGAGATGATCGCATCCTCTCCCGTGGATGTCTGGCTGCCGACTAAGGGGAAGATAGCCCCCGCTCCGTGGCATGGGAGGGTGGAAGCGACGTCAAACGTCACTTCCGCCCATAGCTCTTAACCACTTGCGGCCCGCCCACTGTCAAATGACAGCTGGGCGGTGCGGCTCTTGTTCTGGGTGGACGTCATATGAAGGCCTCCCAGAACATCTGCTCACGGGGACACGCAGTGCGGCCATGCCGTGTTGCTAGGACAAGGCGCGACCCCGATCTGTGTAAAGAGCCGTGGCTCTTTAACCATGTGTCCAATCACAGCCAGTCACATGTAAACACAGAGATGCCGGTAATCAGTGCTCCTCACACTGACAGAGTGTGAGGAGAGGAGAGGAGAGCCGATCAGCGGCATCTCCTCACAGAGGACAGCTAGGTATGTAATCAGGGCACTGATCATCAGTGCCCTGATTAGAATTAAGTGCCCACCAGTGCCAGCAATGATTGCCCACCACTGCCAGCAATCAGTGCCCACAATTGCCACCAATCTGTGTCCACAGTGCCGCCTATCAGCACCCATCAGTGAAGGAGAAAAATTACTTAGTTACAAAATTTACTGATAGAAACTAAGAAAAACATTTTTTTTTCCCCAAAATTTTTGGTCTTTTTTTTTTCTTTTTTTAGGAAAAAATAAAAAACAAAGGAGTGATTAATTTCCACCAAAATAAAGCTCTATTTGTGTGAAGAAAATGATAATACTTTCACATGGTTACAGTGTAGCATTACCGCGCAATTGTCATTCAAAGTGTGACAGCGCTGAAAGCTGAAAAATGGCCTGTGCAGGAAGGGGGTGTAAGTGCCCTGTATTGATTTTTGCTTTATTACATTTTAGTGTAAATATGAGATCTGAGATCTTTTTGACCCCAGATCTCATATTTAAGAGGTCCTGTCATGCTTTTTTTCTATTACAAAGGGTGTGTACATTCCTTGTGATAGGAATAAAAGTGACACCAATTTATTTATTTTTTAAAAGACAGTGTCAAAATAAAAAATTAAAAGTAAAATAAATAAGAATTTTTTCTTTTTTTTTTAAAAGCACCCAGTCCCGACGAGTTTGCGCCGGCAGAAGCGAACGCATACGTGAGTAGCGCCCGCATATGAAAGCGGTGTTCAAACCACACATGTGAGGTATTGCCACGATCATTAGAGCGAGAGCAATAATTCTAGCCCTAGACCTCCTCTTTAACTCAAAACTGGTAACCTGTAGAAATTTTTAAACATCGCCTATGGAGATTTTTAAGGGTAAAAGTTTGTCGCCATTCCACGAGCAGGTGCAATTTTGAAGCGTGACATGTTGGGTATCAATTTACTTGGTGTAACATTATCTTTCACAATATAAAAAAAATTGGGCTAACTTTACTGTTGTCTTATTTTTTAACTCAAAAAAATTTTTTTTCCCCAAAAAAGTGCACTTGTAAGACCGCTGTGCAAATACGGTGTGACAAAGTATTGCAGTGACCGCCTTTTTCTTCTCTAGGGTGTTATAAAAAAAATATATAATGTTTGGGAGTAATTTTCTAGCAAAAAAAAAATATTTTAACTTGTAAACAACAAATGTAAAAAAGAGGCCCGGTCCTTAAGTGGGTCCTGTTCACAGCGATACCTCACATGTGTAGTGTGAACACAGTCTACATATGCATGCATGACTTATGTATGCACTTCCTTCTGCACGCAAGCACAGAGGGATGGGGGCGCTTTTATTTTATTTTTTTCTATTATTTTTTTTTATTTTTACACTGTTCTTTTAATTATTTTTTTGGATCACTTTTATTCTCGTTACAAGGAATGTAAATGTCCCTTGTAATAGAAATAAGGATGATAGGTCCTCTATATGGAGAGATCTGGAGTCAAAAAGACCCCAGATCTCTTCTTTACCTTTAAAAGCAAAAGATCCAAAAAAATATATATATATTTTTTGATCTTTTGCTTTAAAAAAAAAAAAATATTTACTTCCACCCTAGACTGGAAGTGACATCATGGCCTCCAGGGATCCACTTTTTGATCGGTTAACGTAGCAGTGATTTGAGTGGCTATACAGCCACTCTATCACTTCTACAGGCAGTGGAAGAGGGGTTCCCCCCTCCTGCCTCTGCAACCTTTACCAGGCTCTTTTGTCCAATCAGGGAGCCTGGTAATGATGGAACCGCTTCATGGCATTCCCTAGGAAGAGTGGAAGGAACAGATGTTCCCAACCCTTTTCTGCGATCAGAAACCGGAAGTGACAAAGATTTCAGTTTGTTGACAAGTTTTTATCAACCTGTATAGTGTAACCTGGGGGACAGGTAGGTGATACAAAGCTCCCAGGGTAAGCAATCTTTCAGGCACAGATACAAAATTCAGTGAAGTAGTGACAAACAGTGCGGTGTTTATTTGTGATATATACAAGTCTATATACAGGGGTGTTTCGTCACATATGGCGACCCATCACATTTGACTACCCACTGGACTGCGCATGCGCGACGCCGCCATATGCATCCCAACACTGTTGTAAGACACCACTTTGCCACAGGGCCCCTCGCGGGCTCACTTCACTTGCCACGCTTCGGGCACGGCCTCACTTCGCTCGCCACGTTTTGGGCACGGCCTCGCTTCGCTCGGCATAATTATAATCTAATTCTATGTCCACTTGGATGGTGGGGCTTGAACCTGGACTCAGGGGTGTGGCCACAAAATTCTGCGCAAGTGCAGATCGCCACAGTGTTGGAACGCACATGGCCATGTCCAGCGGGCAGGCAAATGTGATGGGTCGCCATGTGTGATGAAACAGGGGCTGTACGGTGTTCCAAAACAAATAGGAACAAAAATAGCCAAACAAAAACCTAGCCGTGTCTCAGCACTAACTATACAATAGTTACAGATCCGAACTACCAGGCTGAGCAAGCCTACAGCTTGTCAGCTTCCACATTCACAGCTTAATAGCTTTTAGCAACCTTTTGCTCTCCTAGACAGAAGTTGTCTGAGGTTCCCAGGCCAAGAGCGCTGGCTGTCTGTCTCAGGTGAGTTTAAATTGGCCTGGGGGAGAAGAGGACCAAGATCCGAACTGGACCATGGATCAGAGATCCCTGAACATGTATGAGAGGAGCCTGGGAGACGTAGGCTTTGGAGGCCAGAGGAGTGATCTGGGGTCTAATAATGCCCAGATCTCTCCATAAAGAGGACCTGTCATGGCTCATGCTATCACAAGGGAAATTGCTCAATAAAGATAGCAATAAAGTTGTTAAAAATAAATAAAGATACAGTATTAAAAAATACATTTAAATAAAACAAGTAATAAAACATAAAAACAATGTTAAAGTGCCCTGATGTATGAGAGAAATGCCAGAATTGGTTTGGGTGGCAATTGGTTAAATAGGTTTGCATTTATAACCCCTTTACAACTGTGTCACACAGACCCGAGCTGTCACCGACCAGGAAGCAGAAGAACCAGCTCCTGATCATGTGATCACTGTGATTAGCCGGTCACCATGATCACTACTGTATTATCTCGCCCCAGTACTGCTTTTCCTCTGGGGGGAAGAAAAGATACATTGTATCTAGAGGAAACGTTTATTTTAAAAAAAATACAATGTAAATTAATAATAAGGCTAGGTTCCCATCTGTGTGGGAAGGTGTGTAGATCGTTCCCATTCCCACACCCACAGGCAGACACACAAAAAAATTCTCTGCTTTTAAAAAAACATGCAAGGTGCCAGTAACTCTTCATCGCAAAGTATAAATTGAACAGGGCCATACTGTAACTGCTTGCAATGCACATTGATCCAGCTCCGGGTTTTACCTCCTGTTCGAGCTGCTCCGGGTTCCTGCATATCCACCCTGAACCTAGGTATTATTAAACCTGTACACCTGTGGCTTAGAGCAACGTGTCTCCACGCTGAAGACGGAACCTCCTGTTCCTCTGGCATTTGCTGTTTCTGAGTATTTCCTTATTTTGTGTGTTGTTTGATTCTGTCTTTATTGTAACAGTAAGGAGTTGGTTCAGCTAATCGACTTGGGGACCACCCTCATTCTTCTGCCTAACCGAATGATACTAGCAGACCTGTATGTGGTGCACAAGCACTGTGATGGGGGGATGGTGATCAGGTCTTTGGCTTTAGTTGGGTCCTTAATAGTTCAAGGAAGGACGGATGACCCCTGGAAGTCACACATCTATGATGTCCTGCTGAAATGAATGGAGTGGCAACCTCAGCCTGGACCCAGACCAGGCCATGCCCCCAACATGTTTCACTCCGCCCCCCGGAGCTTAGTCATGGGGATAGGGAACTCATGCTTATGGGGAGTATGTAAAGCAGAGTTCCACCCAAAAGTGGAACTTCCACTTTAAGCACTCCTCGCCCCCTTACATGCCACATTTGGTATGTAATTTTTTTTGGGGGGGGGGGGAGTGGGTAACTTCTTTTTAGTGGGACTTCCTGTCCCACTTCCTTCTTCCTCTTTTTGGCCACCTAGGCGACTCCTCCTCCTCTCACCATAAACGGCCCCTCCCTGCCAGCAATCTTCTGGGACATGTCACAGGTCCCAGAAGATTGACTGGCCAATAGCAGAGCGCAGCACGACTCACACATGCGCAGTGCGCACCCGGCCGTGAAGCCATAAGCTGTCATGGCCAGGTGCCCACAGTTGCTATGACAGTTGCTAGGTTAAGGTGTTTGGGCACCACCGACACCCAAAGCCCAGTTTTTCCACAGCTGTGTGACATTTGCAGATATAATTAATGCTTGTTGGAGCAGGGTCCATCCTGTGTTCCTCATGAAGATTTTTGTCAGGTTATGATGTTTGGACACCACCAGCACCCATGAACCAATTTTTCCACAGCTGTGTGACAGTTGTGCAAAATATAAAAATTTTGCCTTGGACTAAGCCACACCTGTATTTGTGTTGGGTTATGGTGCTTTGGCTTTAATAAAGCATGGGTCGCTATGGTGGTAGTTACGCCCCTGGGTGTTCTAATCCCTCTCCACTCTATTCACTCTATCTAAACAAAAGAAAAAGTTTTGCCTTTAGTTATACTTTAACACGAAAAAAGCAAATTTCACAGCGCCAATGATATTATTTGAAACCGGAACCTAAAACTACCTAGTGTTGAAGAAAACTACAAACCGCTGCTGCTCTGATTTTGATCCACTATCAAAAACAGTATTAAAAAACAGAAAAAAGGAGAGCAGCACTGGCCAAACATGAATTTATTTTATAGCTGCCCACTAAGGTAGTGATAATGTTATGAAACCATCTATGTTGAGAAACATATCCACAAAATAGTGACTACTAAAATTGATACTACAACTCCAAAAATATATTAATGCAACAATATAGCAATATACTTTTGGGGACCCACTTAGAGGGGATCGTACTGAGAGCCAGCACCTTGGAGTTATCTATTCTGAAGGGATCAGTAATAAGCACAGTAGCTGGTTCTATAAGACCAGCCATTAACCCTGTTCATTTAGGTTGATCGGTGAAGGATCTCACTGGGTGTCACATATAGTATATTGTTTGGAATACAGTACTTTTGAGCAAGATTCATCACATTTTTTTTTTCTTTCCATCACTAAGTACTATTTTTGATTTTTCACTTTATGAACTTTTTTGAACACTTGTGTTACTTCATTTTGAATTACACTCTGCCATTTTGCACTATCACTTTATTTTTGCATATATTGCACATTAGAATATAAGTATATTGTTATATTGTTGCATATCGTGCTATATCATTTTGCACTGCACTAGCACTTTATTTTTCATTTTTTCCTTTTTTTGCACTTTATGATAGAAGTATATTGCTATATTGTTGCATTTATATATTTTGGTAGTTGTAGTATCAATTTTAGTAGTCACTATTTTGTGAATATGTTTCTCAACACAGATGGTTTCATAGCATTATCACTACTTTAGTGGGTAGCTATTAAAGAGATTAGTCTTTGGCCAGCGTTGCTCTCATTTTTTCTATGTTTTAGTTTTACAATAACAACTGAAACCTAACTTTTACAAAGCTTATTTTATGGTTGTAGAGATTGTTCCATATTCGGGGCTGGGTAAATATTGCACTGGCCATTAGTTATTTTGGTGAACTGCAGTGTATCATTATTACACCTGCCCAATAATTTGTGTATCCTCATGCTGCTCCTTCAGCTGTGAAATGTTTAATAAAACTCTTTACAGTATTGTTAAAGTGATTTTAAACCTTAATTTTTTTAAAATAACAAACATGTTATACTTACCTGCTCTGTGCAATTGTTTTGCACAGAGCAGCCCCGATCCTCCTCTTCTAGGGTCCCCCTCCAGAGCTAATGGCTTCTCCTGTCTACCAAGTACCCCACACTGGCATGTACTGGCCACAGGGACTACTGAGGCCAATGGCTTAGTGGGCCGGTTTCCAAACATCCAAAGTCTCCCGCTATGGCTCCCTGACACCCACGAGGCACTTGGGAATGATCGGTGCGGCGGGAGGGACAGCTCTGAACACCGATCTCCCTGTATAGCTTTTTAGCCGACAACCGCTTCTACTCCACTCCCTCCTGCAGGTGTCAGCTAAAAACCTATACAGGGAGATTGGTGCTAACAGCTGTCCCTCCCGCCGCACCGATCATTCCCGGCTGTTTCCTGTGTGCTCCTCAGGCCCGCTGTCCTCTTTCTCCGACCCCCTCCATGTCCTCCTCCTCCTCCTGCCTTCCAAGTACCCCACACTGGCATGTACTGGCCATAGGGACTACCGAGGCCGATAGCTCAGTGGGCCGGTTTCCAGACATCCAAAGTCTCCCGCTACGGCTCCCTGACACCCACGAGGCACTTGGAAATGATCGGTGCGGCGGGAGGAACAGCTGTGAACACCGATCTCCCTGTATAGCTTTTTAGCCGACAACCGCTTCTACTCTACTCCCTCCCGCAGGTGTCGGCTAAAAAGCTATACAGGGAGATCGGTGTTAACAGCTGTCCCTTCCGCCGCACAGATCATTCCCGGCTGTTTCCTATGTGCTCCTCAGGCCCCCTGTCCTCTTTCTCCGACCCCCTCCGTGTGCTCCTCCTCCTCATGACTGTCAGTATGTCAGGATGGAGAGAGAAGGAAGGGACTGGTAAATATGTAATATGTAAATATATAACCGGCCCCTTCCTTTTCTAAATTGGACACAGTGAGCAATCGCTCCTGATCACTCTTGTGTCCTGTGAAAACTGAGCAGTTTAAACTATATTTACTCTTCTTCAGTTTATGAATGAACATGAGTCTCTGTCTCCTGTTCATTCATCTTCAGTGCTGAGAAAGGGACTAGGGAATCTGTGTCCTTAGTCCCTTTCTCTGTCTCAAAGGGGAGATGTCAGGGCTCTGTTTAGACCCCTGATATCTCACCAAAGCCCACCAACAGGGCTGATAAAAAAAATACAATAGATATTAAAAAATGTAATTGTAAAAAAATAAAATGTAAAGCTACTGTTACCACTCCCCCCAAACAGTATTGTGAAAAAATTAAAAACAAATTAAATTGAAAAAAAATCATAATGTAAAAAGAAAAAACTACTAACACCATCCACTGCCTTACTGACGCCATCCACTGCCCTACTGACGCCGTCAACTGCCACATACCCACCACCACCCTTCCCCAGAAGCACTCTGAAAAAAAAATATTTAAAAAAAATATTAAAAAAAAATAATAAACAACAAAATTGTAAAAAATATACTTACAGTGGAATGCTTTTACTTATGTTTTTTTGCGCAATGGCGTGCAGTTTTTTTTACGGTTTTTGTGCGTATTTGCAAAATTAGTTAAGTGGGCTGGTCTGGATGAAGTCCAGGGCCAAATTTTTGTTCCAGTCCAGCCCTGACCCCACCCTAGAAAGCCACTTCCCTTGGAGGGTACTGGTGCAGGCTCAGACATAGACACAGACAACGGGGCTTTGCTTCAAAGTTGTGTTGAAAGATGTATGCTTTCCTTCTTCCAAATGAAAGGCACTGATATACAATTTCCTGGTGTAAAATGCTCTATTCCTCCAAAATTGTGAACTATCCACATAGATTTGTGAGTTGGGTTGCTAAGCTTTAAGCTTTTATTGCTTGCCCAATCTCTCAGAAATTGTGGCCTGCTCAAAAAAGGCTTACTTGCTGTGGTGCAAACCTGTATGCTAATTTCATCATTGGTACTACGGATGCTAAATTCCTGCTCAAGTCCTCAGAATTTGTGGCCCGTCGGCCTGTGCGGCAAACCTGTATTGTTGCTATGCATTGTCAGTTTCAACAAGACAGAACCAAGATTTGTGTGTTTACACACAGATCCCCGTTCTGGCTCTGTCAGGAACGATCGTGGGTGGCTGGTGGATATTGCGCCCGCCGGCCACACGCATTGAATCTGGGGACAAGCTGCGGGTGTGTCCCCGCGTGCACCTGCTATATTGATTTAAAGAGCCGACGTACAATGACGGTGATTCGTGCAGCCATGCCAACCTGCTGCAGTGCAACTGCGGTGGCTGGTCGGCAACTAGTTAAAGGAGAAATACAGCTAAAGCTATTTTGGCTGTACTTCTCCTGTGGATCACAGGAGTGCAGATGGTTCTGCACTCCTATGACCCATTTTCAGCAGGCAGCGGGCTAAAGTCCGCTGTCTGCCAACGTCACAGAGTCGGTCCAGGCTCGGGCAAGATCGCAACACTTGGGTCAGGATCCGCTCACATGACTGGACCGGCACTCAGCTTAGCCTCTCAGCGAGTCGCTGAGAGCCTGAGCCAACTGCTCCTGTCCCCTACAGAGCCCAGTGCTCCAGTGAGCAAGGAGGGGGCAGAGCAGAGAGTGGTGACTGACAGAGGCTTTCTGCTCGGGGAGCTGTTAGAACTGAGTGATCTGTGGTGTTAGATCGCTCGGTTCTTAGTGTTAGAGCCGGCGTAGGTAAGTATAAATCTGCAAAAACCCCATACTTCTCTTTTAAGTTCTCAGACATTTTGACCTGTCTAAGCAAGCTTTTTATCTGTGGTGCACCCTTGTATGGTATCACCATCGTTGCTGTCCAAAATTATAATTTTTTTTTTAACAGATACTAAATGCCTGCTCAATTTCTAAGAAATTGCGGCCTGTCCAGTCTTTTTAGCAGTGGTGCAAACCTATATGCTATTTCCACTTTCAGTGTCCAAAAAAAGACACCTTTTCTTAATTGATGATAAATGTTCAATTGCTCATAAACTACAGCCTATTCACACAGGCCTAATAACTGTGCTACAAAGGCTTGAAGGTGTCCTTCAAAACTGTTACATTTTTCAGCCTACAAACTTACTAAATAGCTTTGTAATCTGCCTGCTCACTTTCTGATTCACAGCATCTGCTTTAATTTTTTTAGGTAGGTCTGAGAAAGAGACATTGTGATTTGTGTATCCCAGATCTGGTCGGCTAGATCTCCCTCTGACAGAATATACTGTCCACTTACCATCAGTTCAGTATTTATGGCGTGTTGCTATGAAAAAAGTGCACTCTTGGGGTGGGCAATTAATTTTCCCAAGGGGCCACATAAGAAACTGGGACTGTTGTTGGCTGAACTTAATTCTACTCAATATTCTTTTTGGACCTGGGAAAGTCCATAGGTACATAATATACACTCACTTTATTAGGTACACCTTGCTAGTACTGGGTTGGACCCGCTTTTGCCTTCAGAACTGCCTTAATGTTTTGTGGCATAGATTCAACAAGGTATTGGAAGCATTCCTCAGAAATTTTGGTCCATAGTGACATGATAGCATCACGCAGTTGCTGCAGATTTGTTGGGTTTGTTTGAGCTTTGTGACATGGTACATTACCATGCTGGAAGTAGTCATCAGAAGATGGGTACACTGTAGTCATAAAGGGATGGACATGGTCAGAAACAATACTCAGGTGGGCCGTGCCGTTTAAACAATGCTCAATTGGTACTAAGAGGCCCAAAGTGTGCCAAGAAAATATCCCCCACACCATTGCACCACCACCACCAGTCTGAACCGTTGATACAAGGCAGGATGGATCCATGCTTTCTTGTAGTTTATGCCAAATTTCGACACTATCATCTGAATGTTGCAGCTGAAATGAACACTTATCAGACCAGACAACATTTTTCCAATCTTCTATTGTCCAATTTTGGTGAGCCTGTGCGAATTGTAGCCTCGGTTTCTTGTTCTCAGCTGACAGGAGTGGCACCTGGTGTGGTGTTCTGCTACTGTAGCCCATCTGCTTTAAGATTTGATGTGTTGTGTGTTCAGAGATAGTATTCTGCATACCTTGGTTGTAACGAGTGGTTATTTGAGTTACTGTTGCTTTTCTATCATCTCGAACTAGTCTGCCCATACTCCTCTGACATCAACAAGGCATTTTCCTCCACACAACTGCCACTCATGGAATATTTTCTCTTTTTCGGACCATTCTCTGTAAACCCTAGAGATGGTTGTGTGTGAAAATCCCAGTAGATCAGAAGTTTTTGAAATACTCAGACCAGGCTGTCTGGCACTAACAACCATGCCACGATCTTCCCTATTCTGATGCTCCCTTTCCCCTTTCTTCCCCATTCTGATGCTCGGTTTGAACTTCAGCAATTCGTCTTCACCACATCTAGATGCCTTAATGCATTGAGTTGCTGCATGTGATTGGCAATTTGTGTTACCAAGCAATAGAACAAGTGTACCTAATAAAGTGGCCAGTGAGTGTTTAGAAAAGTCGCTTGGAATAATAGGTGCAACTGCTCAAGAAATAGTGTGCACACTCACAACAAGAAGTGTCAGGAAGGACTCATCTCTCTCTCCCTCTTAAATTGCTGCCTTAGGCCCCAATCAAACTGCTTGCATGTTCTCCAGCTACTGTTTGAAATGTTTTGCTTTTGTCTCTAAAACATGGCATTCAGATTTTTTCTTCTTCGGCACAAAATCTGACAATGTTTATGGATTGTGGCTTGCATAGAACACACAGTGTTATTGAATAGAAGATCATAAGCTAAGCTTTGTGACTTCTTTTGCCCCTGTTTGGCAATTTACATGACGTTGATATCTTTGTTGTTTTAAACTACATACCATAAAATAGGTTTAGCTGTATTGCCTCTGCTACTTCCAACACTCAATTATTACTTCTACACAAAAAATTTGATTTTGCCAAAAACTGTGCGCTACAATTTATTTTGGGATGGAAATCAATCATATTGGGTTGCTGCTGTTGTATGTAGGCCAAGCAATTATGTAAATGTAAAGTAGATGAATAGACATGCAATTTATATAATTCCAGAATATGGTGTCACTGACGCTGCCCCCAGGAGTTCTAACATTCTGTTAAACAGCTTTAAGGGATCCCCCAAGCATGCTATTTAACCATTTCAAGTCTGGTCACTTTCATCCTCTTCCTGCCCAGGCCATATTTCAGTTTTCAACACTGTCACACTTTGACAATTACTCAGGCATGCAATACTGTACTCAAATTAAATTGTTATCCTTTTTTTTAAAACAGATAGAGCTTTCTTTTGGTATTTAATCACCACTGCGTTTTTTATTTTTTGCTATATAAACTGGACTGAATTTTTTTTTTTAAATATTCATATTTCTGCTATCAAATTTTGCAAAATTGATCAGTCTCTATGTACTGACTGCCGCCCTTATCTCATTTCTTGAGGCCTTAAAATGCCAGGACAGTAGAAATACCCCCCAGATGGCCCCTTTTCGTAAAGAAGACAGTCCAAGGTATTTAAGTGGTATGGGGAGTTTTTCTGAAGTTGTCATTTTTAGCACAATTTTTGGAAATTAAATAAAATTTATTACACCCCAAAACACATTCTGCGATGCCTCCGAATATAGGAATATCTCATGCGTGAGACTTTTTGGAAAGCAAACACTCCAAGGTCTAGATATATAAAAGTAGTCAGCACCATAAGGCTCCGTTCACATCTTAGCATTCTGAATTGCGTTTCGAAATAGCGGGAAATCGCGGGATGCCCGTGCATTCTCTGTCACTTCCACTGGCACCCCAATCGCGGTGCAATTTTGCCACGATTCTTTGGGTGACATTCGCGGTAAAATCACGATTCTATTTGCGTGATTTTACCATGATTGTCCCCGACGAATCGCAGTAAAATTGTAACGCGATCGGGGTGCCATTGGAAGTGACAGTGATCACATGTGGCGATTCCGCCCGCAATTCAGAACACCAAGATGTGAACAGAGCCTAACAACAAAACGCTCCAAGGTGTTTTCTGAAAGGCATAGTGAGTCTTTTGAAGACTTCATTTTTTACCACAAGTTTTTTGGAAAATGTGGAATGAAAATGAAAATGTATTTTTTACACAAAGGTGTCAATTAATAGGATATTTCTAACACACAGCATAGGCAAATTTAGAAATACACCCTTAAAACACATTCTGCTACTCCTCCAGAGTATGGCAATACCACACGCATTAAACTTATTCTTAGCCTTATGCCGCGTACACACGAGCGGACTTTACGGCGGACTTTGCCCGGCGGACTGGATTTCGTCGAACAATTCGATGTGTGTGGGCTCCAGCGGACTTTGTTTTCTCAAAAGTTGGACGGACTTAGATTTGAAACTTGTTTAAAATTTGTCCGTTGAAATCGAGTCCGGTCGAAAAGTCCGCCGTCTGTATGCTAGTTCGACGGACTAAAAAGCCACGCTAGGGCAGCTATTGGCTACTGGCTATGAACTTCCTTGTTTTAGTCCGGTCGTACGTCATCACGTACGAATTCGACGGACTTTGGTGGATTGTGTGTAGGCAAGTCCGTTCATTCAGAAAGTCCGTCGTAAAGTACGTCGAAAAATCCGCCGGGCAAAGTCCGCCGTAAAGTCCGCTCGTGTGTGCGCGGCATAAGCCTTCACAGCCTAACCACATAGAGCAGGGATATGCAATTAGCAGACCTCCAGCTGTTGCAAAACTACAAGTCCCATCATGCTCTGCCTCTGGGTGTCATGCTTGTGGCTGTCAGAGTCTTGCTATGCCTCATGGGACTTGTAGTTCTGCAACAGCTGGAGGTCCACTAATTGCATATCCCTGACATAGAGCATGAAAAATGAACAAAAGAAGGTGCCAGCTTCTAAGTGTAGAGGATTTATAAAAATAGAATAAAAAGGGTTAAAATGCACTCACTACATGGGAAGGGTTAAGCAGCATATCATCCAATTCAGAATGACGGCATCTGGGGAGCTGTGGGATGTTGCAGAGGTCAGCAGGGAAGCAGCTGGAGAATGCAGAACTGCGCCAGGAATGCTGGTGTGAAGGCGCTGACATCTGGAATGCAAGCAGGTAGTGGTGTGGCTAATTTTCTGACTACCTATCACATTGTCAGAGGCTCTGGAGCACCACGACAGTGGAAACACCCACAACATCACCACATTTTGGAGAGTAAACACTCCAAGGTATTTTTTAAGCGGCATGGTGAGAATTTTGAAGACTTAATTTTTTGCCAAAAGTTTTTGGAAAATGTGCAAATGTATGTGTTTGTGTCAGGAATTGCCTGAACGATTAATTATGTATAAGTAATATATAAGAAGGCCAGTATGGTGGCCTGGGGGGGTATTTAAGTAGGCCACTCCACTCACCTGTGCTCTTTGTCAGTTCCAGTGTGTGATACCCTCCCTCCCATTCCCCTTTTTCAAAAATATTTTTCAATAGAGACCCTACACAAGGGAAACAAGTACCCCCCGGTACATTGGGACTTTATGGGCGAACAGGAAAAACGATCATATATAAAATATATCATTTATTTAGAAAAATTTGTTTAAAAAACACATGTGTAATGACAAACATAACAGCAGGTTGTATAATACATGAAAAAGACAAAAAAACTGCTTATGGTAGATTGTTACAGATTCCAATAAGCGTGGATTTTCTCCTTTTGGCCTGACATGTTTCAGGAAAACTATTCCTTCCTCAAAGGCATCATAGGAGAGAGTACAAATACATTCTAAAAGAAAACAAAAATAGTAGTTTCAACACAATGTTTCAAAGCCGCATCAAAATTGTAACATATGTCTGGGATGTTGGCAACATTTTAGTGAGAATAACATTAAAAATTCTGCTTGTGGTTCACCATTTATATTCAAATTCCCCTTTTTCAGGGCACTTCTCAGCACATTCCTCTCCATAATCTTCCATTACTTATCTTGGGTATGCCCCCTTTTCTTGGCATACCGACCACCTGACCAAGGCCCACCTCAGGTCTACTGTATGTTATGTTGTAAGTCTTGTCGCGTGTTTATGTGACCCATATTTGTCTCGGTCGAAGGGCTTTAACTATATATATATACAGTATATAAATATATATATGTATATATATATATATATATATATATATATATATATATATATATATATATATATATTACTGTATATAAATCATTTTAGACCAATACAGAAATCTTTAAGAACACAACGAGAATCAATGTGACTATGGACTGGCTATTGACAATAAATTAATATTTATTCAATAAGACATGTATTCACAATAAATAGTTAGATTAGTGGGTGGGCATAGACACAATAATTCTACATCAAAATAACAAAATCGCAATAATGCCCTGTACACACGATAGGATTTTCCGACAACAAATGTTCGATGGGAGTTTGCTGTCGGAAAGTCCAACAGTTATTACCCTGCAGTAGGAATAAGCGTTAAACTAAGTAAAAATATACTACTACTACTACTACTACTATAGCGCAAAAACAGAAAATAATAAAAATTGGAAAACCAAAAATAGAATTAAAGAAAACTATGAATGGTTATATTATCGGGGGAGAGCAAGCTAGGTATCACAAGAAATAAATCAATAGGCTTATCAAGCTAAGCAACGAATCAGTAAAATGTCATTGTATTATAGTTACCCTTGGCTGCCTTTTCCAAAACGGCATTTCGCTAGGTTGGAGCTACGTCTTGGTATCCCTGAGGGGTCAGATGATGAGACGTGATAATGAGTGTCTCTCTGGATGGATAGATCTCGGTATGGATGGATGTCCTCTGGATGGATGGGTGTCTGTCATCTTAATGGCTTCCCACACTTGTTCTATATTCAGTGCTAAACACTAAATGCATAAAAATTTTAAATAAGCCTAGCCCAGAAGGTGGAACGTCTTTTTCATTGATTCATCTGGTTAACCACTGACTCGTTCTTTGTTTAAGCATTGCCTCTCTGAGCCACCAGGCGTTATTCTAGGACAAGGAATGTCTGTACTAAAATCTTGTAAAATAATCTGGTATAGGAATGTTCATTTTCTCATAATAACAAGCGGGGCCTTGTGATATTTAATTTCATATATATATATATATATATATATGTAATGTTTAGGAGATCTGGTATGTATGCCAATGTATGAGTGTACATTTCTGATGAAGCAATTTTTAACAGTAAGAATTTTTGATTATTAGGAGGTGGAATTCCAAATATAGCAATTGGAATACATAAAATACTTAAAACACTTTAAACTATTAGTTGAATATAGTTACGTCACAACACACATTTCTCTAACAATATTGATTACAAATAAACAAACTGTTTTAAAGAGGAGTTACGCCCACCCCTTTAAAAATTAAAAGTCAGCAGCTACACATACTGTAGCTGCTGGCTTTTAACATTAGGACACTTACCTGTCCTGGAGTCCAGCGATGTTGGCACCGCAGCCGATGTTTACATTGGCTGGTCGGGTGCCTCCGCCGCCATTGCTGGTGAGGGAAGCTGGCAGTGTAGCCTTTCGGCTTTACGGCTGGGTCCCTACTGCGAATGCGCGAAGCACGCTGTGCTCTCCTACTGGCCCGGCAGAAGGGGAGGGAGGAGGAGGGGGGCCGAGCTGTTGACATAATTCGCCGCAGTCTTCCGGGAGTGGGGAAAGGGTACTTGTAAAAAACAGATACCCGCTCCCCCCTCCCCCCCCAAAAGGTGCCAGATGTGGCAATAGAGGGGGGGAGGAATGAGATAAGCAGAAGTTTAACTTTTGGGCGGAACTCCACTTTAACCACTTGCCGACCACCCGCCGCAGTTATACTGCGGAAAGGTGGCTCGGCTGCATAAATCGCCTGCGAGCGCCCATGCTGCATTGGCCAGCGAGGGAGCCAATCAGCGGGTCTGGCGGACTCGATGTCTACCGTCCACCGGCAATCATTTCCCACAGTGACAGAACAGGGATCTGCCTGTGTAAACAAGGCAAATCTTCGTTCTGACAGGTAGACAGATCTGTGTGTTGTCCCCAGTGAGCCCTTCCCCCATGCAGTTAGAACACACAGTGAGGGAAGACAGTTAACCCCTTGATCGCCCCTGATGTTAACCCCTTCCCTGTCAGTGTCATTAGTACAATGTCAGTGCATATTTTTAGCACTGATTACTGTAGTAATGTCACTGGTTCCCAAAAAAGTCCCAAAGTGTCAAAAATGTCAGTTAGGTGTCCGATCTGTCCACCGTAATGTCGCAGTCCCGCTAAAAATCACCGCCATTACTAGTAAAAAAAAAAAAAAAATGCCATAGATCTATCCCCTATTTTGTAAATGCTATAACTTTTGCACAAACCAATCAATATATGCTTATTGAGGCTTTTTTTTTTTACTAAAAATATGTAGCAGAATACATATTGGCCTAAATGGATGAATACATTCGTTTTTTACATTTTTTTTTTTTTGGAAATGTTTTATAGCAGAAAGTAAAAAAAATTTTTTTTTTTTTAAATTGTCGCTCTTTTTTTGGTTAATAGCGCAAACAATCAAAACCGCAGAGGTGATCAAATACCACCAAAAGAAAGCTCTATTTGTGGGGAAAAAAAGACATCAATTTTGTTTGGGTACAGTGCCGCACGACCGCAAAATTATCAGTTAAAGAGATGCAGTGCCGTATCGCAAAAAATTCCCTGGTCATTAAGGGGGTAAATCCTTCCAGGGCTGAAGTGGTTAACACCCTTTTTCCGAGGATTGAATATCTTGCCAGGATAAAAAAAAATGTTTATACTGTACAATACAATCATATGAATATGTCCATGATGTTTGTAAGGTAAAATAGATTATAATCCATTAGCTTGTAAGATATACTGTATATATCACACAAGGTCCTGATGATTTGCAGTATAGAGTTTGTGAAATGACTTAAATTATATAAGTGCTTTGAGTTGGTGAAATTGTGACACGAAAAAAACAAAAACTGTTCTTTCTGTGAGGAGGTCTTGTTCTGCGTTTATCTTTCTCAGAGCTGAGACAACGGTTGGTCACTATATAACGAGCTTTGCTCATCATTTGTGTCTACAAGTCCATCTGAATATACAGTATCTCACAGAAGTGAGTACACCCCTCACATTTTTGTAAATATTTTATTATATCTTTTCATGTGACAACACTGAAGAAATGACACTTTGCTACAATATAAAGTAGTGAGTGTACAGCTTGTATAATGCCGCGTACACACGGTCGGACTTTTCGTCTACAAAAGTCAGACAGCCTGTCCGACAGACTTCCAGCAGACTTTCGGCGGACTTTCGACGGACTTGCGGCGGACTTTCTAACGAACAGACTTGCCTACACACGATCACACAAAAGTCCATCGAATTCTTACGTGATGACGTACACCGGACTAAAATAAGGAAGTTCATAGCCAGTAGCCAATAGGTGCCCTAGCGTGGCTTTTTGTCCGTCGGACTAGCACACAGACGAGCGGATTTCGGGGTCCGTCGTAGTTACGAAGTAAAGATTTGAAGCATGTTTCAAATCTAAAGTACGTCGGATTTGAGGCTAAAAAAGTATGTTGAAAGTCCGGAGAAGCCCACACACGATCGGATTACCAGCCAGCTTTAGTCCGTCAGCGTCCGTTGGACTTTTGTAGACGAAAAGTCCGACCGTGTGTACGCGGCATAACAGTGTAAATTTGCTGTCCCCTTAAAATAACTCAACACACAGACATTAATGTCTAAACCGCTGGCAACAAAAGTGAGTACACCCTAATGCCGCGTACACACGGTCGGACTTTTCGTCTACAAAAGTCCAACGGACGCTGACGGACTAAAGCTGGCTGGTAATCCGATCGTGTGTGGGCTTCTCCGGACTTTCAACATACTTTTTTAGCCTCAAATCCGACGTACTTTAGATTTGAAACATGCTTCAAATCTTTACTTCGTAACTACGACGGACCCCGAAATCCGCTCGTCTGTGTGCTAGTCCGACGGACAAAAAGCCACGCTAGGGCACCTATTGGCTACTGGCTATGAACTTCCTTATTTTAGTCCGGTGTACGTCATCACGTAAGAATTCGATGGACTTTTGTGTGATCGTGTGTAGGCAAGTCTGTTCGTTAGAAAGTCCGCCGCAAGTCCGTCGAAAGTCCGCCGAAAGTCTGCCGGAAGTCTGTCGGACAGGCTGTCTGACTTTTGTAGACGAAAAGTCCGACCGTGTGTACGCGGCATTAGTGAAAAATGTCCAAATTGGGCCAAATTAGCCATTTTCCCTCCCCAGTGTCATGTTATTCGTTAGTGTTACAAGGTCTCAGGTGTGAATGGGGAGCAGGTGTGTTAAATTTGGTGTTATCGATCTCACTCTCTCATACCACTGGATCACTGGAAGTTCAACATGGCACCTCATGGAAAAGAACTCTCTAATGCCGCGTACACACGAGCGGACTTTCCGGCATACTTGGTCCGGCGGACCAGAGTCTGCCGGACAATCCGCCCGTGTGTGGGCGCCGGCGGACTTTTCCAGCCGACTTCTTCCCAAAAGCCCGCCGGACCTAGATTTGAAACAAGTTTTAAATCTTTCCGTCGGACTCAGTTTCGGGCGGAAAGTCCGCTCGTGTGTGTGCTGGTCCGACAGAAAGCCCGCTCGTGTGTATGCTGGTCCGACGGACCAGATACGACACGAGGGCAGGGTATTGCATCTCGCGCTCGCTGCAATAGGAAAAACAAATTTTCCTATTGCGGCGAGCGCGGGGCATACCAGGCCCTTAGGTCTGGTATGGATTATAAAGGGAACGCCCCCTACGTCGAAAAAACAGCGTGGGGTCCCCCCTAAAATCCATACCAGACCCCGATCCGAGCATGCAGCCTGGCCGGTCAGGAAAGGGGATGGGGACGAGCGAGCGCCCCCCCTCCTGAACCGTACCAGGCCGCATGCCCTCAACATGGGGGGTGGGTGCTTTGGGGGAGGGGGGCGTCCTGCGGGGCCCCCCCCACCCCAAAGCACCTTGTCCCCATGTTAATGAGGACAAGGGCCTCTTCCCGACAACCCTGGCCGTCGGTTGTCGGGGTCTGCGGGCGGGGGGCTTATCGGAATCTGGGAGCCCCCTTTAATAAGGGGGCCCCCAGATCCCGGCCCCCCACCCTATGTGAATGAGTATGGGGTACATGGTACCCCTACCCATTCACCTAGGGAAAAAGTGTAAGTAATAAAACACACTACACAGGTTTTTAAAATATTTTATTAAACAGCTCCGGGGGGGTCTTCCTCCGGCTTCGGGGGTCTTCTTCCGGCTTCGGGGGTCCCTCCGCTTCATCTTCTCCCGGCGTCCGGTTGGCTCTTCTCCGCTCTCTTCTCCACCGGTGTTCCAGTTCTTCGGCCGGCTCCACTGCTGTCTTCAGGTAGCTCTCTTGCCAGCAGAGGTCCGGACTTCTGGGCTTCTTCTCTTCTCTTCTCCAGATGTTGACACGACGCTCTCTCCGGCTGGACTGCTCTCCGAGGGCTGCGTTGTGACTTATATAGGCAGAGACCCCGCCCCCTTTTGATGTCATAGTCCCTGGGCATGCTGGGACTGTGACGTTTTAGGGGGCGTGGTCACTGGGTGATGTTGACCACGCCCCCTAAAACGTCACAGTCCGAGCATGCTCAGGGACTGTGACATCAAAAGGGGGCGGGGTCTCCGCCTATATAAGTCACAACGCAGCCCTCGGAGAGCAGTCCAGCCGGAGAGAGCGTCGTGTCAACATCTGGAGAAGAGAAGAGAAGAAGCCCATAAGCCCAGAAGTCCGGACCTCTGCTGGCAAGAGAGCTACCTGAAGACAGCAGTGGAGCCGGCCGAAGAACTGGAACACCGGGAGAAGAGAGCGGAGAAGAGCCAACCGGACGCCGGGAGAAGATGAAGCGGAGGGACCCCCGAAGCCGGAAGAAGACCCCCGAAGCCGGAGGAAGACCCCCCCCGGAGCTGTTTAATAAAATATTTTAAAAACCTGTGTAGTGTGTTTTATTACTTACACTTTTTCCCTAGGTGAATGGGTAGGGGTACCATGTACCCCATACTCATTCACATAGGGTGGGGGGCTGGGATCTGGGGGCCCTCTTATTAAAGGGGGCTCCCAGATTCCGATAAGCCCCCCGCCCGCAGACCCCGACAACCAACGGCCAGGGTTGTCGGGAAGAGGCCCTTGTCCTCATCAACATGGGGACAAGGTGCTTTGTGGGAGGGGGGGCCCCGCAGGGCGCCCCCCTCCCCCAAAGCACCCACCCCCCATGTTGAGGGCATGCGGCCTGGTACGGCTCAGGAGGGGGGGGCGCTCGCTCGTCCCCACCCCCTTTCCTGACCGGCCAGGCTGCGTGCTCGGATCGGGGTCTGGTATGGATTTTAGGGGGGACCCCACGCCGTTTTTTTGGCGTAGGGGGTTCCCTTTATAATCCATACCAGACCTAAGGGCCTGGTATGACCTGCGACGGGGCTCGCAAGGTGTCAATCTTGCCGATAAAAGCGGCAAGATTGACATCCTTTTCTAGTCCCGTCGCACTTGAGTCACGTTCAAAATGAACGGACTTGTCCGTGTGTGGGCAAGTCCGTTCATTCTGAAAGTCCGCCGTAACTCCGGTGAAAGTCCGTCGGAAAGACAGGCGGACTTAGCCCGCCGGAAAGTCCGGGCGTGTGTGGGCAAGTCCGCCCGTTTTAAAGTCCGGCGCACCTGGCGGACAAAGTCCGTCGGAAAGTGTGCCGGACCAAGTAGGATAGAAAGTCCGACCGTGTGTACGCGGCATTAGGGTCTGAACAAAAAGACTTGTTGCTCTACATAAAGATGGCCTAGGCTATAAGATGATTGCCAAGACCCTGAACTGAGCTGCAGCACGGTGGCCAAGACCATACAGCAGTTTAACAGGACAGGTTCCACTCAGAACAGGCCTCACCATGGTCGACCAAAGAAGTTAAGTGCACATGCTCAGCATCATATCCAGAGGTTGTCTTTGGGAAATAGAAAAAAAAATATATGTGTAAATATCGCGCTGTCATATAGATGTAAGCAGCTGGCACAAACAAGTGATCTAATACTGTATGTAAAGTTGTGTAGAGGGAAGTGCAGCGCTAAGGAGTGAAACAAGTAGTGGATGACATTAATTCCTATCATACAGTGAGTAATATATATTGGTGCATAAATTCCATAGATATGCATTATCATATGGTAAACATACTAACTTGTATACATTGTGTCCACGGCATAAAGAGATATTTTATGACACACTAGTAATTGGTGTTCCAAATAAAATAAGTCTGTGAAAAAGTCCTGAAAAATATATAACACCAGAAAGTGTAAAGAAATAATTTAGTGTTGATAGAAGATCCACCACCGTTCTTAGAGGGGGCTTACCGGAAGGATTGGACACAGATGGGTGTACACCCACTGTGTCAATCAAACTAGTAAAAGTGGGGATCCTTGATGATATCTGTTGCTAAAGACACAAGTCCCGGTGACCCAGGTGCTTGTAAGGAATGTATATGGCAAGGAGGACAAATCCAATCAGACATCAGAGCAGAGCAGAGAAGCAGATTGACCAACTGGAGGCTAAGATTAGCCTAGAGGACAGAAGTATGAGTGCTGCCAGCATTGCTGCAGAGCTTGAAGGGGTGGGGGTCAGCCTGTCAGTGCTCAGACCATATGCTGCACACTGCATCAAATTGCTGTTGTCTCAGAAGGAAGCCTCTTCTAAAAATGATGTGCAAGAAAGCCTGCTAACAGTTTGCTGAAGACAAGCAGACTAAGGCCATGGATTACTGGAACCATGTCCTGTTGTCTGATGAGACCAAGATAAACTTATATGGTTCAGATGGTGCAAAGCATGTGTGGTGGCAACCAAATGAGGAGTACAAAGACAAGTGTGTCTTGCTTCCAGTCAAGCATGGTGGTGGGAGTGTCATGGTCTGGGGCTGCATGAGTGCTGCTGGCACTGGGGAGCTACAGTTCATTGAGGGAACCATGAATGCCAACATGCACTGTGACATACTGAAGTAGAGCATGACACCCTCCCTTCGGAGACTGGGCCGCAGGGCAGTATTACAACATAACGACCACAAACACATCTCCAAGAGGACCACTGCCTTGCTTAAGAAGCTGAGGGTAAAGGTGATGGACTGGCCAAGCATGTCTCCAGACCTAAACCCTATTGAGCATCTGTGGGGCAACGGAAGGTGGAGGAGTGAAAGGTTTCTAAAATCCACCAGCTCTGTGATGTCGTCATGGAGGAGTGGAAGAGGACTCCAGTGGCAACCTGTGAAGCTCTGGTGAACTCCATGCCCAAGTGGGTTATAGCAGTGCTGGAAAATAATGGTGGCCACACAAAATAATGACACTTTGGGCCCAATTTGGACATTTTCACTGAGAGGTGTACTCACTTTTGTTGCCAGTGGTTTAGACAATAATGGCTGTTGTGTGTTGAGTTTTTTTTGAGGCGACAGCAAATTTACACTGTTATACAAGCTGTACACTCACTACTTTACATTGTAGCAAAGTGTCATTTCTTTAGTGTTGTCACATGAAAAGATAGAATAAAATATTTACAAAAAGGTGAGGGGTGTACTCACTTTTGTGAGATACTGTACATAGTTACTTCACACTCCACCTCAGTGGCGGTGCGTCTATAAGGGCGCACGGCGCCGCCCCCTCTCTCCTAGCCCTCCCCCTCTAGCATCAATAGATAGATTCATGCATTGCATGAATCTATCTATGGCCGCCGCTGCCACCCCTATTCAGGCGCACGGCCCCTTTTCAGGCGCAGGGCACCCGAAATACAGTGGCAAGGGGTGGTTTTTAAGCACCTAATTAGAGCCATAAGCTCTAATAGGCGTCAAAAAAGGTGACCTGCGAGCGCCATGCTGGGCGTTCGCAGGTCACTCAGCTTTGTTAGAAAAGCGAATGAATATTCGCTTTTCTAACGCTAAACCGCCTCTCTGCCAATCAGGTGCTCGGATCTGTTACCCGTCACCTGATTGGCTGAAACGATAGGTGCTGTGATTGGAGGCCAGTCGTCCAATCATAGCAGAGGACGGGAAGAGAGGGTGGGAGAAGACATCGAAGAGCTGTCCCACCGAGACAGGTAAGTGCAGACCGCGGGCTGTCGGGGTTCACACTGGCAGCATTTGATATGGCACAGTGGCTGCGTTTGATGGGGCACAGTGTGAGCAATTGATGGGCACAGTGTGAGCAATTGATGGGCACAGTGTGAGCAAATAATGGGCACAGTGGCGCCAATTGATGGACACAGTGGCTGCGTTTGATGGCACAGTGGCTGCGTTTGATGGCACAGTGGCTGCGTTTGATGGCACAGTGACTGTGTTTGATGGCACAGTGGCGGCAATTGATGGGCACAGTGGATGCCTTCTTTTGGGGCACAGTGGCGGCATTTTATGGGGCACAGTGGCTGCGTTTGATGGCACAGTGGCTGCGTTTGATGGCACAGTGGCTGCGTTTGATGGCACAGTGGCGGCAATTGATGGCACAGTGGCGGCAATTGATGGGCACAGTGGCTGCATTTTATGGGGCACAGTGGCTGCGTTTGATGGCACAGTGGCGGCAATTGATGGGCACAGTAGATGCCTTCTTTTGGGGCACAGTGGCTGCGTTTGATGGCACAGTGGCTGCGTTTGATGGCACAGTGGCTGCTTTTGATGGGCACAGTGGCTGCGTTTGATGGCACAGTGGCTGCGTTTGATGGCACAGTGGCTGCGTTTGATGGCACAGTGGCTGCGTTTGACGGACACAGTGGCTGCTTTTGATGGGCACAGTGGCTGCGTTTGATTGCACATTGGTGGCAATTGATGGGCACAGTGGATGGGTTTGATGGCACAGTGGCTGCGATTGATGACACATTGGCTGTGATTGATGGCACAGTGGCTGCAATTGATGGTTGTTTCTATCCCCAGTTCTGTAAGCAGGCTTGTTTACAGGCCCCCAGCAAATTGAGAAAAAAACTGAATGTTTCTGGGTGACACTTATATGCAGGGCTTTTTTTCAGCGGGAAAGCTGGGGAACGCAGTTCCGGCACCTCCAGCACTGAATGTATGTAATAACATGGGGTGTGGAGTGTGCTGGAGGGTCTATTGATGTTGGCTGCTGGGGGATTTATTGTCACTGGTGGGGATCTGATTTTGTGTGAGGGTCTATTGTTGCTGAGGGGTCTTATGTTGCTGGAAGGGATCTACTTTTGAGGGAGAGGTCTATTTTTACTGGCTGCTGGAGGATCTATTGATGCTAGCTGCTGGGAGATCTGTTGTTGCTGCTGGGGGGGGTCTAAGGTTGCTTGGGTGGATATTTTGTTACTGGGTGTGATATTTTGTTGTGGGTAGTTCACTGTTGCTGCAGGGAATCTATTGTTGTTGGGGTGAAGTCCATTGTTGCTGGGGGAGTCTGTTGTGTGGGGATCTATTTCTGGGAGTCTATTGCTGCTGACTGCACGTGATCTATTTTACTGCTTTTGTTTTTATCATCAACATGTTTCATACAATTGATTTAGCACCACAAAACAATACTTGGTTCTGTATTCTCTAAAAGGGGAAGTGCTGGTAGGTGGGTAGGGGGTGGAATCAAGGGACGGTGGTCACAGGTGGGTAGGGGGCAGAGACAAGGGGTGACTCAGATGGGGGGAGTTCCTGCACCTATTCTCTGAGAAAAAAAGCCCTGCTTATATGACTTCAGACCTGGAATTAACCTTTTAACCACTTGCCGACCGCCTCACGCCTATATACCTGAGCAGAATGGCACGGGCAGGCAAAATCACGTACCTGGTATGTGATTGCCTTCCCGCGGGCGGGGGACCCCCCTGTGCCAGCAGCGGTCGGCATTTGTCTGGGAGCATAGGTGTGCGCAGCCTCTTGCATTAGGGTGTGCACCAAAAAGCTCAAATACATATGCATGTGTATATGTACTGATGGTGTCAGTAGGGCAGTGGACAGTGTCAGTAGTTTTATTTTATTTTTAAATAAATTATTTTATTTTGTAACATTTTTTTGGGGATGAAATATCAGTGGTCTAAACAGGGGGGAATATGCACCACACAAGGCGATTAGGGTGTGCCCAGGCACACCTGGCACACCCTGTGCGCACGCCTATGTCTGGGAGCGATCAGAGATGAGGGGAAGGCCATCCGATCGTGGCCCCCCCTCGCGATCGCTCCCAGCCAATGAGAAACATCCCCTGCCTCTGTATAGTACACAGAGGCAGAGGATGTGATGTCATCTCTCCTCGGCTTGGCAGTTTCCGTTCCGGCGCCGAGGAGAGAAGACATCTGAGTAAGTGTAAAACACAACACAACACAGTAGAACATGCCAGGCATACATTACACCCCCGATCTCCCCCCCAATCACCCCTCCCCCCTCCCTGTCACACTGACACCAAGCTGTTTTTTTTTTTACCTGATTACTGCATGGTGTCAGTTTGTGACAGTTAGAAGTGGTAGGGCAGTGAGTGTTAGCCCCCTTTAGGTCTAGGGTACCCCCCTAACCCCCCTAATAAAGTTTTAACCCCTTGATCACCCCCTGTCACCAGTGTCGCTAAGCGATCATTTTTCTGATCGCTGTATTAGTGTCGCTGGTGACGCTAGTTAGGGAGGTAAATATTTAGGTTCGCCGTCAGCGTTTTATAGTGACAGGGACCCCCATATACTACCTACTAAATGTTTTAACCCCTTGATTGCCCCCTAGTTAACCCTTTCACCACTGATCACCGTATAACCGCTACGGGTGACGCTGGTTTGTTTATTTTTTATAGTGTCAGGGCACCCGCCGTTTATTACCGAATAAAGGTTTAGCCCCCTGATTGCCCAGCGGTGATATGCGTCGCCCATAGGCGTGCGCACGGGGTGTGCCGGGTGTGCCTGGGCACACCCTAATCACCCCGTGCTGTGTCCAGAGATTTGCCCCAAAATGCTGCATCCAAGAGAGTGTGTGGCCCGCGCTGCCTGTGAAACAGTTTCACAGGCAGCAGATCGTGAGAATTGCCAGAGCTGTTCAGTGTATGAAAGTGTCAGATAATGACACTGCATGCAGGTAGAGACAACAGCTGTCAAAATGTCGGGGTGATGTCGGGGTGGGCGGGACAGAACGGCCATCAAACACCAGCCAATGGGATGGGGTCTGGGCGGGCCGCTACATTTAGGTGGCCCCGCCCCCTCTCTGAAGCAGCTCAAACATTGGCTGGTGTTTATAGCGCTTGGTCCCGTCCACTCCCGACATCGCGGCTGAGTTGTAAGTCATCACAACTCAGCCGCGATGTCGGGGGTGGGCGGGATCAAGCGCCAACACCAGCCAATGATTGGGCTGCTTCAGAGAGGGGGCGGAGCAAGAGAAATGTAGCGGCCCGCCCAGACCCATCCTATTGGCTGGTGTTTGGTAACTGTTCAGTCCCGCCCACCACCAGCATCACCGCTGACTTTTAAC
This sequence comes from Lithobates septentrionalis, assembly GCA_037952835.1. NCBI lineage: Eukaryota > Metazoa > Chordata > Amphibia > Anura > Ranidae > Lithobates > Lithobates septentrionalis. The sequence goes on from JBBDGP010002359.1 coordinate 202,174, forward strand.
AGCTGGTGTCTCTCCCTGCATGCAGTGTCATTATCTGACACTTTCATACACTGAACAGCTCTGGCAATTCTCACGATCTCCTGAATGTGAAACTCCCCTTCTCTCCTATCTGTGCCACCCAATGCTGCCTATCAGTGCCAACCAATGATGCCAATCAGTGCCAACCAATGCTGCCTATCAGTGCCAACCAATGCTGCCAATCAGTGCCAACCAATCCTGTCTATCAGTGCCAACCAATGCTGCCAATCAGTGCCAACCAATGCTGCCAATCAGTGCCAACCAATGCTGCCTATCAGTGCTAACCAGCACTGCCTATCTGTGTCAGTGCTGCTTATCAGTGCCAACCAATTCTGCCTATCAGTGCCAACCATTGTAAACCAGTGCCGCCTATCAGCGCCAACCAATGCTGCCTATCAGTGCCAGTGTTGCTTATCAGTGCCAACCAATGTTGCCTATCAATGCCAACCAGTACTGCCTATCTGTGCCAGTGCTGCTTATCAGTGCCAACCAATTCTGCCTATCAGTGCCAACCAGTGCTGCCTATCAGTGCAAACCAGTGCTGCCTATCAGTGCCAACCAATGCTGCCTATCAGTGCCAACCAATGCTGTAAATCAGTGCTAACCAATGCTGTCAATCAGTGCCAACCAATGCTGCCTATCAGTGCTGCCTATCAGTGCCCATAAGTGCTGCCCATCAGTGCTGCCAATCAGTGCCCATCAGTGCTGCATATCAGTGCCCATCAGTGCTGCCTATCAGTGCCAATCAGTGCTGATAATTAGTGCCCATCAGTGCTGCCAGTCAGTGCCCATCAGTGCTGCCAATCAGTGCCAACCAATGCTGCCTATCAGTGCCAACGAATGCTGCCAATCAGTGCCAACCAATGCTGTCAATCAGTGCCAACCAATGCGGCCTATCAGTGCCAACCAGTACTGCCTATCCGTGCCAGTGCTGCTTATCAGTGCCAACCAATTCTGCCTATCAGTGCCAACAATTGCAAACCAGTGCTGCCTATCAGTGCAAACCAGTGCTGCCTATCAGTGCCAACCAATGCTGCCTATCAGTGCCAGTGCTGCTTATCAGTGCCAACCAATGCTGCCTATCAGTGCCAACCAGTACTGCCTATCTGTGCCAGTGCTGCTTATCAGTGCCAACCAATTCTGCCTATCAGTGCCAACCAGTGCTGCCTATCAGTGCAAACCAGTGCTGCCTATCAGTGCCAACCAATGCTGCCTATCAGTGCCAACCAATGCTGTAAATCAGTGCCAACCAATGCTGCCTATCAGTGCCCATCGGTGCTGCCTATCAGTGCCAATCAGTGCCCATAAGTGCTGCCCATCAGTGCTGCCAATCAGTGCACATTAGTGTTGCATATCAGTGCCCATCAGTGCTGCATATCAGTGCCCATCAGTGCTGCCTATCAGTGCCAATCAGTGCTGACAATTAGTGCCCATCAGTGCTGCCTATCAGTGCCACCTACCAGTGCCCATCAGTGCTGCCAGTCAGTGCCCATCAGTGCTGCCTATCAGTGCAGCCTATCAGTGCCCATCAGTGCTTCCAATCAGTGCTGCCTATCAGTGCCAATCAGTGTCCATCAGTGCTGCCAATCAGTGCTGTCAATCAGAGCCTATCAGTGCCCATAAGTGCTACCAATAAGAGCCCATCAACGCTGCCAATCGTGCAGCCTATTAGTGCCCATCAGTGCTGCCTATCAGTGCCCATCAGTGCTGCCTTAGCAGGGATGGTGGAAACCCCTCTACAGATTATTGCAATACAAATTACCTTTGAGTGCAACAACTTTTTAGTTGGGAGGTTCACACCATTATAGCACTTTGGATTTTTTATTTTTTAGAGTGTTACACTTAATTGTATATGTTTTAGTTACAGTTATAATGTGAATTATTGCACTTGAAGTCAATTTCCCACCACCCCTGCTAAGTCCATGTCTTTATGGACCTTGCTTTGTGCACTGGTGCGCAGTCATGTTGGAAGGGGTCATCCCCAAACTGTTCCCTCAAAGTTGAGAGCATGAAATTGTCCAAAATGTCTTGGTATGCTGATGCCTTAAGAGTTCCCTTTACTGGAACTAAGGGGCCAAGCCCAACCCCTGAAAAACAACCCCCCACCATAATAGCCCCCCCCCCCCACCATAATCCCCCCTCCATCAAATGATTTGGACCAGTGCACAAAGCAAGGTCCATAAAGACATGGATGAGCAAGTTTGAGGTGGAGGAACTTGACTGACCTGCAAAGAGTCCTGACCTCAACCCCATAGAACACCTTTGGGATGAATTCGAGTGGAGACTGCGAGCCAGGCCTTCTCATCCAACATCAGCGCCTGACCTCACAAATGCCCTTCTGGAAGAATGGTCAAACATTCCCATAGACACACTCCTAAACCTTGTGGACAGCCTTCCTAGAAGAGTTGAAACTTTTATAGCTGCAAAGGCTGTGCCAACTCAATATTGAACCCTATGGACTAAATAAAGTTCATGTGCGTGTAAAGGCAGGCGTCCCAATACTTTTGACTATATATATATATATATATGTGTGCTTGAGCTTTCGGGTGCACACCCTAATGCAATAGGCTGCGCACGCCTATGGCGTCGCCCCAGGCAGCGTCAGATTAGCGCCAGTACCGCTAACATCCACGCACGCAGCATACGCCTCCCTTAGTGGTATAGTATCTGAACGGATCAATATCTGATCCGATCAGATCTATACTAGCGTCCCCAGCAGTTTAGGGTTCCCAAAAACGCAGGGTTATCGGGATCAGCCCAGATACCTGCTAGCACCTGCGTTTTGCCCCTCCGCCCGGCCCAGCCCAGCCCACCCAAGTGCAGTATCGATCGATCACTGTCACTTACAAAACACTAAACGCATAACTGCAGCGTTTGCAGAGTCAGGCCTGATCCCTACGATCGCTAACAGTTTTTTTGGTAGCGTTTTGGTGAACTGGCAAGCACCAGCCCCAGGCAGCGTCAGGTTAGTGCCAGTAGCGCTAACACCCACGCACGCACCGTACACCTCCTTAGTGGTATAGTATCTGATTGGATCAATATCTGATCTGATCAGATCTATACTAGCGTCCCCAGCAGTTTAGGGTTCCCAAAAACGCAGTGTTAGCAGGATCAGCCCAGATACCTGCTAGCACCTGCGTTTTGCCCCTCCGCCAGGCCCAGCCCACCCAAGTGCAGTATCGATCGATCACTGTCACTTACAAAACACTAAATGCATAACTGCAGCGTTCGCAGAGTCAGGCCTGATCCCTGCGATCGCTAACAGTTTTTTTTGTAGCGTTTTGGTGAACTGGCAAGCACCAGTGGCCTAGTACACCCCGGTCGTAGTCAAACCAGCACTGCAGTAACACTTGGTGATGTGGCGAGTCCCATAAGTGCAGTTCAAGCTGGTGAGGTGGCAATCTCAAGTAGAGTCCCGCTGCGACCAAGAAGAAGACAAACACAGGCCCGTCGTGCCCATAATGCCCTTCCTGCTGCATTCGCGAATCCTAATTGGGAACCCACCGCATCTGCAGCGCCCGTACTTCCCCCATTCACATCCCCAACCAAATGCAGTCGGCTGCATGAGAGGCATTTTCTTTATGTCCTCCCGAGTACCCCTACCCAACGAACCCCCCAAAAAAGATATTGTGTCTGCAGCTAGCGCGGATATACAGTGGCTTGCGAAAGTATTCGGCCCCCTTGAACTTTTCAACCTTTTGCCACATTTCAGGCTTCAAACATAAAGATATAAAATTTTTATTTTTTGTGAAGAATTACCAACAAGTGGGACACAATTGTGAAGTGGAACGAAATCTTTTGGATTTTTGAAACTTTTTTAACTAATAAAAAAATAAAAAGCGGGGCGTGCAAAATTATTCGGCCCCCTTGCGTTAATACTTTGTAGAGCCACCTTTTGCTGCGATTACAGCTGCAAGTCGCTTGGGGTATGTCTCTATCAGTTTTGCACATCGAGAGACTGAAATTCTTGCCCATTCTTCCTTGCAAAACAGCTCGAGCTCAGTGAGGTTGGATGGAGAGCGTTTGTGAACAGCAGTTTTCAGCTCTTTCCACAGATTCTCGATTGGATTCAGGTCTGGACTTTGACTTGGCCATTCTAACACCTGGATACGTTTATTTGTGAACCATTCCTTTGTAGATTTTGCTGTATGTTTGGGATCATTGTCTTGTTGGAAGATAAATCTCCGTCCCAGTTTCAGGTCTTTTGCAGACTCCAACAGGTTTTCATCCAGAATGGTCCTGTATTTGGCTGCATCCATCTTCCCCTCAATTTTAACCATCTTCCCTGTCCCTGCTGAAGAAAAGCAGGCCCAAACCATGATGCTGCCACCACCATGTTTGACAGTGGGGATGGTGTGTTGAGTGTGATGAGCTGTGTTGCTTTTACACCAAACATATCGTTTTGCATTGTGGCCAAAAAGTTTGATTTTGGTTTCATCGGACCAGAGCACCTTCTTCCACATGTTTGGTGTGTCTCCCAGGTGGCTTGTGGCAAACTTTAGACGAGACTTTTTATGGATATCTTTGAGAAATGGCTTTCTTCTTGCCACTCTTCCATAAAGGCCAGATTTGTGCAGTGTACGACTGATTGTTGTCCTATGGACAGACTCTCCCACCTCAGCTGTAGTTCTCTGCAGTTCATCCAGAGTGATCATGGGCCTCTTGGCTGCATCTCTGATCAGTCTTCTCCTTGTCTGAGCTGAAAGTTTAGAGGGACAGTCAGGTCTTGGTAGATTTGCAGTGGTCTGATACTCCTTCCATTTCAGAATGATTGCTTGCACAGTGCTCCTTGGGATGTTTAAAGCTTGGGAAATCTTTTTGTATCCAAATTCCATTTAAACTTCTCCACAACAGTATTACGGACCTACCTGGTGTGTTCCTTGGTCTTCATGATGCTCTCTGCGCTTTCAACAGAACCCCGAGACTATCACAGAGCAGGTGCATTTATACAGAGACTTGATTACACACAGGTGGATTCTATTTATCACCATCAGTCATTTAGGACAACATTGGATCATTCAGAGATCCTCGCTGAACTTCTGGAGTGAGTTTTCTGCACTGAAAGTAATGGGGCCGAATAATTTTGCACGCACCACTTTTCAGTTTTTTAATTGCTAAAAAAGTTTAAAATATCCAATAGATTTCATTCCACTTCACAATTGTGTCCCACTTGTTGGTGATTCTTCACAAAAAATTAAAATTTTATATCTTTATGTTTGAAGCCTGAAATGTGGCAAAAGGTTGAAAAGTTCAAGGGGGCCGAATACTTTCGCAAGCCACTGTAGGCGTGACACCCGCTATTATTGTCCCTCCTGTCCTGACAATCCTGGTCTTTGCATTGGTGAACGTTTTGAACGCTACCATTCACTAGTTGAGTATTAGCGTAGGGTACAGCATTCCACAGACTAGGCGCACTTTCACAGGGTCTCCCAAGATGCGATCGCATTTTGAGAGACCCGAACCTGGAACCGGTTACAGTTATAAAAGTTACAGTTACAAAAAAAAGTGTAAAAAAAAAAAAAACACAAACAAAAATATAAAATAAAAAAAAATAGTTGTCGTTTTATTGTTCTCTCTCTCTCTATTCTCTCTATTGTTCTGCTCTTTTTTACTGTATTCTATTCTGCAATGTTTTATTGTTATGTTTTATCATGTTTGCTTTTCAGGTATGCAATTTTTTATACTTTACTGTTTACTGTGCTTTATTGTTAACCATTTTTTTGTCTTCAGGTACGCCATTCACGACTTTGAGTGGTTATACCAGAATGATGCCTGCAGGTTTAGGTATCATCTTGGTATCATTCTTTTCAGCCAGCGGTCGGCTTTCATGTAAAAGCAATCCTAGCGGCTAATTAGCTTCTAGACTGCTTTTGCAAGCAGTGGGAGGGAATGCCCCCCCCCCCCACCGTCTTCCGTGTTTTTCTCTGGCTCTCCTGTCTCAACAGGGAACCTGAGAATGCAGCCGGTAATTCAGCCAGCTGACCATAGAGCTGATCAGAGACCAGAGTGGCTCCAAACATCTCTATGGCCTAAGAAACCGGAAGCTACAAGCATTTTATGACTTAGATTTCGCCGGATGTAAACAGCGCCATTGGGAAATTGGGGAAGCATTTTATCACACCGATCTTGGTGTGGTCAGATGCTTTGAGGGCAGAGGAGAGATCTAGGGTCTAATAGACCCCAATTTTTTCAAAAAAGAGTACCTGTCACTACCTATTGCTATCATAGGAGATATTTACATTCCCTGAGATAATAATAAAAATGATTTAAAAAAAAATATGAAAGGAACAGTTTAAAAATAAGATAAAAAAAGCAAAAAAATAATAAAGAAAAAAAAAGCACCCCTGTCCCCCCTGCTCTCGCACTAAGGTGAACGCAAGCGTCGGTCTGGCGTCAAATGTAAACAGCAAATGATTTGCATGCATGCACCATGCATGTGAGGGATCACCACGAAGGTCAGATCGAGGGCAGTAATTTTAGCAGTAGACCTCCTCTGTAAATCTAAAGCGGTAACCTGTAAAGGCTTTTAAAGGCTTTTAAAAATGTATTAATTTTGTTGCCAATGCACGTTTGTGCGCAATTTTAAAGCATGTCATGTTTGGTATCCATGTACTCGGCCTAAGATCATCTTTTTTATTTCATCAAACATTTGGGCAATATAGTGTGTTTTAGTGCATTAAAATTTAAAAAAGTGTGTTTTTTCCACAAAAAATGCGTTTGAAAAATCGCTGCGCAAATACCGTTGGAAAAAAAAAATGAAACACCCACCATTTTAATCTGTAGGGCATTTGCTTTAAAAAAATATATAATGTTTGGGGGTTCAAAGTAATTTTCTTGCAAAAAAAAATTTTTTTTCATGTAATCAAAAAGTGTCAGAAAGGGCTTTGTCTTCAAGTGGTTAGAAGAGTGGGTGATGTGTGACATAAGCTTCTAAATGTTGTGCATAAAATGCCAGGGCAGTTCAACCCCCCCCCCCCAAATGACCCCATTTTGGAAAGTAGACACCCCAAGCTATTTGAGAGGCATGTCGAGTCCATGGAATATTTTATATTGTGACACAAGTTGCGGGAAAGAGACAAACATATTTATTTTTTTTCACAAAGTTGTCACTAAATGATATATTGCTCAAACATGCCATGGGGATATGTGAAATTACACCCCAAAATAAATTCTGTTGCTTCTCCTGAGTATGGGGATACCACATGTGTGGGACTTTTTGGGAGCCTAGCCGCGCTCGGGACCCCGAAAACCAAGCACCGCCTTCAGGCTTTCTAAGGGCGTAAATTTTTGATTTCACTCTTCACTGCCTATCACAGTTTCGAAGGCCATGGAATGCCCAGGTGGCACAAAACCCCCCCAAATGACCCCATTTTGGAAAGTAGACACCCCAAGCTATTTGCTGAGAGGTATAGTGAGTATTTTGCAGACCTCACTTTTTGTCACAAAGTTTTGAAAATTGAAAAAAGAAAAAAAAAAGAAAAATTTCTGGTCTTTTTTCATTTTCAAAAACAAATGAGAGCTGCAAAATACTCACCATGCCTCTCAGCAAATAGCTTGGGGTGTCTACTTTCCAAAATGGGGTCATTTGGGGGGGGGGGGGGGTTGTGCCACCTGGGCATTCCATGGCCTCCAAAACTATGATAGGCAGTGAAGAGTGAAATCAAAAATTGACACCCTTAGAAATCCTGAAGGCGGTGATTGGCCCCGTACGCGGCTAGGCTCCTAAAAAGTCCCACACATGTGGTATCCCCATACTCAGGAGAAGCAGCTAAATGTATTTTGGGGTGCAATTCCACATATGCCCATGGCCTGTGTGAGCAATATATCATTTAGTGACAACTTTTTGTAATTTGTTTTTTTTTTGTCATTATTCAATCACTTGGGACAAAAAAAAAAATGGGATCAACATGCCTCTCAGCAATTTCCTTGGGGTGTCTACTTTCCAAAATGGGGTCATTTGGGGAGTTTTGTACTGCCCTGCCATTTTAGCACCTCAAGAAATGACATAGGCAGTCATAAACTAAAAGCTGTGTAAATTCCAGAAAATGTACCCTAGTTTGTAGACGCTATAACTTTTGCGCAAACCAATAAATATATGCTTATTGACATTTTTTTTTACCAAAGACATGTGGCCGAATACATTTTGGCCTAAATGTATGACTAAAATTGAGTTTATTGGATTTTTTTAATAACAAAAAGTAGAAAATATAATTTTTTTTCAAAATTTTCGGTCTTTTTCCGTTTATAGCGCAAAAAATAAAAACGGCAGAGGTGATCAAATACCATCAAAAGAAAGCTCTATTTGTGGGAAGAAAAGGACGCAAATTTTGTTTGGATACAGCATTGCATGACCGCGCAATTAGCAGTTAAAGCGACGCAGTGCTGAATTGTAAAAAGTGCTCTGGTCAGGAAGGGGGTAAATCCTTCCGGGGCTGAAGTGGTTAATATCTTGGCCTATCCAAAACTTAGACCAGTCAGTATTAAATCCATAAATCCTGGGTCATATTTTTAATTAAATCACTGATGCTCTAACAGGAAAGAAAGTTAAAATATTTAAAGTTGGCAATTTAATAAGATATTTCTCGCACACAGCATGGGCATACATAGAAACAGCAAACCATAACACATTCTACTACTTCTCAGGAGTATGACTGATTATGTACCAGACATTGTATCTTGTGTATCACACAAATTAACCAATTGTGTCAAAACGTTTATACTGTAATGGTCGCCTCTGTACAAGTGGTCAGGGATTCAGGGAATATAGCTTAGTGTAGTGTTACCTATAGTAGTCCCAGTTGCAATAAGCCAAGCAATCCTAGCCTACTGGTACATGGCTGCCCCCAGGAATGCCATGTTCACTGGCCAGGAAGTACAGGAGGCTGAAGAAAGGAAAAGCAAACGAGTCCCTGTTATTCTAGGAGTGCAGTTGTCTGCAGGAGATAGCTGGGACTGGCGTCTTGCAGGAACATAGTCAGTGGGATGTGCAGAAGGGTCAGATCAGGCTACAGGCAGAGACATGGTCCTGTGCCATGATTGCGCCTTACACATCCCACCATGTGCTGCCTGCAAGGAGAGCAATCATATACTGAATACCCATACTTCTGCCTGCTTCTCTCTTCTAATGCCCTGCCAGGGAGCCCACTCCTGTACCATGACCCTTACATACCTCACCATGTGCTGCCAAATGGGAGGGCTAGGCATAGAGGACTGGCTAATATAATATGGTCCTGTAATGCCCCCCCCCCGTACTGTCACAGTGGCACCCACCCACCTCCTCTATCTTCTCCCGGGCTTGCGCAGGCTCCGCCTCCACCACGGATGTCAACTCTATCATCTCTGGGCCAGCTCCTCCTTCACAATGGACGTCCGCCGGCACAAACCTCCTCTATCATCTCTGGGCTCCAGCATGCTTTAAAGCAGGGGACTCCCCAACCCCTGTGCCACATTGCCACTGGGAGGAGCCACAGCGGCGGGGGGGTGTTCACCTTCCCTGGGAGGCCGGGGCACTGGTGTGTTAGACTGGTGGCAGGCTGCGGTGGCAAGCGACACTGCACAGTGGGCAGGCTGCGGGTGGCATGTGCTGGTGACAAGTGACACACTGCATCTGGCAGCAGGTGACGGTGGCAAGTGACAAGCTTAGGGTTCCCACTGATTCTGATGTGCTTCAATCATCCTGACACCATATCAAGCATGGTGCTGGGATGATTTAAGTGCTAACACCAGCCATTCTCCCGACAAATCACCCGCCGCCAAATTTCCCATCAACCTACATTCTCCCATCCCCCAATCCCCCAACCTAACCCCCCGGGGGGGGGGGGGGGTGTCCCTGAATGGCAGTTTGGAAATGTGGTCACCCTATTGCTGGCTGCACTGATCTGGTGGTAGTCTGACTGGTGTGGTGACAATCAGGGACAACGTTAAAGGCTTACACTTGTTGAATCCGATTTGGGAGTCTTCAAATCAAGACCTTTTTCTGATGAGACAGTAAATCCAAATCTTAAAAAAATTAGGAGCTTTTCATTCATACACTGCAGTGGACAAATACAACACAGTTCTCAACTACTATAAAAGAGTAAAAGTTAAAGTGTTTCTGAGCTTGCATCTACAGGTTATTCAATTTTATATGTATGAATATGCATAACATATGGGTGTGTGTTAAGTGTATTCTAGGCGTGATATACAGTATCTCCCAAAAGTGAGTAAACCCCTGAAATTTTTGTAAATATTTTATTATATCTTTTCATGTGACAACACTGAAGAAATTACACTTTGCTACAATGTAAAGTAGTGAGTGTACAGCTTGTATAACAGTGTAAATTTGCTGTCCCCTCAAAATAACTCAACACACAGCCATTAATGTCTAAACCACTGGCAACAAAAGTGAGTACACTCTAAGTGAAAATGTCCAAATTGGGCCCAATTAGCCATCTTCCCTCCTGGGTGTCATGTGACTCGTTAGTGCTACAAGGTCTCAGGTGTGAATGGGTAGCAGGTGTGTTAAATTTGGTGTTATCGTTCTCACGCTCTCATACTGGTCACTGGAAGTTCAACATGGCACCTCATGGCAAAGAACTCTCTCAGGATCTGAAAAAAGAATTGTGAGGTGTGGTGTGTGTGTGGGGGGGGGGGGGGCTGACATATATACAGGTGTGTGTGAGGGGGGCTGCCATATATATAGGTGTGTGTGGGGGGACTGACATATAGACAGGTGTGTGTGTGGGGGGGGGGTGACATATATACAGGTGTGAGGGGGGCTGACAAATATACAGGTTTAGGGAGGCTGACAAATATACAGGTGTGTGGGGGGGCTGACATATATACAGGATTGAGGGGGGCTGACATATATACAGGTGTGAGGGGGGCTGACAAATATACAGGTGTGTGGGGGGCTGACATATATACAGGTGTGAGGGGGGCTGACAAATATACAGGTTTGGGGGGCTGACAAATATACAGGTGTGTGGGGGGCTGACATATATACAGGTGTGTGTGGGGGTGCTGACATATATACAGGTGTGTGTGTGTGGGGGGGGGGGCGCTGACATATATACAGGTATGTGTGTGTGGGGGAGCTGACATATATACAGGTGTGAGGGGGGCTGACAAATATACAGGTTTAGGGAGGCTGACAAATATACAGGTGTGTGGGGGGGCTGACATATATACATGATTGAGGGGGGGCTGACATATATACAGGTGTGAGGGGGGCTGACAAATATACAGGTGTGTGGGGGGCTGATATATATACAGGTGTGAAGGGGGCTGACAAATATACAGGTTTGGGGGGCTGACAAATATACAGGTGTGTGGGGGTGCTGACATATGTACAGGTGTGTGTGGGGGGGCTGACATATATACAGGTGTGTGTGGGGGGGGGGCGCTGACATATATACAGGTGTGTGGGGGGGCTGACATATATACAGGTGTTTGTGAGGGGGGCTGCCATATACATAGGTGTATGTGGGGGCGCTGCCATATATACAGGTGTGTGTGGGGGGGGGGCGTTGACATATATACAGGTGTGTGTATGGGGGGTGCTGACATATATACAGGTGTGTGTGTGTGGGGGGAGCTGACATATATACAGGTGTGTGTGAGGGGGGCTGCCATATATATAGGTGTGTGTGGGGGGACTGACATATAGACAGGTGTGTGTGTGTGTGTGGGGGTGACATATATACAGGTGTGAGGGGGGCTGACAAATATACAGGTTTAGGGAGGCTGACAAATATACAGGTGTGTGTGGGGGCTGACATATATACAGGATTGAGGGGGGGCTGACATATATACAGGTGTGAGGGGGCTGACAAATATACAGGTGTGTGTGGGGCTGACACATATACAGGTGTGAGGGGGGCTGACAAATATACAGGTTTGGGGGGCTGACAAATATACAGGTGTGTGGGGGGGCTGACATATATACAGGTGTGTGTGGGGATGCTGACATATATACAGGTGTGTGTGGGGGGGGGGGGCGCTGACATATATACAGGTGTGTGTGTGAGGGGGGGAGCTGACATATATACAGGTGTGAGGGGGGCTGACAAATATACAGGTTTAGGGAGGCTGACAAATATACAGGTGTGTGGGGGGGCTGACATATATACAGGATTGAGGGGGGCTGACATATATACAGGTGTGAGGGGGGCTGACAAATATACAGGTGTGTGGGGGGCTGACATATATACAGGTGTGAGGGGGGCTGACAAATATACAGTTTTGGGGGGCTGACAAATATACAGGTGTGTGGGGGGGCTGACATATATACAGGTGTGTGTGCTGACATATATACAGGTGTGTGTGTGGGGGGGAGCGCTGACATATATACAGGTGTGTGTGTGTGGGGGGAGCTGACATATATACAGGTGTGAGGGGGGCTGACAAATATACAGGTTTAGGGAGGCTGACAAATATACAGGTTTAGGGAGGCTGACAAATATACAGGTGTGTGGGGGGCTGACATATATACAGGATTGAGGGGAGGCTGACATATATACAGGTGTGAGGGGGGCTGACAAATATACAGGTGTGTGGGGGGCTGACATATATATACAGGTGTGAAGGGGGCTGACAAATATACAGGTTTGGGGGGCTGACAAAAATACAGGTGTGTGGGGGTGCTGACATATATACAGGTGTATGTGGGGGGGCTGACATATATACAGGTGTGTGTGTGGGGGGGCGCTGACATATATACAGGTGTGTGTGGGGGGGCTGACATATATACAGGTGTTTGTGAGGGGGGCTGCCATATACACAGGTGTATGTGGGGGCGATGCCATATATACAGGTGTGTGTGTGGGGGGGGCATTGACATATATACAGGTGTGTGTGGGGGGGGAGCTGACATATATACAGGTGTGGGTATATATAATTATTAAAAGCATTTTCCATTTTATTGATCATATTTATACCTCCCCAAACATTGCTGGAAACCATGCCCATATCTTGTCTCCAGTATTGAATATAGCTCTACGTTTTTGTGCAGGCATGGTTTGATGGTGTTCCTCTAAATGATTTATCAAATTGGTATTGGAGCTGGGGACTCTAATAAATGCACCACCTCCTTTAAATATGACAAAACAATGTATACCCAAAGAGCACGAAATTAAATTTTGTGTTATCGCTCTCACTCTCTCATAATGGTCACTGGAAGTTCAACATGGCACCTCATGGCAAAGAACTCTCTGAGGTTCTGAAAAAAGAATTGTGAGGTGTGTGTGTGTGTGTGTGTGTGTGGGGGGGGGGGGGGGGGGCTGACATATATACAGGTGTGTGTGAGGGGGGCTGCCATATATACAGGTGTGCGTGGGGGGACTGTCATATAGACAGGTGTGTGTGTGGGGGGGTGACATATATACAGGTGTGAGGGGGGCTGACAAATATACAGGTTTGGGGGGGGGCTGACAAATATACAGTTGTGTGGGGGGGCTGACATATATACAGGAGTGAGGGGGGCTGACAAATATACAGGTTTGGGGGGCTGACAAATATACAGGTGTGTGGGGGGCTGACATATATACAGGTGTGTGGGGGGCTGACATATATACAGGTGTGAGGGGGGCTGACATATATACAGGTGTGTGTATGGGGGGTGCTGACATATATACAGGTGTGTGTGTGGGGGGGTGCTGACATATATACAGGTGTGTGGGGGGGGGGCGCTGACATATATACAGATGTGTGTGGGGGGGTGCTGACATATATACAGGTGTGTGTGGGGGGGGGGCTGACATATATACAGGTGTGTGTGAGGGGGGCTGCCATATATACAGGTGTGTGTGTGTGGGGTGCTGCCATATATACAGGTGTGTGTGTGGAGGCGCTGCCATATATACAGGTGTGCGTGTGGGGGGGGGGCTAACAAATATACAGGTTTGGGGTGGCTGACAAATATACAGGTGTGTGGGGGGGGCTGACATATATATGACATATATACAGGATTGAGGGGGGCTGAGTGGGTACTGGTGAGGTGGCTGGTGTGCGGATTCAGTAGGATGGCCCATAGGCAAACCTTGGGGAATGTTGTTGGTCAGGCTCGGGGGGGGGGGGGGGAGAACCCAGGCCTAAAGCTGTGTAAGGGGCCCAAAAATGTCTGATGGCTGCCCTGAGCATAATTATTAAAAGCATTTTCCATTTTATTGATCATATTTATACCTCCCCCAAACATTGCTGGAAACCATGCCCATATCTTGTCTCCAGTATTGAATATAGCTCTACGTTTTCGTGCAGGCATGGGTTGATGGTATTCCTCTAAATGATTTATCAAATTGGTGTTGGAGCTGGGGGACTCTAATAAATGCACTAATAAATAGTCTGACCTCCTTTAAATATGACAAACAATATATACCCAAAGAGCACGAAATTGGAGTTTTAAGGTGCAGAGAAATCAATCAAAAGCAAAATTTACAAAAAATATATAGAACATTTTATTACATAGATATTATAAAACCATTTGTAAAATTTAGGCCATAACGACCCAATGGTCAAGGTACAAAAGTGTGAATGCCTCTACATGTTTCACGACAAACGTGGCTTCTTCTGGAGCTTTTGTAGAACCTTTTTATTTAATATTTGCCACTAAAACAAAAAAATATAAAATCAGTTTGGTATCTTTAATAATTGACAATACATTCATACAGGAACCCAGTATTGGTACCTAATAATACATTTACATTATGAACATCACATTGAGATTATCTGATGAATACACTCTCACCCTTCCAAAATGGTCTTGGTTCCAAATGATCCTCTGGACCCATCAAGAGGTTTTATAGGGAACGTCTGTGCCAAAAAAGAGGAAAAAGAGGCATTGCTCCATAGCAGCACCTGTGGAATTACACATATAAATAAATCATTAACTATATCACCTGACTTCTATTTTGGTCATATCTGAATTGATTTGATTTGAGCCTAACCTAGTGTTTCAAGGAATTTTAATGAATCGATCGATCAATGTTTCAATCCTTCTCCGTATATAAACCTCCTCTAATGCCAGCAAATTTACAGGGTAATTATGCCATCTAGAATTTATTTAAATAAAAATCAGGTTTTTGCGAATTAAACAAATACATGTTTTACTATCCGCTATCCTATAGCTCTTACCTGAGCACTTCCCTCTTTCAGTTGATCACTGTTCCATGGCTCAGTGTCAGCACGACACCTCTTTAACCAGTGCTGATTGAAAAAGTTGTTTCAATCTATCACAAGGGCTAAACCCTTAAGAAAAAAGCCAAAAGAATTGTGACAGGTTACACACCCACAGAAAGCAATACACTTTCCTGCTGAAATGGGAAAGAGTAGGAAGCTACTTACTTTTAGACAGGTTAAGAGCCTCACTAGTAGCAGTGTGTATGGCCACAGCAATGTGGTGTGTTGGAAATGCTCTTACAGTAGGGCAAAAAAGTATTTAGTCAGCCACCAATTGTGCAAGTTCTCCCACTTAAAAAGATGAAAGAGGCTTGTAATTGTCATCATAGGTATACCTCAACTATGAGAGACAAAATGTGGAAACAAATCCAGACAATCACATTGTCTGATTTTTGAAAGAATTTATTTGCAAATTATGGTGGAAAATAAGTATTTATAAGATAAGATAAGATTTCTGGCTCTCACAGACCTGTATCTTCTTCTTTAAGAGGCTCATCTGTCCTCCACACATTACCTGTATTAATGGCACCTGTTTGAACTTGTTATCAGTCCACAACCTCAAACAGTCACACTCCAAACTCCACTATGGTGAAGACCAAAGAGCTGTCGAAGGACACCAGAAACAAAATTGTAGACCTGCACGAGGCTGGGAAGACTGAATCTGCAATGGGCAAGCAGCTTGGTGTGAAGAAATCAACTGTGGGAGCAATAATTAGAAAATGGAAGACATACAAGACCACTAATAATCTCCCTCCATCTGGGGCTCCACGCAAGATCTCACCCCATGGGGTCAAAATGATCACAGGAACGGTGAGCAAAAATCCCAGAACCACATGGGGGGACCTAGTGAATGACCTGCAGAGAGCTTTGACCAACGTAACAAAGGCTACCATCAGTAACGCACTACGCCGACAGGGACTCAGATCCTGGATGCCAGACGAGTCCCCCTGCTTAAGCCAGTACATATCTGGGCCCATCTGAGGTTTGCTAGAGAGCATTTGGATGATCCAGAAGAGGATTGGGAGAATGTCATATGGTCAGATGAAACCAAAGTAGAACTGTTTGGTAGAAACACAACCCGTCGTGTTTGGAAGAGAGAGAATGCTGAGTTGCAATCAAAGAACACCATACCTACTGTGAAGCATGGGGGTGGCAACATCATGTTTGGGGCTGTTTCTCTGCAAATGGAACAGGACAACTGATCCGTGTACATGAAAGAATGAATGGGGCCATGTATCGTGAGATTTTGAGTGAATACCTCCTCCCATCAGCAAGGGCATTGAAGATGAAACGTGGCTGGGTCTTTCAGCATGACAATGATCCCAAACACACCACCCGGGCAACGAAGGAGTGGCTTCGTAAGAAGCATTTCAAGGTCCTGGAGTGGCCTAGCCAGTCTCCAGATCTCAACCCCATAGAAAACCTTTGGAGGGAGTTGAAAGTCCGTGTTGCCCAGCGACAGCCCCAAATCAGCACTGCTCTAGAGCAGATCTGCATGGAGGAATGGGCCAACATACCAGCAACAGTGTGTGACAACCTTTTGAAGACTTATGCCGCGTACACACGGTCGGACTTTTCGTCTACAAAAGTCCAACGGACGCTGACGGACTAAAGCTGGCTGGTAATCCGATCGTGTGTGGGCTTCTCCGGACTTTCAACATACTTTTTTAGCCTCAAATCCGACGTACTTTAGATTTGAAACATGCTTCAAATCTTTACTTCGTAACTACGACGGACCCCGAAATCCGCTCGTCTGTGTGCTAGTCCGACGGACAAAAAGCCACGCTAGGGCACCTATTGGCTACTGGCTATGAACTTCCTTATTTTAGTCCGGTGTACGTCATCACGTAAGAATTCGATGGACTTTTGTGTGATCGTGTGTAGGCAAGTCTGTTCGTTAGAAAGTCCGCCGCAAGTCCGTCGAAAGTCCGCCGAAAGTCTGCCGGAAGTCTGTCGGACAGGCTGTCTGACTTTTGTAGACGAAAAGTCCGACCGTGTGTACGCGGCATTACAGAAAACGTTTGTTATATATCCTTTGTTGGCAATGACAGAGGTCAAAGTATTAAGATGAACTTTTGATATTGACCAAATACTTATTTTCCACCATAATTTGCAAATAAATTATTTCAAAAATCAGACAATGTGATTGTCTGGATTTGTTTCCACATTTTGTCTCTCATAGTTGAGATATACCTATGATGACAATTACAGGCCTCTCTCATCTTTTTAAGTGGGAGAACTTGCACAATTGGTGGCTGACTAAATACTTTTGTGCCCCACTGTATATACCATCATACCCCAAGCAATGTTTGATATCATCGCTGATTGAGGCAATTAGAGGTTTCATTTGACACTAGTGTGATCAGGCCGTTTAAGGCGCCCTATCGCGCATGTGCGAGACTGCCTTAGCCATCTTGGAAAGTCCTTTTGCACATACTTGATAGTTCTGGGAAAAGGCATACTGTTCAGGTCTCGATGGGCACAAGGATAGATGCTCTCTATCCCAGGAGTGACCACCACCACCCAGGCAGCCAGGTTAAGCCCCCCCAATATAGAAAAAAAACCAAAACAGGGTAAAAGCTGCGCTCGGATAAAAAGTAAAAGTACGTAAAATAAGCTGCCAGCACCCTAAAAAGTCCAGTATCTGACTCTCAAAAGTATATAAACAGCAAAAAGTGCAGCGCTAAAATGTTATATGAAAAAAGAAATGGATCTCACCAAGTGACATGACAACAATCAGTGAACAAACATATTGCAATTCAATCAAATGATAAACAAAACTTAAATCACAAGTGCATATGAAAAAAAATTTGAAAAAAAGAAAGTCCAAAAGTTCTTGATAAGTCCACAAACGAAGAATCGGAGAATCGGGAGAGGAGCTTCCCGCCTTCAGAGATCACCGGAACCGAGAGACACCGGAGAGAGAACCACTGATCCTGCATTGCACCCCTGGTTTTGGGAGACCATAATCCCTATGCTGGGCGAGACTGCCGTAACAGCAGTCATCGCCGTCCGGTAAGCAGATTTTACTCACACACGTCTTGGTGGATCACTTATAGGCACCTTTGTCACATCTCTTCCTGGATGGGTGTTCTTTATTCGTTTGTGGACTTATCAAGAACTTTTGGACTTTCTTTTTTTCAATTTTTTTTTCATATGCACTTGTGATTTAAGTTTTGTTTATCATTTGATGGAATTGCAATATGTTTGTTCACTGATTGTTGTCATGTCACTTGGTGAGATCCATTTCTTTTTTCATATAACATTTTAGCGCTGCACTTTTTGCTGTTTATAAGCCCCCCCAATGCCTGCAGGCCGCAGTCGGCACATCGCGCCGTACCGTGCATGCAAGTACCCGCAGCAGTCACAAGTTGAAATATGGGCCACAATAAGTAAGAGACAGCAAAAATATTTTATCAATCCTCACAATGGACACTACCAGCAACAGGGCATAGTCTTATGGATTATAGTTATTATATTATATTTATTATACCGCGCTATATCGAAGTTACCAATTAACCAAAACAATGATTCTGGGGATCGAACACAAGAGACTACCTAACAATCAATCAAGGAATCAGTTTTGTGTGAGTATTTGCGATATATATGGAGGGAACATGGCACTGGTCATGTGCCAAAAAAGTATACATTTCTCCTCAGGGTAATTTACTAACCAGACTATCCCTGAAGTTTAAGGGGAACTATCAAAAGTGGACACTATAGAACCAGACCAAGTCAAGGGCCAGACTGTTTTCACATCAGATAAACTTTACATAAAAACAGCAAAAATAAATTTTTTTTTTTTTTTTGTGCATTAGAAACCTATGACAACTCTTGCATCTTCAATTAATCCCCCACATGAAATCCAGAAACAAAGAGAGAAAAGCAACAGATGGAAACAGATGCACGTCTCTCGAAGAGAGACACAAACTGCCCTACAGGAATGGTTTAAAACTTAATGCATCATTTAGTCCTGGATACTTTATAGCAGACAAATTAAATATCCATTTGGTTTCTCTCTGTAATAATAACCTATCCACAACACCCCCCCTCTCATTTAGGGGGATGTACTCCAGAGCAAAGAACCTCATCTTGGCGGCGTTAAACTGGTGATATAATCCCATGTGGCAGCTAATTGGGCTCTCAAATTTTTTTGCATTGACTAATTTGACATTGTCCCGAATTCTATGAAAAAAAGGCTTCTTAGTTTTGCCAACATAGAACATACCACATTGACATTCCATATAGTATACAATACCTATGGATTGACAATCAACAAAAAAAGTTGGTTTGTGTATCTTGCCTGTAGGCAGCAAGATCTCCTGTGCCTCCCAAATGAACCTGCAAAAATTGCATCTGCCACATTTACCAGTGCCACCTTTCCTAGGGGGTTCTCTCACCCTGGTGTGTGTATTATAACTGTGGACCAACTTGTCCCTCAGAGACTCCGATCTTCTAAAGGTAATGTCTGGATAATCTTTTATATGTTTTGCTACCTTCCCATCGGCCCTAAGTAGGTACCAGAATTTGTCCATTATTTTACGGACTTGACTTTGCTGTCCGGAGTAGCGTGTAATTAATCTTACAGTGTCTTCCTTTGTTTTTAACTTGGATCCGTGTATGAGAGAATTCCTATTTTGCCCATTGGCCCACTAATATGCTCTCTTTAGTAAGTTCCTGCCATATCCTCTCTTTTTAAGACAACATTGCAATGCCTTGGACTCCCTTATGAAGTCTTCCTGTTTGGAGCAATTGGGCTTCAGGCGCAAGTATTGACTTATGGTATACTTGTTATTAGAGGGGCCGGGTGCGAGCTAGCACTAAGAATGGTGTTACCTGACGATTATTTTCTATAGAGGGTGGAGCTCAAACTTCCATCCTAATTTTTATAGATCTCAATATCCAATAAATTTACAGTTTTTTGATGGAAAACCGAGGTAAACTTGAGATTGTAATCATTGGTTTTCAAGGCTTCCTTCCAAATCTCTTTGGGTCCCCATCCAAATAAAAAACACATCGTCAATTAATTTTTTCCATATGGGTATGTGAACCAAATAGTCCTGCAAATCCTCCCTCAAGAACAGATCCTGCTGCCACCCCCCCCCAGGTACAGGTTGGCATACGATGGCGCACACCAAGTCCCACTGCAACCCCCTGCACCTGGAGGTAGTGGGAGCGTTTGAACAAAAACACATTGTTCCCCAAAATGAAGTGCAATGGGGCCAAAAAAAAATGATTATATGGACCAGCAGTCATGCCACGCTCTGATAAGAAGGTCTCTACAACCCGTACCCCTCAATCGTGGGGGATAGAGTTGTAGAGAGCCTCTACATCAAGAGCCACCAACCAGGCTCCCTCTGGTATGTCAATGCCATCCAGGGCTCGAATAAGATCGCTTGTGTCTTGTATATGAGAGGTAAGTGCCTTCACGTGGTGTCTCAAATAGTCATCAACTAATTGACTGGAGGGTTCAGTTAAGCACCCATTCCCCAACACTATGGACCTCCCCGGGGGTTCTATCAAGCTCTTGTGAATCTTGGGTAGTGTATATAAAGTTGGAGTTTTTGGAGTTCTAACATCGAGGAATTAAAGTGTTTTTTTTATCAATAGTCCCCTTTAGAAAGGCCTCATTTATAAGCCCTCTGAATTTGTTGGTCTTGATTTCCAGGTATATTTCGGGGACCCTTCTATACCATTCTTGGTTGTCCAGTATGTTCAGAACCATCCGCTCATACTGGGCAACCTCCATCACCACAATATTCCCACCCTTGTCAGAGGGTTTTATCACTAGGTTTGAATTTTTTTTTAAATTCATTCAGAGCCAGGCTATGTGCTGGGCTGAGATTTGAAATTAATGGATTTGTCCACTTAGTGCATTGAATCTCTTGAACCACTTGCTGGGTGAAAGCCCAAATGTAGGGATTGGCTTGTAAAAGAGGAAATGCGCAAGGTTTTGGTTTGTACAGTTTAGGTGGGGGAAAGCATGGCCCGAGTGAGGAGTTATCTCCCTTGGGGGAACGGGGGATTACCTCGTCAACCTCCAATAGTGGTGGCTCCCCCGAGGGATTACCTTCCTCCCAAACGTCCATTAGATCTTTAATTGCTTTTTAATCCTCCATTGTAAAGTTTTCCCATAGCTTATTAGGGGGACTTACTGGCAACATCTCCTGTTTATTATCAAATATTGTTTTATACATCAACCTTTGTGTGAAGAGATGAACTTCTTTGATTAATTCAAATTTTTCAATTCGTTGAGTGAGACAAAAAGTTAAACTAGCAACAATACCTTGATTTATTCACCAGATAGAAATTGTGATAAAAGATTAATCATCTCTAATTTGTCTGATTCGGTATGGTCTTGGCCTCTGGTGTTTCGGTCTTCGAACCCCTTTTGGCTTCTGCCATGACTGGGGGAAATAAAATGGTGCTGTACGTAGGTCTACCCCTCCTATTGAAGGGCAGAGCTGACTCGAAGTGGAGGGTGTTTGGAGAGAGACAGAAAGAGTATTAGTCAACTCAGCAGAGGAACTAGATGTGACCTGGGAGGGTGCAGGATTGGATGTTCCTGAGCATAAAGCATTCCATGATTGTGCCGAACCCCAAGTGCGCTTAGATACCGATGTGCGTAAATCATCACTGTCCTGTTTTCGTTTCTGTGGTGGTCCTTTCCCCTTAAAGGATTGATGGTGTGGAGTTGCCTGTTTAGACGAGACTGAAGAGATGGAAAAACCATCAGAATCATTAGGATTGGTAGTTGCCACATTCTGATGTGCTAAATTTCTATTCTGATTTTTTTGCATTTTTCCCCCTTCACCTCCTTGTACCCATTTACAGGCCTCATTGGAGTCATATGCAATCTTGTCCCTAGCAAATTTTTTCTCCTTTTCCTTTTTTTCTTTTCTTTTTGCTGTTTTTATGTAAAGTTTATCTGATGTGATAACAGTCTGGCCCTTGACTTGGTCTGGTTCTATAGTGTCCACTTTTGATAGTTCCCCTAAACTTCGGGGATAGTTTGGTTAGTAAATTAACCTGATGAGTAATGTATACTTTTTTGGCACATGAGCAGTGCAATGTTCCCTCCATATATCGCAAATACTCACACAAAACTGATTCCTTGATTGATTGTTAGGTAGGTAGTCTCTTTTGTTCGATCCCCAGAATCATTACTTTGGGTAATTTGTAACTTTAATATAGCGCTGTATAATAAATATAATATAATAAAAAATAATACATAAGACTATGCACTGTTTCTGGTAGTGTCCATTGTGAGGATTGACAAAGGATTTTTGCTGCCTCTTACTTATTGTGACCCATATTTCAACTTGTGACTGCCAAGTAAGGGCAGATGGAACCCTTAAGATGGCTGCCGCGGGTCCGCGCATGAGCGTTATGGCGCGATGTGCGGATTGCGGCCTGCAGGCATTGGGGGCTTAACCTGGCTGCCTGGGTGGTGGTGGTCACTCCTGGGATAGAGAGCATCTATCCTTGTGCCCATCGAGACCTGAACAGCATGCCTTTTCTCAGAACTATCAAGTATGGGCAAAAGGACTTTCCAAGATGGACGCGGTGGTCTTGGCCATGCGCGAAAGGGCGCCCTAAATGGTCTGATCACACTAATGTCAAATGAAACCTCTGATTGTCTCAATCAGAAATAATATCAAACATTGCTGGGGGTATGATAGTATATAAGAGCATTTCCAACATACTACATTGCTGTGGCCACCCACACTGCTACTAGTGAGGCTCTTAACCTGTCTAAAATGAATTAGCTTCCTTCTCTTTCCCATTCTCTTTCCCATTTCAGCAGGGAAGTTTATTGCCTTCTGTGGGTGTGTAACCTGTCACAATTCTTTTGGCTTTTTTCTTAGGGGTTTAGCCCTTGTGATAGATTGAAACAACTTTTTCAATCTTCACTGGTTAAAGAGGTGTCGTGCTGAAACTGAAGCCAAGGAACAGTGATAAACTGAAAGAGGGAAGTGCTCAGGTAAGAGCTATAGGATAGCGGATTATAATCAAAGTAAAACAAGTATTCGTTTAATTAGCAAAAACCTGATTCTTATTTAAATAAATTCTAGATGGCATAATTACCCTGTAAATTTGCTGGCATTAGAGGAGGTTTAAATACAGAAAAGCATTGAAACATTGATCGATCGATTCATTAAAATTCCTTGAAACACTAGGTTAGGCTCACTTCTTTCTATCACACTTTTGTACCTTGACCATTGGGTTGTTATGGCCTAAATTTTATAAATTATATTATAATATCTATGTAATTAAATTTTAATATTCTCTATATTTTTTTTGTAAATTTTGCTTTTTGGTATACATTGGGTATTGGGTATACATTGTTTACTCTAAATGATTCATTGCTACTTTGTATATCCTAATGTCATTTTCCTCGACCACAAAAAGGGATGGCGCTAATGTCCCATTATAGCAGGTACAATAACTATGGGGAGGTATCCACTTATAAGCCTTTTGACCACAGATAAGGTAGTAAGGGTCTATTAGTACATATGGTGTAAAAAGTCTATGACCAGGGTAGCGTAAATACTCTTTGGTCTGATAATTGTAACATTTGGCTGTAGAAATGTCTCCCACCCTAGGATATTGCCACATTCCACCATGGATTAGATAAAACAGATTCTGATCGAACAGGGGAAAATGATCCACTTCAGGTTGAGTATAACCCCATAAGGATGCAATAGTAGATATACGGACAACCTGAGATCTATAATTTTTGGGTGTATGTGTTATTCCCGTGCAGTCCCTGGAGGCTAAAAACCATTCTAATGCCTTAATGAATTTACCATCTCTAAACACGATGTAATCTGGGTTTGTCGTATTTTCTATTCTGATTCCACATTGTATACCTCCTGCCTATGCTGAGCAAGGGGATATTCCCAAAGGCCTTTGGTTATATTTAAAATAAGGTGATTTTTTCAGAAAAGTAAAACATTTGTGGCATTTCTAGACATACTGGTATGTGGGCAGCCTTGTATTGTTTAAAATCAGAGTGAAGGTAAATGGGTTTAACGTCCGGGGCCTGGCTAAGGCCAATGCTTGGCTTGGCCCATAAGGATACAGATTTCCAGGTGGTTAAACTAATGGGAATGGGTACTAGGTGTATACCATTTGAACTGTCTGGCCTATGTGAACAGATCCAGCAATTACTCAAGTTACCCCTTATGCCTGCCATGTGTAATTTGTACAGCTGGTTTTCTTTTATGGCCTTGACTGTTAAGATCAAGTAAAGGCATAGTAGTATTTTACTCATCTTTTAACATTGGCTGTATGTTCTTGCAATGGCTGGCATGTATCCACGTCTGCTTTCCTCTCAACTTTACAGCTGTGGCAGTTGTCAGGAGTACTTGGTAGCGTCCTTCAAATTTTGATCCCAAGGGCATCTTCATGTCTTCTTTCACTAGGACCCAATCACCTGGCTGTAAATCATGTGTTCCAGTTACTTGATATGGCTCTGGAACTGGATCAAAAACAAGCTTGTGCGTAATATGTAATTGCTTTACACAAACAACTAAGAAACAAGATCATTATACATTACAGCAGTGTGGTGTAGAAAATACAACCCTGTCTTAGGTGGGCCCCCAAACAAAATTTCATAAGGGCTTAAGTTCTCTGACTTACAAGTAGGGGTAGTCCTGATGTAAAGAACCAGAGGCAACAGTTCTGGCCACTGTTTCTTTTGCTGACTCTTCCTCCCATTCCTGCATAAGTTTAGCTAGCCTGTTTTTAATAACCCCATTGTATCTATCTACCTTTCCTGAACTCTGAGGATGATATGGGGTGTGGAAGGCCTGCTCAATTCCCAAGTCCTTGCATATTATTTGCATGATCTGTCCAGTGAAATGTGTTCCTCAGTCGCTCTTCAAAAATACAATACTGCACACATTTAATACCCTTATCCAACTCTGTTAATCTGCCATGAAAATTAACATAAACAGAGACCCAACTTGAGACATCGTAAACTCCTTCAGTTGGAATTGGATCTGCTCTATTTTTAGTCCAGCCTATAATAGCTTTGGTGTCATTTCTTAACCACTGTCCATATCTGTCTGTCATTTCTGTCAGAGGACTTAATTTACTTGTGCCATTTTTTTTACCTCTCTCTGCATCAAGAGGTCCATGGGAGAACCATGCTCCCATTCTTAGAGTCCTCACTTTGAGTCTCTAACATTTTGTGGGTTGTCACCCAAAAATGTATATATTTTTTTTCTCCGGGCTACACACAGTAGCCGTCAAATGGCACTTATTACACTTGGCCACACAGGCCTGTAATGTAGCCACACACAGGCTATTATGCCACTACAGTCCTCTGGGCAAACCTTCTCACAAGGCTCATAAATCTATTGACACCCCAAGCATAGAAACAAAACATCAACAAACCACCAACAATGATTATTATCGACTCTATTATTTCTGCAATAAGTGAAGTAGAGGAGTTATTTGGGTCAAACTGTGTAGCATTAACATTACCCTGGTTTGCATTCATTGTATACCTCACCACCTCATCTAAAGAAAAAAACAAACACATCAGATGTCAGCCAATAGACTTCAAACACCAACTGGTACTTGCCATGGTAGGCAGAATAAGAAAGAATAAAAGTTTCTTACCGTGGCCACTCTGGTTCTGCCCACCATGGGTTTTGCGTCTCTTTGCTGGGAAGTTCAACGAAACTTAATCTGAGTCACGGCACCAGCTGTTAAATCCGATTTGGGAATCTTCAAATCAAGACCTTTTCATGAGACAGTGAGTCCAAATCTTAAAAAAATTAGGTGCTTTTAATTCATACACTGCAGTGGAGAAATACAACACAGTTCTCTACCTCTATAAGTGAGTAAAAGTGAAAGTGTTTCTGAGCTTTCATCTACAGGTTATGCAATTTTATATGTATGAATATGCATAAAATATGGGTGTGTGTTAAGTGTATTCTAGGCGTGATATAGGTGTGATCGTATAGTTTAGTCCAATCCATGTCCATGCCTTCTTAGTAGCAAGGGAACAGTTAAATGGGTGTATACATCATGTGACTCACAAAAAAAGACATATCAGAAGTAGGGATGAGCCGAACACCCCCCCGGTTCGGTTCGCACCAGAACCTGCGAACGGACCGAAAGTTCGCACGAACGTTAGAACCCCATTGACGTCTATGGGACTCGAACGTTCGAAATCAAAAGTGCTCATTTTAAAGGCTAATTTGCATGGTATTGTCCTAAAAAGGGTTTGGGGACCCGGGTCCTACCCCAGGGGACATGTATCAATGCAAAAAAAACTTTTAAAAACGGCCGTTTTTTCGGGAGCAGTGATTTTAATGATGCTTAAAGTAAAAAAAAAAAAAGTGAAATATTCCTTTAACCACTTGAGCCCCGGACCATTATGCTGCCTAAGGACCAGAGGTCTTTTTCCAATTTGGCACTGCGTCACTTTAACTGCTAATTGCGCGGTCATGCAATGCTGTACCCAAACGAAATTTGCGTCCTTTTCTTCCCACAAATAGAGCTTTCTTTTGATGGTATTTGATCACCTCTGCGGTTTTTATTTTTTGCGCTATAAATGGAAAAAGACCGAAAATTTTGAAAAAAAATGATATTTTCTACTTTTTGTTATAAAAAAAATCCAATAAACTCAATTTTAGTCATACATTTAGGCTAAAATGTATTCGGCCACATGTCTTTGGTAAAAAAAATGTCAATAAGCGTATATTTATTGGTTTACGCAAAAGTTATAGCGTCTACAAACTAGGGTACATTTTCTGTAATTTACACAGCTTTTAGTTTATGACTGCCTATGTCATTTCTTGAGGTGCTAAAATGGCAGGGCAGTACAAAACCCCCCCAAATGACCCCATTTTGGAAAGTAGACACCCCAAGGAAATTGCTGAGAGGCATGTTGAACCCATTGAATATTTATTTTTTTTGTCCCAAGTGATTGAATAATGACAAAAAAAAAAAAAATATTTACAAAAAGTTGTCACTAAATGATATATTGCTCACACAGGCCATGGGCCTATGTGGAATTGCACCCCAAAATACATTCTGCTGCTTCTCCTGAATATGGGGATACCACATGTGTGGGACTTTTTGGGAGCCTAGCCGCGTACGGGGCCCCGAAATCCAATCACCACCTTCAGGATTTCTAAGGGTGTAAAT
This sequence comes from Lithobates septentrionalis, assembly GCA_037952835.1. NCBI lineage: Eukaryota > Metazoa > Chordata > Amphibia > Anura > Ranidae > Lithobates > Lithobates septentrionalis. The sequence goes on from JBBDGP010002359.1 coordinate 229,513, forward strand.
TTATGATTTCACGCTTTACTGCCTATCACAGTTTCGGAGGCCATGGAATGCCCAGGTGGCACAAAACCCCCCCAAATGACCCCATTTTGGAAAGTAGACACCCCAAGCTATTTCCAGGGAGGCATATTGAGTCCATGGAATATTTTATATTTTGACACAAGTTGCGGGAAAGTGACACATTTTTATTTTTTTATTTTTTTTTTGCACAAAGTTGTCACTAAATGATATATTGCTCACACAGGCCATGGGCATATGTGGAATTGCACCCCAAAATACATTTAGCTACTTCTCCTGAGTACGGGGATACCACATGTGTGGGACTTTTTGGGAGCCTAGCCGTGCACGGGACCCCGAAAACCAATCACCGCCTTCAGGATTTCTAAGGGTGAAAATTTTTGATTTCACTCTTCACTGCCTATCACAGTTTCGGAGGCCATGGAATGCCCAGGTGGCACAAACCCCCCCCCAAATGACCCCATTTTGGAAAGTAGACACCCCAAGCTATTTGCTGAGAGGCATGGTGAGTATTTTGCAGCTCTCATTTGTTTTTGAAAATGAAGAAAGACAAGAAAAAACTTTTTTTTTTTTCTTTTTTCAATTTTCAAAACTTTGTGACAAAAAGTGAGGTCTGCAAAATACTCACTATACCTCTCATCAAATAGCTTGGGGTGTCTACTTTCCAAAATGGGGTCATTTGGGGGGGTTTTGTGCCACCTGGGCATTCCATGGTCTCCGAAACTGTGATAAGCAGTCAAGAGAGAAATCAAAAATTCACGCCCTTAGAAAGCCTGAAGGCGGTGCTTGGTTTTCGGGGTTCCGTGCGCGGCTAGGCTCCCAAAAAGTCTCACACATGTGGTATCCCCGTACTCAGGAGAAGCAGCAGAATGTATTTTGGGGTGTAATTTCACATATTCCCATGGCATGTTTGAGCAATATATCATTTAGTGACAATTTTGTGCAAAAAAAAAAAAAATTTGTCTCTTTCCCGCAACTTGTGTCGCAATATAAAATATTCCATGGACTCGACATGCCTCTCAGCAAATAGCTTGGGGTGTCTACTTTCCAAAATGGGGTCATTTGGGGGGGTTTTGAACTGTCCTGGCATTTTATGCACAACATTTAGAAGCTTATGTCACACATCACCCACTCTTCTAACCACTTGAAGACAAAGCCCTTTCTGACACTTATTGTTTACATGAAAAAGTTTTTTTTTTTTTGCAAGAAAATTACTTTGAACCCCCAAACATTATATATTTTTTTTTAAAGCAAATGCCCTACAGATTAAAATGGTGGGTGTTTCATTTTTTTTTTTCACACAGTATTTGCGCAGCGATTTTTCAAACGCATTTTTTGGGGAAAAAACACACTTTTTTAAATTTTAATGCACTAAAACACACTATATTGCCCAAATGTTTGATGAAATAAAAAAGATGATCTTAGGCCGAGTACATGGATACCAAACATGACATGCTTTACAATTGCGCACAAACGTGCAGTGGCAACAAAATAAATACATTTTTAAAAGCCTTTAAAAGCCTTTACAGGTTACCACTTTAGATTTACAGAGGAGGTCTACTGCAAAAATTACTGCCCTCGATCTAACCTTCGCGGTGATACCTCACATGCATGGTGCAATTGCTGTTTACGTTTGACGACAGACCGCCGCTTGCGTTCGCCTTAGCGCGAGAGCAGGGGGCGACAGGGGTGCTTTTTTTTTTTTTTTTTCTTTATTATTTTTTTGCTTTTTTATCTTATTTTTAAACTGTTCCTTTCATTTTTATTTTTTTTTAATCATTTTTATTGTTATTTCGGGGAATGTAAATATCCCCTATGATAGCAATAGGTAGTGACAGGTACTCCTTTTTGAAAAAATTGGGGTCTATTAGACACTAGATCTCTCCTCTGCCCTCAAAGCATCTGACCACACCAAGATCGGTGTGATAAAATGCTTCCCCAATTTCCCAATGGCGCTATTTACATCCGGCGAAATCTAAGTATTAAAATGCTCGTAGCTTCCGGTTTCTTAGGCCATAGAGATGTTTGGAGCCACTCTGGTCTCTGATCAGCTCTATGGTCAGCTGGCTGAATCACCAGCTGCATTTTCAGGTTCCCTGTTGAGACAGGAGAGCCAGAGAAAAACACGGAAGACGGTGGGGGGGGGGGCATTCCCTCCCACGGCTTGTAAAAGCAGTCTAGAGGCTAATTAGCCGCTAGGATTGCTTTTACATGAAAGCCGACCGCTGGCTGAAAAGAATGATACCAAGATGATACCTAAACCTGCAGGCATCATTCTGGTATAACCACTCAAAGTTGTGAATGGCGTACCTGAAGACAAAAAAATGGTTAACAATAAAGCACAGTAAACGGTAAAGTACAAAAAATTGCATACCTGAAAAGCAAACATGATAAAACATAATAACAATAAAACATTGCAGAATAGAATACAGTAAAAAAGAGCAGAACAATAGAGAGAATAGAGAGAGAGAGAACAATAAAACGACAACTATTTTTTTTTATTTTATATATATATTTTTTTTTTTTTTACACTTTTTTTGTAACTAACTTTTATAACTGTAACCGGTTCCAGGTTCGGGTCTCTCAAAATGCGATGGCATCTTGGGAGACCCTGTGAAAGTGTGCCTAGTCTGTGCAATGCTGTATCCTACGCTAATACTCAACTAGTGCATAGTAGCGTTCAAAACATTCACCAATGCAAAGACCAGGATTGTCAGGACAGGAGGGACAATAATAGCGGGTGTCACGCCTATATCCGCGCTTGCTGCAGACACAATATCTTTTTTGGGGGGGTTCGTTGGGTAGGGGTACTCGGGAGGACATAAAGAAAATGCCTCTCATGCAGCCGACTGCATTTGGTTGGGGATGTGAATGGGGGAAGTACGGGCGCTGCAGAAGTGGTGGGTTCCCAATTAGGATTGGCGAATGCAGCAGGAAGGGCATTATGGGCACGACGGGCCTGTGTTTGTCTTTTTGGTGGCAGCGGGACACTACTTGTGCTTGCCACCTCACCAGCTTGAACTGCACTTATGGGACTCGCCACGTCACCAAGTGTTACTGCAGTGCTGGTTTGACTACGACCGGGGTGTACTAGGCCGCTGGCGCTTGCCAGTTCACCAAAACGCTACCAAAAAATCTGTTGGCGATCGCAGGGATCAGGCCTGACTCTGCGAACGCTGCAGTTATGCGTTTTAGTCTTTTGTAAGTGACAGTGATCGATCGATACTGCACTTGGGTGGGCTGGGCCGGGCGGAGGGGCAAAACGCAGGTGCTAGCAGGTATCTGGGCTGATCCCACTAACACTGCGTTTGTGAGAACCCTAAACTGCTGGGGATGCTAGTATAGATCTGATCGGATCAGATATTGATCCGTTCAGATACTATACCACTAAGGGAGGTGTACGGTGCGTGCGTGGGTGTTAGCGCTACTGGCGCTAACCTGACGCTGCCTGGAGCTGGTGCTTGCCAGTTCACCAAAACGCTACCAAGAAAACTGTTAGCGATCGCAGGGATCAGGCGTGACTCTGCGAACGCTGCAGTTATGCATTTAGTGTTTTGTAAGTGTCAGTGATCGATCGATACTGCACTTGGGTGGGCTGGGCTGGGCGGAGGGGCAAAACGCAGGTGCTAGCAGGTATCTGGGCTGATTCCGCTAACACTGCGTTTTTGGGAACCCTAAACTGCTGGGGACACTAGTATAGATCTGATCGGATCAGATATTGATCCGTTCAGATACTATACCACTAAGGGAGGCGTATTCTGCGTGCGTGGGTGTTAGCGGTACTGGCGCTAACCTGACGCTGCCTGGGGCTGGTGCTTGCCAGTTCACCAAAATACTACCAAAAAAACTGCTAGCGATCGCAGGGATCAGGCCTGACTCTGCGAACGCTGCAGTTATGCGTTTAGTGTTTTGTAAGTGATAGTGATCGATCGATACTGCACTTGGGTGGGCTGGGCTGGGCGGACGGGCAAAACGCAGGTGCTAGCAGGTATCTGGGCTGATTCCGCTAACACTGCGTTTTTGGGAACCCTAAACTGCTGGGGACGCTAGTATAGATCTGATCGGATCAGATATTGATCCGTTCAGATACTATACCACTAAGGGAGGCGTATGCTGCGTGCGTGGGTGTTAGCGGTACTGGCGCTAATCTGACGCTGCCTGGGGCGACGCATATCACCGCCGGGCGATCAGGGGGCTAAACCTTTATTCGGTAATAAACGGCGGGTGCCCTGACACTATAAAAAATAAACGAACTAACCAGCGTCACCCGTAACACTTATACGGTGATCAGTGGTGAAAGGGTTAACTAGGGGGCAATCAAGGGGTTAAAACATTTATTAGGTAGTATATGGGGGTCCCTGTCGCTATAAAACGCTGACGGCGAACCTAAATATTTACCTCCCTAACTAGCGTCACCAGCGACACTAATACAGCGATCAGAAAAATGATCGCTTAGTGACACTGGTGACAGGGGGTGATCAAGGGGTTAAAACTTTATTAGGGGGGGTTAGGGGGGTACCCTAGACCTAAAGGGGGGTAACAGTAACTGTCCCAACACTGTAACTGTCACAAACTGACACTATGCAGTAATCAGAAAAAAACAAAACAAAACAAAAAAAAAAACTGCTGGTGTCAGTTTGTGACAGGGGGGGGGGGTGATTGGGGGGGGGATCGGGGGGCGATCGGGGGGGGGATCGGGGTGTTTAGTGTGCCTGGCATGTTCTACTGTGTGTGTGTGTAGTGTTGTGCACTCACTCACATGTCTTCTCTCCTCGGGCCGGAACGGAAATTACCGAGCCGAGGAGAGATGACATCATTTCCTTTGCTGCTGTTTAGCATACAGCAGCAAAGGAATGATTCGATTGGCCGGCGGCGATCGCGAGGGGGGGGCCACGAACGGATGGTCTCCCCCTCACCTCTGATCGCCGCTGGACAAAAGACGACCGCCTCGGGCACCGGGGGGGGTCCTATCGGACCCCCCACCCGCGGAAGGCAAATCACGTACCATGTACGTGATTTTGCCTGTCCGTGCCGCTTTGCCGACGTACATCGGCGTGAGGCGGTCGTCAAGTGGTTAAATATCGTACCTGGGGGGTGTCTATAGTATGCCTGTAAAGTGACGCGTGTTTCCCGTGTTTAGAACAGTCCCTGCACCAAATGTCATTTTCAAAGGAAAAAATCTCATTTAAAACTGCTTGCGGGTTTAATGTAATGTCGGGTCATGGCAATATGGATGAAAATCAGTGAGACAAACGGCAAGGGTACCCCCCAGTTCATTACCAGGCCCTTTGGGTCTTGTATGGATATTAAGGGGAACCCCACACCCAAATTAAAATAAGGAAAGGTGTGGGTCCACCAGGCCCTATATACTCTGAACAGCAGTATACAGGCGGTGCAAACAAGACAGGGACTGTAGGTTTGTTGTTAAGTAGAATCTCTTTGTAATTTTGAACGGGTACATTTTTAACGCGTTTAGCTCCAGCCAAAAAATCTTTTTTAAGCTTTTTGGAAAATATAGGGAAGGGTTATCACCCCTGTGACATTTGTTTTGCTGTCTTTCCTCCTCTTCAGAAGATTTCACCTCACTTTTTGTCCCAATGAAAAATGTTTTTTGAAAATTTGGATTTTTTTGTGGAACAAGGATTGGAAAGCATCAGTGGAAAGGAGAATTTTTTTTCCCCATATTAACTCTTACAGGAGAGAATTTCCCTTCCTAGGGGTAGATTTCATCTCACTTCCTGTTGTCTCCTTCCGTTTGCAAGTAGGAGTCGTTTGTAAGTTAGATGTTTGAAAGTAGGGTCCTGCCCTATATACTCAGCAGAAATTTGGGCCTTAGGTGTTGCTGTGGCCACAACACTGTAAGCCCTCACAGGGCCCTGCTGTGAAATATTAGATCAAGAATTGTAATTACATGCCCCTGTTGAACAGGAGCTGAAAAATTAGGCCTTAGGCACTGGTGCTGGTGCCACAACACTGCAACCCCTCACAGACACTCTAGTTGGAACGCAGGAACGAGCCCTGCTGCAAAGTATTGCATCAAAAATTGTAATTACACGCCCCTGTTAAACAAGGGCTGAAAAATTGGGCCTTAGGCACTGGTGCTGGTGCCACAACACTGCAACCCCTCACAGACACGCTAGTTGGAACGCAGGAACGAGCCCTGCTGCAAAGTATTGCATCAAAAATTGTAATTACACGCCCCTGTTAAACAAGGGCTGAAAAATTGGGCCTTAGGCACTGGTGCTGGTGCCACAACACTGCAACCCCTCACAGACACTCTAGTTGGAACGCAGGAACGAGCCCTGCTGCAAAGTATTGCATCAAAAATTGTAATTACACGCCCCTGTTAGACAGGGGCAGAAAAATTGGGCCTTAGGCACTGGTGCTGGTGCCACAACACTGCAACCCCTCACAGACACTCTAGTTGGAATGCAGGAACGAGCCCTGTTCTTACAAGCTATCAGCGTGATGATTGAGGAGGAAGAGGATAATTACTCAGGGATAGTCACTCAGCATCAGCATAGGCAGTCTTTGAAGGGATCTGAGATTTCAAAAACAATTATTCGGTTACATCAGCATCAGGTGCTTGGTAGCTGGTGGTGATCCAAGACTGATTCATTTTTATGAAGGTCAGTCGGTGGACAGACGCACCCTGTGATCGGTTACCACGCCTCCAGCAGCACTGAATGTGCGTTCCGAAAGAACGCTGGATGCAGGACAGGCCAGTAGCTCAATTGCATACTGTGCAAGCTCTGGCCAGTGATCCATCCTCAAGACCCAGTAACCCAGAGGATTTTCGGTGGGAAAGGTGTCCAAGTCTGATCTTGCCCTTAGGTATTCCTGCACCATGTAAAACAGACGCTGGCGATGGTTGCTGGAACCGATCATACCTTGGGGCTGCGGACCAAAAAATTGTCTGAACGCATCGGTCAGACGGCCACCTTCTCCACCGCTCCTTCTTTGACTGACCGAAGCCTCAGCAACACGTTGTCCAGAAACAGGAGTTTGTAACCTCCCAGTCTCTGGGAACGCGTTGCACAGACCTTTCTGCAAGGCCTCCCGAAGATGTTTCATCCTCTGCTCCCTCTGCGATGGCAAGATAAGGTCCGCAACCTTACCCTTGTAACGTGGATCAAGGAGGGTTGCCAGCCAGTATTGGTCCTTCTCCTTGATACCGCAAATACGAGGATCCTTACGCAGGCTTTGCAGGATCAGGGAGGCCATGCAGCGTAGGTTTGCTGAGGCATTCGGTCCGGAGTCCTCTGGGTCACTAAGGACGACAACGTCCGCAGCCACCTCCTCCCAGCCACGTACAAGTCCATGTGTTTCTTGGGACTGATCCCTTAAAGACTGCTGCTGATGCTGAGTGCCAGGCTCCACCTCCATACTGACACAATCTTCCTCCTCCTCCTTCTCCTCCTCGTCCTCTTCCTGTGTGATCGGCGGGCACGCAGGAACACTGTCTGGATAAAGGGGGCCTTGAGAGCTAAGGAAGTCCTCCTCTTCCTGCCTCTGTTCTGCCTCAAGTGCCCTGTCCATTATTCCACGCAGCGTGTGCTCCAACAGGTGGACAAGGGGGACAGTGTCACTGATGCATGCACTGTCACTGCTCACCATCCTCGTGGCCTCCTCGAATGGTGACAGGACAGTGCATGCATCCCTGATCATGGCCCACTGGCGTGGGGAAAAAAAACCAAGCTCCCCTGACCCTGTCCTGGTGCCATAGTCGCACAGGTACTCATTGATGGCCCTCTGCTGCATGTGCAGCCGCTGCAGCATGGCCAACGTTGAGTTCCACCTGGTGGGCATGTCACAGATTAGGCGGTTCTTGGGCAGGTTAAACTCCTTTTGGAGGTCTGTCAGCCGAGCACTGGCATTATATGACCGGCGGAAATGCACACAGACTTTCCTGGCCTGCCTCAGGACATCCTGTAAGCCCGGGTACCTGCCCAAGAACCGCTGCACCACCAAGTTAAGGACGTGAGCCAAATAGGGCACATGGGTCATTTGTCCCTGTCGGAGGGCAGACAGGAGGTTGGTGCCATTGTCGCAAACCACCATTCCTGCCTTAAGTTGGCGTGGTGTCAACCACCTCTGAACCTGCCCCTGCAGAGCTGACCGAACCTCTGCCCCAGTGTGGCTCCTGTCCCCCAAGCACACCAGCTCAAGCACCGCATGGCATCTTTTGGCCTGCGTACTTGTGTAGCCCCTTGAACGACTACGGAGCACCGCTGGTTCTGAGGAAGAGGCCATGGAGGAAGAAGAAGAGGAGGGGGTGGAGGAGAGAGGTGTGTCACAATCATTAGCATTTTGGAGGCGTGGTGGCGGAACAACCTCCAACACTACTGCACCTTGTCCTGCATCCTTCCCAGCTGCCAGCAGAGTCACCCAATGCGCCGTGAAACTTAGGTAACGTCCCTGTCCATGCCTGCTGGACCATGAGTCAGCGGTAATATGCACCTTACCGCTGACCGCCCTGTCCAGCGAGGCATGGACATTGCCTTCCACATGCCGGTAGAGAGCCGGAATCGCCTTCCGTGAGAAAAAGTGGAGTTTGGGTACCTGCCACTGAGGAACCGCACATTCCACAAACTCACGGAAGGGGGCAGAGTCTACCAACTGAAAAGGCAGCAGTTGAAGTGCTAGCAATTTTGCCAAGCTAGCATTCAACCGCTGGGCATGTGGATGGCTGGGAGCAAACTTTTTTCTGCGGTGCAGCAGCTGGGGCAGGGAAATTTGCCTGGTACTATCTGACGTCGGTGTACCAAAAGCAGGTTGCCCACAAGTACTTGGCTGTGACACACCTAATTCTACACCTTCATTACTCTCAGTGCAGGTCTCATAGAGGACTGGAGGTCTAGTGGGGTTGGAAATCTCAGCTGATGAGGAGCAAGGAGAGGTCTTCTTTGTTCTTTGGTGTGGGTCTTTTAGATACGCTTGCCAACGAACTGCATGGCAGGTCAACATATGTCTGGTCAAGCATGTGGTACCCAAGCGGGAGATGTTTTGGCTACGTGAGATACGCTTGAGACATATGTTGCAAATAGCAGCGGTGCGATCTGATGCACTCGTCTCAAAAAAGGCCCACACCAAAGAACTTTTTGAATAACGCGCAGAGACTGCAGCGCCCTGCACATGTGGAGCTTTGGGGTGTGATGCAGTCAGTGTGCTGCCCTTAGGCTGGCCCCTGGAGGGCATCCTGCCTCGTTGGTGATGTGCCGCCTCCTCCTCCTCCTCCTCTCTCCTATCAGGCACCCACGTTGAGTCAGTGACCTCATCATCCCCTCCCTCCTCATCACTGGAGCAAACCTGGCAGTATGCTGCAGCAGGGGGAGCATGACTGCCAGATTGCTGTCCTTCTTGGGCACCCCCTCTGTCCGTGCTCATGTTACTGCCTTCATTGAGCTCAGTATCATCATCAGAGCCTTCCAAACGCTGGGCATCCTCCTGGAGCATGTACCCAACACTGTGGTCAAACAGTTCGAGGGACTCCTCAGGAGGACATGGTGGAGCTAGGGAAGGAGTCACTGATGACATTGAGCCGAGGGAAGAGGCCGCTGCTTTGCCAGACAAAGCACCCTGGGCATGGGTAAGAGAGGATGAGGAGGATGAGGACGGCTTGGTCATCCACTCGACCAAGTCTTCCGCATGTTGCGGCTCAACACGGCCAGCTGCTGATGAGGATGCACCGTCTCCACGACCAGCACTAGACACAGAGCCTGCTTGCCCTCTCTTATTGGCTTGTGACTGTCTGCCTCTCCTTCTTGGCCTTCCAGACATACTAATGGCCTGTAGCTGCACTAAGCTGGGATATATATATATATATATATATATATATATATATATATATATGTACTGATACTGCAGCTAGCAAAATCAACTGCCTGCCTGTAGTATGAGAACACCACCAACCTTCTACAGGTAGCTTTAGCTGCACACTGTGAGGTGGACGCACCCCACTAACTTGTAGGTTTAGCTGAACACTGTGAGCAGGACGCACTGCACTAACTGTAAATAGTCTAGCTGCCTGACCGTGGTACTAATAGGATCAAAAGAACACCAGTAATTTTCTTCAGGTAGCTTTATATACTGTAACAAGACAAGCCTGCCTGTCAGTAGGAAGATAACAGGAACGGATCTAGCTGAACACTGTGAGCAGGACGCACTGCACTAAATGTAAATAGTCTAGCTGCCTGACCGTGGTACTAATAGGATCAAAAGAACACCAGTAATTTTCTTTAGGTAGCTGTTAATACTGTAACAAGACAAGCCTGCCTGTCAGTAGGAAGATAACAGGAACGGATCTAGCTGAACACTGTGAGCAGGACGCACTGCACCAAATGTAAATAGTCTAGAAGATAACAGGAACGGATCTAGCTGAACACTGTGAGCAGGATGCACTGTACTAAATGTAAATAGTCTAGCTGCCTGACCGTGGTACTAATAGGATCAAAAGAACACCAGTAATTTTCTTTAGGTAGCTGTTAATACTGTAACAAGACAAGCCTGCCTGTCAGTAGGAAGATAACAGGAACAGATCTAGCTGAACACTGTGAGCAGGACGCACTGTACTAAATGTAAATAGTCTAGCTGCCTGACCGTGGTACTAATAGGATCAAAATAACACCAGTAATTTTCTTCAGGTAGCTTTGTATACTGTGACAAGACAAGCCTGCCTGTCAGTAGGAAGATAACAGGAACGGATCTAGCTGAACACTGTGAGCAGGACGCACTGTACTAAATGTAAATAGTCTAGCTGCCTGACCGTGGTACTAATAGGATCAAAAGAACACCAGTAATTTTCTTTAGGTAGCTGTTAATACTGTAACAAGACAAGCCTGCCTGTCAGTAAGAAGATAACAGGAACGGATCTAGCTGAACACTGTGAGCAGGACGCACTGTACTAAATGTAAATAGTCTAGCTGCCTGACCGTGGTACTAATAGGATCAAAAGAACACCAGTAATTTTCTTTAGGTAGCTGTTAATACTGTAACAAGACAAGCCTGCCTGTCAGTAGGAAGATAACAGGAACGGATCTAGCTGAACACTGTGAGCAGGACGCACTGTACTAAATGTAAATAGTCTAGCTACCTGACCGTGGTACTAATAGGATCAAAACAACACCAGTAATTTTCTTCAGGTAGCTTTATATACTGTAACAAGACAAGCCTGCCTGTCAGTAGGAAGATAACAGGAACGGATCTATCTGAACACTGTGAGCAGGACGCACTGCACTAAATGTAAATAGTCTAGCTGCCTGACCGTGGTACTAATAGGATCAAAAGAACACCAGTAATTTTCTTTAGGTAGCTGTTAATACTGTAACAAGACAAGCCTGCCTGTCAGTAGGAAGATAACAGGAACGGATCTAGCTGAACACTGTGAGCAGGACGCACTGCACCAAATGTAAATAGTCTAGAAGATAACAGGAACGGATCTAGCTGAACACTGTGAGCAGGATGCACTGTACTAAATGTAAATAGTCTAGCTGCCTGACCGTGGTACTAATAGGATCAAAAGAACACCAGTAATTTTCTTTAGGTAGCTGTTAATACTGTAACAAGACAAGCCTGCCTGTCAGTAGGAAGATAACAGGAACGGATCTAGCTGAACGCTGTGAGCAGGACGCACTGCACTAAATGTAAATAGTCTAGCTGCCTGACCGTGGTACTAATAGGATCAAAAGAACACCAGTAATTTTCTTCAGGTAGCTTTGTATACTGTGACAAGACAAGCCTGCCTGTCAGTAGGAAGATAACAGGAACGGATCTAGCTGAACACTGTGAGCAGGACGCACTGTACTAAATGTAAATAGTCTAGCTGCCTGACCGTGGTACTAATAGGATCAAAAGAACACCAGTAATTTTCTTTAGGTAGCTGTTAATACTGTAACAAGACAAGCCTGCCTGTCAGTAGGAAGATAACAGGAACGGATCTAGCTGAACACTGTGAGCAGGACGCACTGTACTAAATGTAAATAGTCTAGCTACCTGACCGTGGTACTAATAGGATCAAAACAACACCAGTAATTTTCTTCAGGTAGCTTTATATACTGTAACAAGACAAGCCTGCCTGTCAGTAGGAAGATAACAGGAACGGATCTAGCTGAACACTGTGAGCAGCACGCACTGCACTAAATGTAAATAGTCTAGCTGCCTGACCGTGGTACTAATAGGATCAAAAGAACACCAGTAATTTTCTTTAGGTAGCTGTTAATACTGTAACAAGACAAGCCTGCCTGTCAGTAGGAAGATAACAGGAACGGATCTAGCTGAACACTGTGAGCAGGACGCACTGCACCAAATGTAAATAGTCTAGAAGATAACAGGAACGGATCTAGCTGAACACTGTGAGCAGGATGCACTGTACTAAATGTAAATAGTCTAGCTGCCTGACCGTGGTACTAATAGGATCAAAAGAACACCAGTAATTTTCTTTAGGTAGCTGTTAATACTGTAACAAGACAAGCCTGCCTGTCAGTAGGAAGATAACAGGAACGGATCTAGCTGAACACTGTGAGCAGGACGCACTGTACTAAATGTAAATAGTCTAGCTGCCTGACCGTGGTACTAATAGGATCAAAATAACACCAGTAATTTTCTTTAGGTAGCTGTTAATACTGTAACAAGACAAGCCTGCCTGTCAGTAGGAAGATAACAGGAACGGATCTAGCTGAACACTGTGAGCAGGACGCACTGCACTAAATGTAAATAGTCTAGAAGATAACAGGAACGGATCTAGCTAAACTGAATACAGTGTGTATATATATATATATATGTAACACCTGGGATGCATATATATACACAATACACTTTAAGTGCAGCTAACTGACTGACTGTCCTGCCTAATCTAGCTAACTCAAATGAAATGACACTGTCTCTCTCTCTCTCTAAGCACACCGGAACACACTGCACAGGGCCGCCGTGCAGGCGGCCTTATATAGTGTGGGGCGTGTACTAAATCCCCTGAGCCATAATTGGCCAAAGCCTCCTTGGCTTTGGCCAATTACGGCTCTCTGTTCAGGCGGCGCTGTGATTGGCCAAGCATGCGGGTCTTAGTGCATGCTTGGCCAATCATCAGCAAGCAATGCACTGCGATGCCGCAGTGAATTATGGGCCGTGACGCGCCACACGAATTTGGCGCGAACGGACCATATCGTTCGCAATTCGGCGAACGACCGAACAGCCGATGTTCGAGTCGAACATGGGTTCGACTCGAACACGAAGCTCATCCCTAATCAGAAGTATTTGGTCGGTTCAGACTGGTTTTGATAAGGAAGTCATTTTGGGCAGCTTTTTGGGTTCTTATAAGTAGTTTGTGTCGTCACATATCCAGTAGTTTCGATTTCCCAGAAATTGAAACACAAGTGAGGAAAAAAATAGAACGTCTATAAAAAAAAAAGAAAAGTGTATTACCAATTCTTAAAGACCAACTCTTAAAGTGATAGTATATATATATATATATATATATATATATATATATATATATATATATATATATATATATATATATATATATACATATACATATACATATATATTACAGTGGGGACGGAAAGTATTCAGACCCCCTTAAATTTTTCACTCTTTGTTATATTGCAGACATTTGCTAAAATCATTTAAGTTCATTTTTTTCCTCATTAATGTACACACAGCACCCCATATTGACAGAGAAACACAGAATTGTTGACATTTTTGCAGATTTATTAAAAAAGAGAAACTGAAATATCACATGGTCCTAAGTATTCAGACCCTTTGCTCAGTATTTAGTAGAAGCACCCTTTTGATCTAATACAGCCATGAGTCTTTTTGGGAAAGATGCAACAAGTTTTTCACATCTGGATTTGGGGATCTTCTGCCATTCCTCCTTGCAGATCCTCTCCCGTTCTGTCAGGTTGGATGGTAAACGTTGGTGGACAGCCATTTTTAGCTCTCTCCAGAGATGCTCAATTGGGTTTAAGTCAGGGCTCTGGCTGGGCCATTCAAGAACAGTCACGGAGTTGTTGTGAAGCCACTTCTTCGTTATTTTAGCTGTGTGCTTAGGGTCATGTTGGAAGGTAAACCTTCGGCTCAGTCTGAGGTCCTGAGCACTCTGGAGAAGGTTTTCGTCCAGGATATCCCTGTACTTGGCCGTATTTCTCTTTCCCTCAATTGCAACCAGTCGTCCTGTCCCTGCAGCTGAAAAACACCCCAACAGCGTGATGCTGCCACCACCATGCTTCACTGTTGGGACTGTATTGGACAGGTGATGAGCAGTGCCTGCTTTTCTCCACACATACCGCTTAGAATTAGGGCCAAAAAGTTCTATCTTGGTCTCATCAGACCAGAGAATCTTATTTCTCACCATCTTAGAGTCCTTCAGGTGTTTTTTTAGCAAACTCCATGCAGGCTTTCATGTGTCTTGCACTGAGGAGAGGCTTCCGTCGGGCCACTCTGCCATGAGGCCCCGACTGGTGGAGGGCTGCATTGATGGTTGACTTTCTACAACTTTCTCCCATCTCCCGACTGCATCTCTGGAGCTCAGCCACAGTAATATAAGTAATATATATATAGTAATGCAATATAACAAAGAGTGAAAAATTTAAGGGGGTATGAATACTTTCGCAATGATCACTGCCACACAGTGTCCCTGATCACCCCCACACCAGTCATATTGTCCTTGATTACCGCCACATCAGTTACAGTGTCTCTGATCCCTGCCAAACCAGTGTCACCAGACTAGTGTTCCTTATAACCGCCACAGCAGTGGCGGTTATAGAGCTGCACGATTCTGGTCAAAATGAGAATCACAATTTTTTTGCTTAGAATAAAAAGATCACGATTCTCTCACGATTCTCGTGATGTAAAATCTTTCACATTATACAAAAAAAAAAAATGAGCTAACTTTACTGGTTAGATTTTTTTTTTTTTTAATTCATTAAAGTAATTTTTTCCAAAAAAAATTTCATTTGAAAGACCGCTGCGCAAATACAGTGTGGCATAAAATATTGCAGCAACCACTATTTTAATCTCTAGGGCGTCTACTAAAATATATATATATATGTTTGGGGGTTCTAAGTAATTTTCTAGCAAAAAAAATGATTTTAACTTGAAACCAACAAATGTCAGAAAAAGGTTTAGTTAAAAAAAAAAAAGGTTAAACTTTTTTCATTTACACAGGAAGTCTATTCCATTGACAAATTGTTACAATGTTTATACTTAAGTTCAACTGATAAAGAATGTTTTGGTTCTTGGCAGACTGCCCGATTTTTCTCTTCCTTTCTTTTGAGGGCTGTGGCTTCAGAAGAGCAGAGAAAGAATTGTGAAACACTTTAGCCAAGATTGCGATAACGATTCTTGACGATTAATCACGATAACGATTCTTGACGATTAATTGTGCAGCTCTACCACACCAGTGTGAGTAGAATTATAGGGGTCTGATAATGTTGAGATATACCGTATTTATCGGCGTATAACATGCCTTGCAGCTTTGTCAGTGCCGATCTGAAGCTTTTCTGTGTCCATTTGCAGCCTTGCCCAGGCTGCAGTTAAACTGCAGTGACTTGTCAGTGTCACTGCAGTTTGAAAATGGCGCCGCTGGCGCCGAAATACACAGAGCCGGTCCTCGGCGGCTCTCGGTCACTTTCGGTCACATTCGGCTCCACTCGTAGTCCCGCCCAGGATGGGCGTGACTGTGAACAGAGCTAGCCGAACCTAGCCGAGTACACTCGGCTATCTGTATATGGGCAGCGCTCGAGTGGAGCCGAAAGTGGCTGAGAAGAGCCGAGGACAGCCTCTGTGTATTTCGGCGCCGGCAGCACCATTTTCAAATTGGCGGCCGGCGATCGCTCCACTCAGTCAGCGGGGGATCGCAAGGGATCGGCGTATAACACGCACCCACGATTTTCCCCTGATTTTCAAGGGGAAAAAGTGTGTGTTATACGCCGATAAATATGGTGTGTGTATATATATATATATATATATATATATATATATATATATATATATATATATATATATACACAGTGGGGACGGAAAGTATTCAGACCCCCTTAAATTTTTCACTTTTTGTTATATTGTAGGCATTTGCTAAAATCATTTAAGTTCATTTTTTTTCCTCAATAATGTACACACAGCACCCCATATTTACAGAAAAACACAGAATTGTTGACATGCTTGCAGATTTATTAAAAAAGAAAAACTGAAATATCACATGGTCCTAAGTATTCAGACCCTTTGCTGTGACACTCGTATATTTAAATCAGGTGCTGTCCATTTTTTCTGATCATCCTTGAGATGGTCTACACCAGGGATATGCAATTAGCGGACCTTCAGCTGTTGTAGAACTACAGGTCCCATGAGGCATTGCAAGCTTCTGAAAGCCACAAGCATGACACCCAGAGGCAGAGGCATGGTGGGACTTGTAGTTTTGCAACAGCTGGAGGTCCGCTAATTGCATATCCCTGGTCTACACTTTCATTTGAGTCCAGCTGTGTTTGATTATACTGATTGGACTTGATTAGGAAAGCCACACACCTGTCTATATAAGACCTTACAGCTCACAGTGCATGTCAGAGCAAATGAGAATCATGAGGTCAAAGGAACTGCTTGAAGAGCTCAGAGACAGCATTGTGGCAAGGCACAGATCTGGGCAAGGTTGCAAAAAATTCTGCTGCATTTAAGGTTCCTAAGAGCACAGTGGCCTCCACAATCCTTAAATGGAAGACATTTGGGACGACCAGAACCCTTCCTAGAGCTGGCCGTCTGGCTAAACTGAGCTATCGGGGGAGTAGAGCCTTGATGAGAGAGGTAAAGAAGAACGCTAAGATCACTGTGGCTGAGCTCCAGAGATGCAGTCAGGAGATAGGAGAAAGTTGTAGAAAGTCAACCATCTCTGCAGCCCTCCACCAGTCAGGGCTTTTTGGCAGAGTGGCCCGACGGAAGCCTCTCCTCAGTGCAAGACACATAAAAGCCTGCATGGAGTTTGCTAAAAAACACCTGAAGGACTCCAATGTAGTGAGAAATAAGATGCTCTGGTCTGATGAGACCAAGATAGAACTTTTTGGCCTTAATTCTAAGCGGTATGTGTGGAGAAAAGCAGGCACTGCTCATCACCTGTCCAATACAGTCCCAACAGTAAAGCATGGTGGTGGCAGCATCACGCTGTGGGGGTGTTTTTCAGCTGCAGGAATAGGATGACTGGTTGCAATTGAGGGAAAGATGAATGCGGCCAAGTACAGTGATATCCTGGACGAAAACCTTCTCCAGAGTGCTCAGGACCTCAGACTGGGCCGAAGGTTTTCCTTCCAACAAGACAATGACCCTAAGCACACAGCTAAAATAAGGAAGGAGTGGCTTCACAACAACCTGACAGAACTGGAGAGGATCTGCAAGGGGGAATGGCAGAGGATCCCCAAATCCAGGTGTGAAAAACTTGTTGCATCTTTCCCAAAAAGACTCATGGCTGTATTGGATCAAAAGGGTGCTTCTACTAAATACTGAGCAAAGGGTCTAAATACTTAGGACCATGTGATATTTCAGTTTTTCTTTTTTAATAAATCTGCAAACATGTCAACAATTCTGTATTTTTTCTGTCAATATGGGATGCTGTGTGTACATTAATGAGGAAAAAAAATGAACTTAAATGATTTTAGCAAATGGCTGCAATATAACAAAGAGTGAAAAATTTAAGGGGGTCTGAATACTTTCCGTCCCCACTGTATGTGTCTTTAACTGTATCTGGCATCCATTTATGATGCCATTGTTTACTACTGTGATTGCTGTGATTGGCCACAGCCTGGTTCATCGATTGGTGATCTGCTATGTCCAGTAGAGAGTATTTCACCACGTGTGCTTTACTCGAGGGACAGTGGGTTTTAGTTAAAGGACAACTTCACTAAAAGTCAAGTTTTCCATTATGTCTGATTTTTAATTGCTAGCTGTCATTTCCAGCTCAGTGCCGTGGAAAGTAATGAAACCAACGACAGTCAGGCAACAAGCATTTTCAGAGCAGGGTCTGACATAACAGCTGTAGTAAGTTAGGTAGAACAGGTTTCCTCTAGTACCGACTTAGGCTGGCCATGGTTACTAGTAGTTTTTCAAATGAATACATTCATATTAACATTCATACAAACATTTGTATAAACATTTTAAGTACATTTGATGCATGTAGTTTAAAAGTATTTCTAAATTTTGTTTGCTTTTAGCATCCAATTTGAGAATAAATGGATTTTCTTGAACACCAAAACACACTATTAAAAATCCTTTTGTTCAGGAAAATTTTTCCATCTGGCTCCGTTGAATTTTTTAATGACTGCAGTCGAAAACGAACATTGATTTGAACCCACAAATGATTAGTAAATCAAACAAAGGTTCTCAAAACAGAACATTTCAAACTAAATTCTGCTAGTGTATGGCCAGCTTTATTTTTGCATTTATTTCAAGTATTAGGTGATTGAATTGCTTTTGGCATAACTGAATTTTTTACAATTTAAAAAATTCTAATTAAAACAATTGTGCTACTATAGCACTGATGTGATATTAGACATAACAGCAATTAGTATTATACTACCACAGTACAGTATATAAAAAGCCCCAGTCCTTCTGAAACACCTAAATATGTTTAACCAGTTGCCAACCGGGCCATAGCCGAATGACAACAACAGCAAGGTCAAATAACTCTGGAAGGGCATACTATGACGTCCTCCCAGAATTGCGCTCCCACGATTGACAGCTGCCCTTTACAACGTCATCGCCCATCCAATGATGGAGTGATCAGTTGTAAACAGACTGGAGCATGTCCGGTTCAGCTCCACCCCTCTCCTCACACCGATCGGTACTGTGTGTGAAGAGAGGAAGGAGCCGGGTGCAGCAGCGATGTGGGCTGGATATGAAGTGCCCACAGTGCTGATCACTGTCCATCCATGCTCCATCTATGCTCCAGCCATGATCATCCATGCTCCAGTCATGATCATTCATGGTCCAGCCATAATCATCCATGCTCCAGCCATGATCATTCATGCTCCAGCCATGCCCAGCCATGATCATTCATGTTCCAGCCATGATCATCCATGCTCCAGCCATGATCACTCATGGTCCAGCCATGATCATCCATGCTCCAGCCATGATCATTCATGCTCCAGCCATAATCATCCATGCTCCAGCCATGAGCACTCATGGTCCAGCCATAATCATCCATGCTCCAGCCATGATCATTCATGCTCCAGCCATGCCCAGCCATGATCATTCATTCTCCAGCCATGCTCATCCATGCCCAGCCATGCTCATTCATACCCAGTCATGCTCATCCTTTGCTTAGCCATCCCCTATCATGCCCAGCCATGCTCATCCGTGCCCTTCCATGGCTCATCCGTGCTCATCCATGGCTCATCCATGCTCATCTGTGCTACATCCATGCCACATCAGTACTCATCCATGCCAAATCAGTACTCATCCATGCCACATTCATGCCACATCAGTACTCATCATGCCACATCAGTGCTCATCCGTACCACATTCATGCCACATCAGTACTCATCCATGCCACATCTATGCCACATCAGTGCTCATACGTGCCACACTCATGCCACATCAGTACTCATAAATGCCACATCCATGCCACATCAGTACTCATCTGTGCCACATCCATGCCACATCAGTTCTCATCCATGCCACATCAATGCCACTACAGTGCCCATCAGTGTCTCACAAAAGTGTAATAGGTAATCAAATTAGTTGTGTAATTTTATGCTCCTAGTACACCTGTTGGTGCTCCCTGCATGTTGAGCCTCTGTATGTGGCCAGGCAGTGTAAAAGTCTTACACATGTGGTATCGCCATACTCAGGAGGAGGAGCAGAATTTAATTTTGGGGTTTAATTTTTGCTATGTACATGCTATGTGTTAGAAATATCTTATAAATGGATAACTGTGTAAAAAAAATGCTTTTTCATTTTCTATGCACATTTTCCAAAAACTTGTGGAAAAAAATGACATGTTCAAAAGACTCATTATGCCTCATAGATTATACATTGGGGTGTTTGCTTTACAAAATTGGGTCATTTTTTGGGTGTTTCCATTGTCCTGGTGCTCCAGGGCATTCAAAAGTGTAAGAGGTAGTCAAGAAATTAAATGTGTAATTTATGTCCCTAGAACACCTGATGGTGCTCCCTGCATGTTGGGCCTCTGTATGTGGCCAGGCTGTGTAAAAGTGTCACACATGTGGTATCACCATACTCATGAGGAGTAGTAGAATGTATTTTAGGGTGCAATTTGTGGTTTGCATATGATGTGTGTGAGAAATAACGTGTTATTATGACAATCTTGTGAAAAAAAAAAATTTAAAAAAAAATCTTCATTTTTCAAAGAATTGTGGGAAAAAATTACAACTTCAAAAAACTCAACATGCCTCATACTGAATACCTTGGAATGTCTACTTTCCAAAAAGGGGTCATTTGGGGAGTATTTTCTACTGTCCTGGCTTGTTAGAATCTCAAGAAATTAGATAGGCCGTCAGTACTCTATAACTTTTACAAAGACCAAATAATATATACTTATTTTGATTTTTTTCCAAAGATATGTAGCAGTATAAATGTTGGACAAAATTTATGAAGACAAATTACTAATTTGCTAAATTTTATAACTGAAACAAAGAAAAATGCATTTTTTTACAAAATTTTCTGTCTTTTTTCATTTATAGCGCAAAAAATAAAAAAACCCAGTGGTGATCAAATACCACCAAAAGACTGAGTAAGTGTCATTCAAAGTGTGAGAGAACTGAAAGCTGAAAATTGGTCTGGTGAGGAAGGGAAGGCCCAGTGGGCAAGTGGTTAAGGGACACCTAAGAAAGGGGTTTCCCATCCTATCCCGACAGGAAATGAGGTGAAATCTTCTAACTAGGGAAACAGACCTCAAGTAAAAACCTCTCAGAGGTTTTATTTCTTCCCTATGTTGTTCATAACTACAAAAAAGTAAAGTAATTTTGGAGTTGGGTTTAAAGTAATGATACAGAATAGTTTACAATATTCATATTTATTACTTATTTTTCTATTTTCTCAGAAGATGCAAAAACACCTCTTCATTACTTTTTCAGGAGCCCAGCTCTTCCTTCCTGCAGATGGCAGCCTCGGTGGAGCAACAGCTTACGGTCATTTTCAAGGTGCTTGAAGAATATGACCTGGGTCCATTCTCTGTGGTAACCAGTCATTACCCTGGACACCAAATTTTCCTGAAAACAGTGAGAACTCTGTGTGAGGCTATTCAGCCAGGTTGGGGACCCCAGGATGAGCTAATATTAGAACCAGGCACTGGTCCACATGGAACCCAACATGTTCTTAAACAAGTATCTGCTCCAGTGTTTCTACTGTTTTGCTCTAGAGAGGAAGCTGAGGAGTTATTTTTTGTGGCTGGTGAAGCTGGACTCCTTGGACCTGCCCATATATGGATTGTACCAAGCTTCACAATTGGTTCTCCAGAGCGGCCTGCTAATTTTTTCCCTGTTGGATTAGTTAGCGTTGTGACTGATGGCTGGAGGCGGAGCTTGCAGCAAAAGGTACAGGATGGCATAGCAGTAATTGCCACAGCAGCTAAGAACTATATTCAGAAACATGGTGAATTGCCCACTCCTGGAGGAACCTGCTTGCCTCCAATGCAAATCCAAGGAAATGACACCTTGTATAGGTACGTGTCAGGAAATTGTGTTCAGCACATTAAATGTGTCATCATATTTTAGTATGTTATCTTTTCATAGTACAACCATCAGTGTACTTTAACATCTTTTAGAATATAAGGCGGGCCGTAGATGGTTTCATATCCTGCTGAACTGCCCGAGATTCGAACCGTGTGTGGGCAGGCTGAATGTGCCCAAATTGATCGATCAACTTGGGTACATCTAGCCTGCTGGATTCACTTGCGCTTATCGCTAGCAACTACCATAGCTGCTAGCGATAATCACTGTCTTCTAGCGGGGATGCCCCCCCCGGGAGCAGACGATTGCTCGGCAGGGGGGATTCCCCTTAGAGCACTATCTGTGTTGATGGGGGAATCGTCCAAATTTCTGTCCTGCAACAAAAGATCTAAGTCAAGACCCTTTACTGTAAATACATTAGAATAATAAACTAAACTGAATCTGTATAAAGACTATAAAGATAGTAAACATAACATAGTTATTATTTCATTTTGCCACTGATTAACTTAATGCAGTTAAACTTGGTCATAATAAACTTGAGTTGAATGTCCCAATCATCCATCTCTAAGAGACCATCTGCAGCAGACATTCCCCATAGTGACTGGTCAGGTTTGCTTCCTTCTCCTCTATTTTCTCTGTTATGGTCACATAAACATACGCTTTGGGGTAACCTGAATGTGCATGTGTAATTACAAAACACCGGTCATAGAAATCTTCCAGTGGTGGTATCATGACTTACAGCCCTTGTCTGATGGTTATGGCCATCCTAACTTTAAAAAATAATGATATAAATCTATTTAAATGTAACAAAGCAGCACTACTTAGCCCTACTAGGCCTTATTAACTGAAAGTAGAACTATAGGCAAAAGTTTTTTTAATTTTGGATAGAGTAAGGGAGGGTTATAACCCCTGTAAGGCTTATTTTTGACATTTTTGTCCCATTGGCAAGAGTAACCTTCACTTCCTATTCCATAGTCAAACAGGAAGTGAGAGGAAATCTCTGCAAATTTAGAGACACTCTTGGCGATCCCCAGGTCACCAGAACTAGTGTCCCCATCAGAATATTTCCCCTCTATTACTTTTCTTCGGACAAGCCAAAATATGGGATTTTCTTTTATGCTGCGTACACACGAGCGGACTTTACGGCGGACTTTGCTCGGCGGACTTTTCGTCGGACTTTGTTGGCTCCTTGCGCCGGACTTAAAAACGGACGGACTTGGCCACACACGCTCACTGCAAAAGTCCGCTGGTTTGGAACGCGGTGACGTATAGCACGTACGACGGGACTCTAAAAAGGAAGTTCAAGCCCCACTACGGCACCCTTTGGGCTCCTTCTGCTAATCTCGTGTTTATCTCGTGTTAGTAGAAGTTTGGTTAGAGACGATTCGCGCTGTTCACACTTCAGCTTATTTCGTTCGTTTTCTGCGGTTCAGTTTGTGCTTGTGAGGTTTGTATCTGCTTTTCAGTGCGTGTTGGTCAGTTCGTAACCTGCCTTGCAGGCTGTTCTGGTCCGCTCGTTCCTGATTTTCAGGTCGTTCTTCATAGGCCTTGCTGTTCTTCAGTGCGTTTGTTATAAGTTTGTTTGTTTGAGCAGCCGACTGTTTTGAGGCCATGTCGCGTGGACGTTCTCGTTCTCGAGTTCGTGCTGCGTGGGGACTTGGTGTTGGGGTTAATACTTTGACCCGAGTCCAGTCCATGAACAGGGCGAGGAGGAGTTCATGGATGAAGAATTGGTTGCGCCAGCGTGACCAATTCTCTCACATGCCTTTGCTCCGTGAGCTCCGTGAGAATAATCCTGAGGATTTCAGGAATTTTCTCAGGATGACGGACCCCGTCTTTGAGCGTCTGCTGGCTATGCTGACCCCCTATATCAGCAGGCAGGATACCTGCATGAGGCAAGCCATCAGTGCGGAGCAGAGGCTAGTTGCCACGTTACGTTATTTGGCGACAGGGAGAAGTCTTCAGGACTTGAAGTTCTCAACAGGCATCTCCCCCCAGGCTCTGGGGATCATTATCCCAGAGACCTGTTCTGCTATTATTCAGGTCCTGCAGAAGGAGTATATGAAGGTAAGTTGTATCCTTTAACATTACATGATATGTATTAAATGTTTTTTTATGTATTGTATAACTGTCCTCCTTACCTAATTG
The DNA here is from genome assembly GCA_037952835.1 of Lithobates septentrionalis. Classification (NCBI taxonomy): domain Eukaryota; kingdom Metazoa; phylum Chordata; class Amphibia; order Anura; family Ranidae; genus Lithobates; species Lithobates septentrionalis. Next base: position 253,338 of record JBBDGP010002359.1, read on the forward strand.
CCATGCTTTCAATATGCTGTGAATGTCCCCTTTATCTTCATGCATGCCTGTTTTTGGACATTAATCATTTATTGCCCTACATGCATATTTTTTTTTCATTAACCTCCCCACCATGCAATCCTGGGTCCTTTTATATCTCTAGCCTATAGTCCCTTGAACAATGTATATTGTCTGCTCCATTGTCTTGTTTGACCCTCCCCCACCCCACAAATGTTTCAACCAGTCAGGTGTGTTTTTTAACCTAATTAGAACCCCTCCCCCACCCCACAAATGTTTCAACCAGTCAGGTGTGTTTGTTAACCTAATTAGAACCCCTCCCCCACCCCACAAATGTTTCAACCAGTCAGGTGTGTTTGTTAACCTAATTACAACCCCTCCCCCACCCCACAAATGTTTCAACCAGTCAGGTGTGTTTATTAACCTAATTAGAACCCCTCCCCCACCCCACAAATGTTTCAACCAGTCAGGTGTGTTTGTTAACCTAATTAGAACCCCTCCCCCACCCCACAAATGTTTCAACCAGTCAGGTGTGTTTGTTAACCTAATTAGAACCCCTCCCCCACCCCACAAATGTTTCAACCAGTCAGGTGTGTTTGTTAACCTAATTAGAACCCCTCCCCCACCCCACAAATGTTTCAACCAGTCAGGTGTGTTTGTTAACCTAATTAGAACCCCTCCCCCACCCCACAAATGTTTCAACCAGTCAGGTGTGTTTGTTAACCTAATTAGAACCCCTCCCCAACCCCACAAATGTTTCAACCAGTCAGGTGTGTTTGTTAACCTAATTAGAACCCCTCCCCCACCCCACAAATGTTTCAACCAGTCAGGTGTGTTTGTTAACCTAATTACAACCCCTCCCCCCACATTCAAATGTATCAATGGGCCATCAGAGGGGGCGATTAATCTTATAAGTGTGCCTTATGTTTTTGAACATTTCAATTACAAACACACATATTAATAATGTTTGACTGCTGTTGTTCACTAATGTTTTGGTGTAATCTGATATACAATTTATGTTTTAAAGTCCTTATCTTATTTTTTTGCACTCCACAGTTTCCTTCAAGTACACAGGAATGGCAGACTGTGGCCTCCCAGTTCGCTGACCGTTGGGACTTTCCCAACTGTGTCGGGGCGATTGACGGGAAGCATGTCCAGATTGTGCCACCACCGCATTCGGGGTCTTATTTCTATAACTACAAGGGGTTCCATAGTGTAGTTTTGATGGCGGTGGTCTCGGCACATTTGGACTTTCTGTTTGTGGATGTGGGGAAGAACGGCCGGATGTCTGATGGAGGAGTCTTTGCACAGACCGAGCTGTGCCATCGTCTCCAGACCGGTGGCCTGGAATTGCCACCTGATGACGAGAATGTGGATGGACTACCCTCAGTTTTTATTGCTGATGAAGCATTTGCTCTCAGTGAGAACTTGATGAGGCCGTTCCCCCACAGGACACTCACCCCTGAGAGGAGGGTATTTAATTATCGGCTGGCCAGAGCAAGAAGAGTTGTGGAGAATGCCTTTGGGATTCTGGCCAGCCGGTTCCGTTTATTCCTTTCTTCAATTCATTTGGCGGACTATAAACTAAACTACGTCATCCTTGCTTGCTGCATCTTGCATAACTTTTTAAGGAGACATTCAGCAACATATATATCCTCTGTTGGGCCTGAGGCCGGACTGGAACAGGATACCACTTTGACAGGCCTAGAAATTGGCCGTATTGGCTTGGCCCCCCGAACCGCACGTCAAGTGCGCGACCGTTATGTCAATTATTTTTAATGGTTGGGGGGCCATTGCTTTTTTCAAGAAATATATTGTTTTGATTCTTGTTTACATTTAGCTATGTCTGTCTCCTAGTGCACTTATGCACTCCTAGTAGTAGTGTCAAGTGCATTTAGCTTTATTTAATCAGGCCCACAAAAACAAACCAAAAAAGTTGACTTCAAGAATCAGCCACACACATTGTATTCCGTAAAAAAATTTACTTTGTGCACATTGAAAGGTGCATTTTTTATAATTTTTTTTTGTTTTTTTTTATTTAAAATCTTTTACGTTGTGTAAAAAATTGTTTTTTTACTAAATTATTCAAGGCATATTTTCACAAATATATAGACCTTTCTATAAAAAGATTTACATACACAACAGTGTTTTTAGAAACCAAAAAAAAAAAAAAAAGAACTTACAAAGTTCAACATTTAGAGAACGGTGCATGTGATGTCACCCTTGGAAATTGTTCATTTTGAATATGCTCAAAATTGAGCTTTACAAAAGGGTCAAGTCAACATGTGCTATCTCCTATCATGGGTGAGCAATGTACGTGTTTTGTGTGTGCAATCCCTTTTTTGGTTCCTATCACCACCAAAGAATTTTCAGGAGGAAGGGGTTGCAAACACAAAACAAGTACATTGCTAACCCATGATGGAAGATAGCACATGATGACACACCGTGTGCATCAGAATGTAAATTTGGGTATACCCCAAAAATTAAATAAACAATTTTGGCAAAAAACAAACTTCCCAAGGAAATGAAGAACATGATTAATGTTTTTAGGCCAAACGTGATTATATTCGGCCCAAAACATCAATCATGTTCTTCATTTCCTGTTGCATGGAGTCCAGGCGAAGTTGCATGCTGTGAATTTGGTCACGCATTTTATCGATGTGGCCATTCCACAGCATTATCTGGCCAATCAGTCTTTGCGCACTGTCTGTGGTGAAGGGCTCTGCCGCTTGGCCTTCCACAACCAGAAACTCACCTAAAATGAGTGAATAAAAACAAGGTTTACAATATGCACGCCAAAATACAGTAACTCAAGCTGGGGTGTCAGTCACTCACTTGGTGGGCTTGAAACCTCACACACTTCCTCCACCTCTCCTTCCTCAAGGTCGTCGGGTGGGCGTGGTCTTGGGCTGGGGCTTGGGGTATCTTCTGCCTCAGGCTGGTGACTTGGGGGGGTCCTGAGATCCTTGGACTGTTGTCTGAGTCTTTTCTCCCCTATGAGAATTGAACAAAAGGTATAGTTAAAACACAGTGATATTTTAGCTTTCAATAAATAAACTTAAACGTTGGTTATGAGTTGTGGCCAATTTTTCATCATACTAAATTTTGAAGACAGGATGAACATTTCCTCTGAACAACAATTATAAACAATGCTCATTTTCTGGCAAGTTTCACAGATGCAGACACCTCAATGATCTCCTATGTGTATAACCCCTCTAAAATGTATTTATGGTCACATAGTACACTATAGTGCTCGTGAGTCCAGATGTGGAAACAGATGCTGTGTCCTGTCCCTACATTACACTGAATCATTTTTGAAGAAGCATTATATTTTCCAACACATCTACACCACATCAACAAATTGTGGGAATTTGACAAATTATCAAGACATAAAATGTATGTCCAACCCTGTCCCATCGTATTTGGCGAAAAAATAACGTCATTTTCTAAAGTATCATATATATTCTAAAGAACGGTCTTTACGAACGATGATGAATAAAGTCCAAAAATAAGGATCGGCATGCAAGTTAAGTATCTCAATAGTAAAACACAACAAGTACTTACTTTTTTTAAGCAGCTTCTTTATTCTCCAATATTGTTCTGGCTCCCGACTTTTGATGTCAGACCACCGCTTCCTCAATTGTTCTTTCGAACGTTTTGTACCAAATTTTTCTTCAAGAGCGGTGACAACTGAGGACATTATTTTTTCCTTCCTCATATTCGGTCGTGTGTACGGTCCTTTTTTGCCATCGTAGTCCTCCCTTCTCAATATGGACACCATCTCCACCATCTCTTCAAAAGCCATGTTGGTGGCCTTATATCTCCTCCGGGATGTGGATGTTTGGGGCTCCGGGCTTTCCTCCGCACTACTTCCACTGATTCTCTCCGCCATCTTTTGCTATCTACTCCCACTGCGCAACGAAGAGTGAAGGGGCGGGGCCAAATCGTACTTACGAACGTCAGGGGCGGGCGACGCAGGCGGAGCATGACACATGCGCAGTGTATATAAAGCTATTACGATGGCCTACGTATGTCCGTGCGGAAGTAGCGAGCGTCACAAACGAAGGTGAGATTAAAGTGTGTGTGTGTGTGTGTGTGTGTATGTGTCCCCTAGATTACAACCAAAACTAATCCTGTGATTTGGGACTGACATTTAAGTTTGGTTCTTGTGTCTTGTCTTGCAGAAAAAATGAATCCCTTTAAAGAGGAAGAATTTTTGTGCCAATTTATTGAGCTCTATGAGGACAAGAAAAACCTGTGGGAGGTCAAACACCCCCTATATTATAATAGGGATGTTAGGAAGGCAACACTGGGCACACTTTTAGAGTTTGTGAAGACTCGACTCCCCCAGGCAGACCTCAAGTTTGTGGACAAGAAGATTGGTATCTTGCAAAACATGTATAAGCGGGAACACAAAAAAATCCAGGAGTTGCTCAGATCCGGTGCAGCAGCTGACCAAGTATATGTACCCAAGTTGTGGTACTACAACAAAATGCGATTCCTGGACGACCAGACCGAAGCCAGGCAATCACTTTCCACCCTTCCCCCCAGCCTTCCCTCCAGCCTTCCATCCACCTCCACCCCAGCTGAGGAGTCCCAGGATGAACTGGGCCTTTTCAGCATTGATGAAGTTGATGCGCCCAGCTTCAGCCAGGTATCCTTTTTTTTTAAATTTGGGATTGTGTAAATGTTATTAATGATGTTCACGTGTTAATTTTGAAAGTGCTTCATAAAAAATGACTTCTGCACAAAGATTAATATGTAGACATATCAGTAGACAGTAGTGGCCAAAAATATACTTCACTTCAGATCTTGTTGATCATCTGAAATAATGGTGGTGTCAAATAGATAGCCTTTACTATTTTGTGTAATTATATTTGAAAGTCATGAGCTGAAAATTGTGTGTGATTGCATAACACAAAATTACAACTATGTCCCTTTTTTAAACACAGGATGACCTCAGCCAGGAGGAGGCCTTGCCCAGTGGGAGAGAGGAGGAGGCCTTGCCCAGTGGGAGAGAGGAGGAGGCTGTGGCTGGGCCAAGTCGAAGCCGCACAGAGTGTCAGGTGCCTCCCCTCCGCATTCTCCACAAAAGGCCCAGGAGAATGATACCAACTGAGCAGGAATCCCTAGCCCTCATACGGGAAGCAAGCCTCATCCTCAGCAAACCACCCAATGCAGAGGAGGCGTATGGCACCTATATAGCCAGCAGATTGCTGGAGTTGGAAAAGGGCCAACGCCTCCTCTGTGAGGGTCTAATTTTTAAGGCATTTGAGAAGGGCTTGAGAGGGGAGCTTACTGCTACCACATATCTGGCAGATGAAGCCACTCCTCCTCCTGCCCCAAGTACACCACCAGAGGCACAACCTCCAAGGAAGGCTGCAGAGAAGCGTGGAGGGAAGGCTGCAGAGAAGCGTGGAGGGAAGGCTCCACGGAAGAGTCGAAAGTGATTGCCTGGCTTCTGTCTGGTCTGACTGTGCTCCCTGTGCTCCCTATAGTCGCAAGATACCAATTTTCTTGTCCTCAAACTTGATGTGTGTCCTGGGGAACGAAAGGCTTCACAGATTATAAAAGTGTCTCCAGTGTTGCCTTCCTAATTTTTTTGAGAAAAAAATAAATACATTTTTGGTTACCTTACATTATTGCCTATGTGTTTTGATAAAAAAACGCCATTTTCTTTGGGAGTAGGCAGGTACAGGTCCAAAAGACTATGGGGTTGATTTGAGAAAAGCAAATAGTCTGTGCTCTTTGCAGAGGGCAGTTGCCCTCTGCAAGTGCAATTGCTCCAGAGCATCAGAAATTAGTTAAAAGCTTGACTTTGCAAAGAGTACCCAATCCTGTGCAAGGAAAAATTTAAAAAAAGCATTTTTGCTTGCACATGATTGGATGATGGAAGTCAGCAGAGCTTCTGCACATTTACTAAAGCTTTGGAGCAACTGCTCTTGCAGAGGGCAACTGCACTTTACAAAGTGCACAGTCTTTTTCCCTTTAGTAAATCAACCCCTATGTGTGTTTTTGACAAAAGGCTAAATCATTTATAATATCAAGTGAAAAGTACTAGTGAAAAGTTCACTTGAGAAATTGCACAGCAAGTGCACTTGTTGGAAGTGCAGTCGCTGTAAATCTGAGGGGAAGAGCTGAAATTAGGGGAAGCTCTGCTGATTTATTCATAAAATCATGTTAAATAAAAATTATTTTTTTGGGCTTCCTTGCATGTGCCCCTCGGATCCACAGCGAAGGCACTTCAAAATACTCTTTCTGTGGAATTCAATGTAGAATTAGCACTTGTAGCGAAAAATGATTTTGCCTTTGTTAAATACACCCCCCTATGTCTAATGAACAAAGGACAACAACCTCATTAAGGTTCATTAAAACAACACAAAATATGAATGTTAATTGTGGTAACTTGAAAATAGACACAAAAAATGTGGTTATCATTTAACACACATTGTAAAATAGATAAGTGTTGAAATAAAAAAAATAAAAAAAAATGAGTCCAAAATCGATTTTTATTTTTATAATTTATGGAGATCTCGCTTTTTCAAAATATTATATTAGTCATGGCAGGAGGATAAATCATGAAGAAAGTAGTTTGTGAGAACTCTGTGTGAATATAAAGCAGAAAAACAACTTCATTCCTCTCGCATTATCAATCCTAAAAAAAGGCTGTATTAAAAGACCACAGAAGAGGAATGTGCTAGCTTCAAGACGAAGGCTAGTTTTACCACACCGAGCGCTTCCGTCTTGTAATTGCTTCAGAGCATGCATCAGTTTGAGTTTGTCGGACTAGCACACAGACGATCGGTTTGTCCGCTAGAAAGAAGAGTCCGTCGGATAAATTTAAAACATGTTTCAAATCTAAGTCCGTCCAACTTTTGAGCAAACAAAGTCCGCTGGAGCCCACACACGATCGAATTGTCCGACGAAATCCAGTCCGCCGGACCAAGTCCGCCGTAAAGTCCGCTCGTGTGTACGAGGCATAACTTTTGCTTTCAAAGATAATGGTAAACAAGACAAATAGAGAGGAGGAATCTCCCTAATGGCACAGACAGCAATAGAAAACCGACAGTTATTCTAATCCATCTCCCCTCTATCCAAAGCAAAAAAAAAAGTTTTGCCTTTAGGCTGGGTTCACACTGGTGTGAATTGGATGTGTGTTTCCCTGCATCCAATTCGCATGTCAGGAGACTGTGACCAGCTCTCAATGGAGCCAGTTCACACAGCTCCGGTGCGGCTTCGGAGCGAATTGCACAGAGGTCCTGTGCGTCTTCTGGTCTGTTTCAGGTCTGAATCCAACCAAAAATTCGGGCCTGATTCGTCCCTGAAACGGAGAACAGGGAGGCACCGGACCCCTGCTGTGATCATCTCTGCACAGCAGTGTAAATCCAGCCTTAGTTATACTTGAAGTCTTGTTCCTTGTAACCACTACTATGCTAAACCCGACAAACAACTTTGTAGGGAAAATTGTCACATCGCGGTCTTAACAAATTGCCCATGGAAAATTCTTTTGGCCCCTGTCTATTCACCATGCTTTATACTCCAGCAGCTCTAATGCAGGCCTCTTGAACCCCTTGGGAAAGAGAGCCCTGACTGATGGGGGCATAACCAGGGCGGAGTAAGGTGACTATGGGGTCACTGCGGATTGGTGGTGGGACCGGGTTGGGCCTGAGCTCACTAGTGTGGCGCCCCAGGGGAGTCTGTGTCTTTTCGGAAGAAGATTGGTAAGAGCTGCCCACCCTCCCGCCCTAATTATGGTTGGTATGTCACAGCTTGCTGCGGTTTTTGGTGACCTTGCCAGCAAACATGGCTGTAATAGGTACGCCCTTCATGTTAATTGGGAGATAGACGGCCGGTCCGGCACTTATGGTAAGGACAGGCCCCTCAGTTATCTCCCTTTCACCATTTGGAATTGGGTGCTCACAGTGCAACTGTGACTGGCACTGTTGGAATGTTTAATGTTATATGTTCAAGTTAATAAAAGCTGTGGCCTTGCCCTTTCCAACATTAATGGTTGTAATCGGTGTAGATTTAAATATGGCGCCGAGACTGCAGGGAGCCGAGATACACATACCTTAGTGTTCACGGCTTTTTTCGGCGCCGCTCACAGTCACGCCCAGTCCCGCCCTATGATGGACATAACACAGGTCCAGGGGCGGGACTGGGCATGGCGGCGGCGCCGAAAAAAGCCGAGAACACTCGGGTATGTGTATCTCGGCTCCCTGCAGTCTCGGCGCCATATTTAAATCTACACCGAGTGCACAAAGCTGCACTGACATGGCTGGACTGGGGCAAACCTGCACTAACAAAGCTGCACTGGGGCAAGGCTGCACCTGCAATGGGGCAAAGCTGCACTGACAAGGCTGCACCTGCACTGGGGCAAAGCTGCACTGACAAGGCTGCACTGACAAAGCTGCACTGACAAGGCTGCACTGACAAGACTGCACTGGGGCAAGGCTGCACTGACACTGAAAAGGCTGCAGATGGACAGATAAGGCTGCATTGATGGGCATTTTAATGTAAGTTTTTTTTCCTTAAACTTCCCTCCTAAAAGTTTTTTTTTCTTAAAATTCCCTCCTAAACTTGGGGTGCGTGTTATACGCCGGCACGTGTTATAAGCCGATAAATACGGTATGTATTTTATGCAAAATTCTTAATACTTTACTCTGGTACATCTTGTTAGAAATGTTTGTTTTAATATACTGTATTGCAAATAAGTAAATAACTGCTGCACTTATAACCACACTTCAAATAAAATTATCAAATAAACAGCAGCTAGCACAATATTGAAGAAAATGACAATAAAAAGTTGTATAGGTGTAGCGCTTATAAAGTAAGTCCACAGGAAGCAAATCCAGAAACAATGTTCAACACACTTCACTAGATGGTTAACAGAAGGTGAACAGAGGAAGAAATCATCCCCAGCACCCGATCACACAGCCACTTACCCTCATTACAAAGGCCACATAAGCATTTGAATAGTAAAGGAAGCCCTTCGAATTCCATACATCTGGGTCAGGGACAGCAAGCCGGAATATAGATACAACAACCCCGGTTTTCAGCTTTCCTTTTCAAAACGCTCCAGCCAAGGTCACCACAAATTATTCCATTCCATAATAGACCACATAGTGCAGTATATCAAGCAGCGTTTAATAAAGGTAAAAAGGAGATGAACTTACATGCTCCAAAATAAAAACACGTTTGTTTCTCAAAACATTCAGCAGTCCCCACCAGCAAGATGACTGCCGTGTCCCAGCATATACCAGAATCACGTCGCCGACTCCTCCCTATGTCGTTTCGTCATAGAATGACGTGGTCAGAGGCGTGGCTAGGTGGACGCTCTAATGCCTCATATATGCGGGACAAGATATGCAAATGGCGGAAATAGATACCAAAAAAACCTGGGGAATGCCCAGGAAAAAATTCCAAGCCTACTTACCACCAACTCGCAGACAACCAATTGACCTGTCTAACAGTATGCGTTAAAAACAGGGGTTCAGTCCGCACGCATTTGCAAACGCATGCGTAAGCCACAGAGCCACGTCACGGCACCCTGTAATCTGTGGTCCTAACACTAAAATTTGGGTGTCCCCACAGTGGAGGCACATGCATTCTAATGGATAAGTGAGGGCAGGTGGACTGAAGGGAGCCCACCCCTTCTTAAAGGTACAGGGCACACCAAACACCCAGCAGGTAGCACAATGGCTGCAAAGGTGCTGGTGCGTTGCTGGACCAGTACACACACCCACGTGATTGCAAAAAACTTGCCACCACCCTCACTTATAGCTGGCTATTGCAGTAAGAGGCATTGGAAGGCCACAAACAGATACCAAAAAAACCTGGGGAATGCCCAGGAAAAAATTCCAAGCCTACTTACCACCAACTCGCAGACAACCAATTGACCTGTCTAACAGTATGCGTTAAAAACAGGAGTTCAGTCCGCACGCATTTGCAAACGCATGCGTAAGCCACAGAGCCACGTCACGGCACCCTGTAATCTGTGGTCCTAACACTAAAATTTGGGTGTCCCCACAGTGGAGGCACATGCATTCTAATGGATAAGTGAGGGCAGGTGGACTGAAGGGAGCCCACCCCTTCTTAAAGGTACAGGGCACACCAAACACCCAGCAGGTAGCACAATGGCTGCAAAGGTGCTGGTGCGTTGCTGGACCAGTACACACACCCACGTGATTGGCGGAAATAGGCTACGATACCCTAGATTAAAAATAATAATAAAAAATACATGACTGATTTGTGGTCAGAGGGGATAATACATTGTAATTACATAGATAACAAATCTAACTGAGACACTAATATTTATAAACCATAATGATTCACAAACATTTACATAATTAAGACAAAATATAAAAAGTTTAAACTACATAATTTCAATTCCACAAAATACTAAAACAGACCCAAGCAAAGAGGCCGAAGGACATCATTAATTATGCATTGCTGATAAATGCATTTGCATCCCACTCAATATTCATACCATAGGGGCTATATGTCTTGGCCTTATAAATTCATTGGCTTTCTAATTGAGAAACTCCTCTGGTCATATAGCTTCCCATCCAATTCCCAGTAAACTTATCAATACCCTAAAAAACAGTCCCCTTTAAATTCCCATTATGGTGGGTAGCATAATGGTGTGAGAGGCTGTGCATTTTTAATATTGGTCACAAGTTCCTTAAATCTTGTCTGGAGTTTACGGATGGTACGGCCTATATATTTGAGCTCACATGGACATTGTATAATATAAACTACATGTTTAGACGTACAGACTATAAAGGGTTTGATTGGAAAGTGTTCATGAGTGGAATTGAACACAAAGGAGTCTATATTCCTATGGCTTTCTGCATTAATCTGGCAGATGGATCATTTCCTACTTGAAAAAAAAACAAAAAACGAATTATAAAAAAAAAAGGATAATCTATTACATCTATTACATTTGGAGTGACCTGAAGTCTAAGCAGAAGAGCCCTCCTCCACCAAGGATATAAGTTCCTTCTTAAATTAATCCACCGGGCAGTCTATCCCCTTCGATTTCAGTGTTTAGGGATGTGTTTGCAAAGGACTTAAAGCAACTTCAGGTTAAGAGAAATAGGAGTGACTTTATGTTCAAGAAGGGTCTTGATCTCTTGAGAGAACGTAAGGACATAGTGGTACGTCCTGCGGATGGGGGGGGGGGGGCATAGTGATTCTGGATTTTGGGGCCTACAAATCCGAGATGTCCAGATTAATGCAGAAAGATGTAGGGAAATAGACTCCTCTGTGTCAAATTCCACTCATGAACACTTTCCAATCAAACCCTTTATAATCTGTACGTCTAAACATGTAGTTTATATTATACAATGTCCATGTGAGCTCAAATATATAGGCCGTACCACCTGTTAACTTCAGACAAGATTTAAGGAACTTGTGACCAATATTAAAAATGCACAGCCTCTCACACCATTATGCTACCCACCATAATGGGAAGTTAAAGGGGACTGTGTTTTTGGGTATTGATAAGTTTACTGGGAATTGGATGGGAAGCTATATGACCAGAGGAGTTTCTCAATTAGAAACCCAATGAATTTATAAGGCCAAGACATATAGCCCCTGTGGTATGAATATTGAGTGGGATGCAAATGCATTTATCAGCAATGCATAATTAATGGTGTCCTTCGGCCTCTTTGCTTGAGTCTGTTTTAGTATTTTGTGGAATTGAATGTAGGGAAATAGACTCCTCTGTGTCAAATTCCACTCATGAACACTTTCCAATCAAACCCTTTATAACTTGTATGTCTAAGCATGTCGTTTATATTATACAATGTCCATGTGGGCTCGAATATATAGGCCGTACCATCCGTAAACTCCAGACAAGATTTAAGGAACTATAAGTGACCAATATTAAAAATGGGTACCCAAAGCACAGCCTCTCGCATCATTATGCTACCCATAATGGGAATTTAAATGGGACTGTGTTTTTGTGTATTGATAAGTTCACTGGGAACTGGAGGGAAAGCCATATGACAAGAGGGGTTTCTCAATTAGAAACCCAAAACATATAGCCCCTATGGTATGAATATTGAGTGGGATGTAAATGCATTAATCAGCAATGCATAATTAATGGTGTCCTTCATCCTCTTTGCTTGGGTTTTAGTATTTTGTGGAATTGGAACTATGTAGTTTAAACTTTTTATATTATGTGAATCATTATGGTTTATAAATATTAGTGTCTCAGTTAGATTTGTTATCTATGTAATTACAATGTATTATCCTCTTTGACGGTGGTTTGCATGTTTACCTTCTTACATATAATAATATAACAAGACGGTGCCACTTTTCTTTGATGTATTTTTTATTATTATTTTTAATCTAGGGTATCTTTAACTGTCCATTGTTAATTTAAGAGTCTGTTTAGTAGATTCTTATGATGGATTTAACTATTGAATTTGTTTTTGCTGTGAAATGCATTTATTTAGATTTAATGCTGCTGTTTATTGGCTGGGATTGTACTCATAACTTCCGGTGATTGGAATGCAGCCTTTTTCTGCCATTTGGATATTTTGTCCCACATATATAAGGCATTAGAGTGTCCATCTAGCCACTCCCCTGATGACATAATTTTATGACGAAACGACGTAGGGAGGAGTCAGCGGCGTGACGCTGGTGTATGCTCGGATGCGGCGACCATCTTGCTGGTGGGGACTGCTGAATGTTTTGAGAAACAAACGTGTTTTTATTTTTGAGTAAGCGAGTTCATCTCCTTTTTACCTTCATTAAATGCTGCTTGATATACTGCACCATGAGGTCTATTTCTCTATATTCACATGGGATGAAATAATTTGTGGTGACCGTTGCTGTAGCGTTTTGAAAAGGAAGGATTAAAACGGGGTTGTTGTATCTATATTCCGGCTTGCTGTCCCTGACCCAGATGTATGGAATTCGAAGGGCTTCCTTTACTATTCAAATGCTTATGTGGCCTTTGTAATGAGGGTCCACTAAGGAGGGTAAGCGGCTGTGTGATCAGGTGCTGGTGATGGTTTCTTCCTCTGTTTACCTTCTGTTAACCATCTAGTGAAATATGTTGAACATTGTTTCTGGATTTGCTTCCTGTGAACTTACTTTATAAGCGCTGCACCTCACCTATATAATATACTGTATTGGCAAAGTTGGCAAAGTGTATGTACAAAAAAACCTTTTTTCTTTAGTTTTAATAGTGTAAAAGGGTTAGAAACGTCTGAGTTTTACTGTTAACTGGGAGCCCAAAACTGGAGATTTTCCCTCACTTCCTGGTCTGCTAACAATGGTTTCACAAGATGGAAAGTCAAGTCAGGGTTGATCTCCAACAGCAAGAGAGAAAAAATATATATATTTTCAGCAGAGCAGGAGAAGGTTGGAACCTCTGTTATTTTTTATTGTTGTCTGTGTTCTGACTAGTGAAAGTTTTGTCAGGGAGGGGAAATCTCATTAATGGAGTTCTGGATTGCAGTAAAACCCAACAGGGTTATAAGCCTTTTCCTACTTTACCCCAAGCTAAAAAAAAAGGTTTCGGCAGGACATACAGTTTAAGGTTTACCTAAAGCCAAAACATTTTATTTTCATTTTGGATAGAGTATTTTTTTTTTATTCCCTGGCCTGTCTGAGTTTAAACATTTTTATTCAGTGCATTAGATGTTATATTCTGGTTGTATTCAGCATGTGATATTTTTTTATAGTTTAATTACATTCCTTTCTAAACTTTTTAAGGTCCTCATTATTCGTTTTCTGTGTCCATCTTTTAGGCATATGCTCAATATAGTTTGGCAGGAGAGAGACCTGTCCTTCACTACTCAAGGATTTCTACGAGATCCTTCCATGTTAGTTATTACATTGACTCCTCAACGAGTGTGGGAGGAGGTAAGACATCCTCTATCTTCTTCTTTTCAGCTGTGAAAAAACTTCCTCAGCCAAGGAAACTTTCCTCTTCCCTAGGTTGGCAGGTGGGATCATGGTATAATTCGAATGAAGTACCCTGTATGGCCACGTTATGGTACTGGTCAACAGCCTGTGACTGATACTCGTCATCTAACTGTAGCCACCTTAGAAGAGAGGCCGTTTGTTATTGTTGAGAGCACAGACCCAGTAACAGGAGACTGTGTGCGGAACACTGTGCCTTGTCGCAAGCAAAGCAACCTGACTTTGAGGTAAATTGGGATAAACTGGAAGCTCACAATTTTTTTGTGGGTAGGGTCAAGCTAACTAAAATGCAAATTTAGTATTCTAAATCTGGTAAATATATTGCTTTACTCTTTTTTTCACTAGTGCATCACTCCCAAAGTTTTTTTATGTTATTCCTTAGCAGTTCGGGGGAACCGTATTCCAAGCTGTGTTGTAAAGGATTCTGTATTGACATCTTGAAGAAGTTGGCTAGAACTGTTAAGTTCTCATATGATCTTTATCTGGTGACCAATGGCAAGCATGGGAAGCTTGTGCGAGGGGTGTGGAATGGCATGATTGGAGAGGTAAGAGCCTAGTTTTTAAATGAATGTCATCAAGCCAATGCCAGCCTTTGGCAACCACATAGAATTTTGACATAGTGATCTGTTTTTTTTCTATTTGGGTCTTCACTCCTCACTATGGCATATTTTTGCTTTCTGTGACTGTATGTAGTAATTTTTTTTTACTGGTGATCCTCTTCTTCCTTTCCACTCGACTTTTCCAAGCATTACTGTCTTTTCCAGTGAGTCAGTTCCTCTTACAATAAAACATCTTTAGTCTAGTCTTCTGGGCTTCTAGTAAAAGATTGGGGTGATTTGTTAAAGGATTCCTTTGTTTTTTCTGTCCCATCTTGCTTCCTAACTGTACAAATGTTGGTAGACTGTTAAAGTCTAACATCAATCAAACTTGTTTTATAGAAAAAAGCATCTGGGGCTTTAAAGCCCAATTTCATGATAGGAAAAACCCTTGTAGTGTGCCCCCTCTTTCCTACATTGCAAGGGTTACATTCTTGTTAACTCTAGGGCAGGCATCACTAAATGGTGAACCGAGGTCCAGGTCTGGACCAAGTCACAGTCCTGTCCGGTTCGCCACAGTCCAGCCATTTATGAGCCGATTCTTCCTCCCTGCCTCTGCTGCTGTCACTATCACAGCAGGGCGATGAGTGGGAGGAAGATTTCTGCACACAGAGCTGGAGACACGGCAGCACTAGTTGGAGGGCGGGAGCTGCACAAGTAAACTTTCCAGATTTACCAGCAGGTGATTGGTTGATAGAATGCTGGGTGGTCCTAGCAACCGATTACCGGCTTATTAAATATGAAAAATTAACTTTGCTGTGTCTGTGAGGCTGTGATAATAAGGGGGGTCAGAGCTGCAGGGCAATGTAAAGAAGGGACCAGAGCTGCAAGGGGCTGTGATGAGAAGGGGGGTGGGTGGGCCAGAGCTGCAGGGGGCTGGGATGTGAAGGGAGGCCATTCTGCAGGGGGCTGTGATGTGAAAGGAGGCCAGTGCTGCAGGGGGCTGTAATGTGAAGGGGGGGGGGGGGGTAGAGGACACCACTGGGGGGGGGGGGTGAAAGGGGGCAGAGGACACCACTGTTAAGTGGGTTTAGAACAGGGGGGTTGTGAAGGGGAAACTGTGATGAGAAGGGGGAACTGCGATATAAAGGGGAACTGCGGATGTAAGAACAGGATTGTAAAAGTAAAGGAGGGGGGCTGTGATGTGAAGGACCTTAGTCATCGCACAATCATGCGATGCAGACTTCTGCTGGAATAAAATTTTATTGATCAGTGAATTTTAATTCAATACCCCTGCTCTAAGGGGGTAGAGAAAGAAGCTGTGTTACCTACTATATCCCACACTCTGGAAGGCTCTAGCACACAATGCAGGAAAGTTAGACCTGCATTATACAGTGGCTTGCGAAAGTATTCGGCCCCCTTGAACTTTTCAACCTTTTGCCACATTTCAGGCTTCAAACATAAAGATATAAAATTTTAATTTTTTGTTGAAGAATCACCAACAAGTGGGACACAATTGTGAAGTGGAACGAAATCTATTGGATATTTTAAACTTTTTTAGCAATTAAAAAACTGAAAAGTGGTGCGTGCAAAATTATTCGGCCCCTTTACTTTCAGTGCAGCAAACTCACTCCAGAAGTTCAGCGAGGATCTCTGAATGATCCAATGTTGTCCTAAATGACTGATGATGATAAATAGAATCCACCTGTGTGTAATCAAGTCTCTGTATAAATGCACCTGCTCTGTGATAGTCTCAGGGTTCTGTTGAAAGCGCAGAGAGCATCATGAAGACCAAGGAACACACCAGGCAGGTCCGTAATACTGTTGTGGAGAAGTTTAAAGCCGGATTTGGATACAAAAAGATTTCCCAAGCTTTAAACATCCCAAGGAGCACTGTGCAAGCGATCATTTTGAAATGGAAGGAGTATCAGACCACTGCAAATCTACCAAGACCTGGCTGTCCCTCTAAACTTTCAGCTCAGACAAGGAGAAGACTGATCAGAGATGCAACCAAGAGGCCCATGATCACTCTGGATGAACTGCAGAGAACTACAGCTGAGGTGGGAGAGTCTGTCCATAGGACAACAATCAGTCGTACACTGCACAAATCTGGCCTTTATGGAAGAGTGGCAAGAAGAAAGCCATTTCTCAAAGATAGCCATAAAAAGTCTTGTCTAAAGTTTGCCACAAGCCACCTGGGAGACACACCAAACATGTGGAAGAAGGTGCTCTGGTCTGATGAAACCAAAATCGAACTTTTTGGCCACAATGCAAAACGATATGTTTGGCGTAAAAGCAACACAGCTCATCACACTCAACACACCATCCCCACTGTCAAACATGGTGGTGGCAGCATCATGGTTTGGGCCTGCTTTTCTTCAGCAGGGACAGGGAAGATGGTTAAAATTGAAGGGAAGATGGATGCAGCCAAATACAGGACCATTCTGGATGAAAACCTGTTGGAGTCTGCAAAAGACCCGAAACTGGGACGGAGATTTATCTTCCAACAAGACAATGATCCCAAACATACAGCAAAATCTACAAAGGAATGGTTCACAAATAAACGTATCCAGGTGTTAGAATGGCCAAGTCAAAGTCCAGACCTGAATCCAATCGAGAATCTGTGGAAAGAGCTGAAAACTGCTGTTCACAAACGCTCTCCATCCAACCTCACTGAGCTTGAGCTGTTTTGCAAGGAAGAATGGGCAAGAATTTCAGTCTCTCGATGTGCAAAACTGATAGAGACATACCCCAAGCGACTTGCAGCTGTAATCGCAGCAAAAGGTGGCTCTACAAAGTATTAACGCAAGGGGGCCGAATAATTTTGCACGCCCCACTTTTCATTTTTTTATTAGTTAAAAAAGTTTCAAAAATCCAAAAGATTTCGTTCCACTTCACAATTGTGTCCCACTTGTTGGTGATTCTTCACAAAAAATAAAAATTTTATATCTTTATGTTTGAAGCCTGAAATGTGGCAAAAGGTTGAAAAGTTCAAGGGGGCCGAATACTTTCGCAAGCCACTGTATGTAAGGAGATAAACATGCAACCACAGGCTGAAGTGCCTTAGAGAGGAGCATTTAGGGAAACAGTCACACTGATGGAGTGAGCCTGTCAGTGCAAGGAATAAGGTAAGATTTACAGTTTTTTATTCTACCCCTAGAAATAATAAACATTTAACCCATGCAATGTGAGGGGAGGGCCCACGGCAAGGGTATTTTTTTCCTTGTGCCTAGAATTGGTCTATAAGCAACTGGCATATTAAACAAAATTACTATCTAATTAAATTCTTTCAGATTAAAGAAATTTTCAGTTTGTAAATGTACCACGACCCCCTTGGGGACTGCTTGGATTTACCTGCTCATCTGCATCACCATGACCCTGTAAACATTCCAACCCACCTGACACTCGGTTCAGACATCTTTGCACCACCTTGAAGTAATAGGTCAAACAACTTAGTGCATTTTTATTCTAATAACATTTACTGGAATACTTCAAAGAAGATCTTGTTGCACAGGAGAGGTAAAAGATTAATTGAGCTTTGAATAACAATCCTAGCTCAGCAGAAGAATTACTCTATAATAATACAAGCTAAAGCAGTTTAGTAATAACAGAATATTATATACACATATGTACAATGAAATACCACTTGAACATGACCTGAAAGGATAAGAAAGAGTTAAGCATTAATTCTGGCAGTACTTCTAAAGGGAAACCCAGGCTGGACTATTAAACCTTTAATCCTAATGAGAGATCAAGCAAACAAGAATGGTATGAGGGGCCCTGTAAGCTGTAATGACAGCAATGTCCCCGTTGCAGGTCTGATGGTCTTAACTGGCAATCAGAGCTCATTAACTATATCCAATAAGGTACAGTAACAGGGTAATGGTATTTATTGGAAAGGTTGAAGCTAGAGGTGTACAGTGTTCAAATAGAAGTGCAGTAAAGTATTCCCAATGTAAAGCTGTCTGTACACAATGTCCCAGTGAAGCACCAAACAAAGGTTCGCAAAGGTGGGCAATTGCCCTCTCACCAATGACCAGGCCGATTAGATGCCTTACGAACAGCAACTCCCGGAGAGGCGTCCTTGCAACGGATACGCTTGTGATGACCACCTGATGCGAAGCATGGAGCGCAGGTTGTCGGACGGCCGAGTTGATGCTAGATAGATGTCTGAAGCAAGCAGTGCTAGGCCCTTCTCAGCTGGGCTCGAATGTTGCACACCGCGTGGTAGGCCGTGACCTCACTTTCCCTGTACAGAGAGGACCGTCACACACAAGGCCCAGGAAGAAGAGAGCGCAGAGCGGGTCTCCGGCCTCTTTTGTAACTCTTCCCAGCAATCTCCCTGATGGTAGCAAAGATCCCTGGGATATGTAGTCTGGGTGTATAGTCTTGCGGAGGAAAAGCCATTCCGAGGAACTACTAATCCCACAATCCCTTTGGTTTAGCCCACATATATGATGTCAGTTAGTGACGCTGGGCACTAGAGGGACAATATGATCCATAGAAATGACAGGGAATCACTCTACTTTGCAATTGTAGTCCACATTGCTACAAAAAAAAATATAGTTAATAAAAAGACACTTACCTGCCAAGGGATGCAGCACTGTCCTCACCTGGGCAAGTTTATCGCCAGTCTTTGGGTCCCCAGTGCTGCCATTTGTACTGTGTAAAGCTGGTTCTGACCCCTTGTGGCTTCACAGCTGGCTGCCCACTGTGCATGTGTGAGTCATGGGGGGTTGAACCTCCACTTCTATCTCCTAAGTGATCCGAGCAGAAGTGGGAGTGGATATCTGTCAAAACTAGATACCCACTCCCTAAAACAAAAAAAACCCTCCAAAAGTGGGAAAGGAGGAGATTTAGACCTAGTTCACACCTATGCAGGTTGCAGTTGATGCATATTCCAGGTGCAGTTTGCATTTTTCAATACACATTTTTGACCCATTGATGTCTTTGGAACCAAAAAAACTGAAAAAATCCTTGGCCATCTCCATAAAATGCACAGATGTGAACGTGACCCATAGGAAACCATGTTAAATGGACTATAGTGTGTTTCTGGAAAACGCACCAAAAAATGCAATAGGTGTGAACCAGGCCAAAGTGAAACTTCAAAGGCAAGTTCCTCTTTATCTCCTCCACCCCCCTTCCCTCCCACTTTTGAAGTTTTTTTTTTCCTAGGGAGTGGGTATTATATGTTTTTTGTTGCTTTTGGTTACTTTATATGAAATACTTATTACATATGTTACCCAACTTTTCTGATGTTTTAAGATCGTATACTCCTATTGCCTTGTTACACTTTATTTTCCTTCTTTCTCTTTACACAATTCTGCAGGTATATTACCAGCGTGCTCACATAGCTATCGGATCACTCACTATAAATG
Organism: Lithobates septentrionalis; assembly: GCA_037952835.1. Lineage (NCBI taxonomy): Eukaryota > Metazoa > Chordata > Amphibia > Anura > Ranidae > Lithobates > Lithobates septentrionalis. The sequence goes on from JBBDGP010002359.1 coordinate 273,190, forward strand.
AGGAGCGTTCAGAGATTGTGGATTTTTCAGTTCCCTTTGTAGAAACCGGAATCAGTGTCCTGGTATCACGAAGCAATGGAACTGTGTCTCCCTCAGCTTTCTTGGGTGAGATAAACAGAATTTAACTCTTGTCTCTCCCCTGCAAAATATTACTCTTTAGTCTTTCGTTAAAGTTATGCATTCCATTGATTTCTAATGATTAAGCACAATATCATTGTGTGAAACGCGTCTACCAAGACTTTCTGTTGGTGTCCCATGGTGTGACTTTGATGGTTCTTTAATAAACGGCAATAGGAACTTCACGATGTGTAGCCATTACTTTTTATCCTGATATTGCTTACGGAAGTGGGCCAGGGCTGGCACTCGTTAGAAGATCCCATCAGGTTATCTGTCTCACCTGGAGCAGCGAGGTCTTTCCACTATGCATTCCATTGAGGTGGTTTATAGATTTTTTTTTTTGCCATGGTTTACCAACTATGATGTTTTTTCCCAATATCCGTTTTTCTTTAAATATTATATAAATGAATGTTTCATGATTCCTTGCCTAGGATCAACATTTCTGATTTCTAAAAATGCTGACGTTGTAAAACATTTTTATATATATATATATATATATATATATATATATTATAAATATTTAAAATATAGCTTCAGACTTTTTTGTGTTTTCAGTATATTGGCATTTTTTATTTACCAGTAAAAGCCTTTTCTTGCAGTACATCACATGACACAGGGTATCCTTCTCTCCATTATGATAGATTATGCTGCCATCTTCAGGTGACGGGACACTGGCAGAAAAGACAGGGTGAAAATGGTGAAAGAAACTGCGCTAAAAACCAAGTGCAAAAATAAAATACAGTGAAAAGCAGCAATCCTCACAAAAACATCAATTGTAGAAAAGCATAAAGAAAATAAGAGGTTGCGCTAATGCTAGTGGAACACAATGAATAATTGGCAGTGAAGAAAAAAATTCATATGAAAATTGTAAATCAATGTGCAGAACTTTTAGCAGAGAAGAAAAAGTCCATAAATTAAAACCTCAATTGAGTGTTATAAACAGTCCAAAAAATAAACCATCAATAAGGTGTTGTAAAACGTCCAAATCACCAACAGAAAATAAAAATAAAAATAGACATAAAAAAATCCAAGTGGTAAGCAATGAAGATCAGTGACAACGAGGAAGGGTCCACCACCAGGTATTGAAGGGGTTACTCCTTACCAGAAGGCCATGACCCCCCGCTACAGAGGATCACAGCACGCAGAGATCTTTTAAAGCCAGAATGGAAATTAGCAGCGGTGTCCACCAGGGGTCATCACGTCAGCAGCCACTCCAACAGCCCAGGGCATAGATACCAAAAAATAGAAGGGGCTCACATAGTGTAAAACCACTTTACATTTTATTAAAATAGATAAAAAACAGATGTACACTTACAAAGTGTCAGATGGATAAACAGCCTTAAGTCCAGCTCCGTGGCCACCGGAGCTCGGACAAACCCGTCCGGGTTTGTCCGAGCTCCGGTGGCCACGGAGCCGGACTTAAGGCTGTTTATCCATCTGACACTTTGTAAGTGTACATCTGTTTTTTATCTATTTTAATAAAATGTAAAGTGGTTTTACACTATGTGAGCCCCTTCTATTTTTTGGTATCTATGCCCTGGGCTGTTGGAGTGGCTGCTGACGTGATGACCCCTGGTGGACACCGCTGCTAATTTCCATTCTGGCTTTAAAAGATCTCTGCGTGCTGTGATCCTCTGTAGCGGGGGGTCATGGCCTTCTGGTAAGGAGTAACCCCTTCAATACCTGGTGGTGGACCCTTCCTCGTTGTCACTGATCTTCATTGCTTACCACTTGGATTTTTTTATGTCTATTTTTATTTTTATTTTCTGTTGGTGATTTGGACGTTTTACAACACTTCATTGATGGTTTATTTTTTGGACTGTTTATAACACTCAATTGAGGTTTTAATTTATGGACTTTTTCTTCTCTGCTAAAAGTTCTGCACATTGATTTACAATTTTCATATGAATTTTTTTCTTCACTGCCAATTATTCATTGTGTTCCACTAGCATTAGCGCAACCTCTTATTTTCTTTAGAAAAGACAGGGAATCTGCTCCTAGGCATAACACTTCCCAAGTAGGCAAGGCTTCCCTTTCCCTGTGTCTTGTGATGTACTCCATCAAAAGGATTTTATAGGTAAACCAAAAATCCCATAGGGTGTCTTCATATCCAGTATGATAGGGATATCCCAAAGCACTGAATATGAGGGGAAGCAACACAGCAACAAGCCAACAGGCCCTGTACGAATAAACTAGAACAGGTTAAAAACTCACGCAGCATCCTGTAAAACACGCCAACCAAAGGTAGCGTCCTTATCGGCTTGAACATCCACTTGGTAAACTTTTGTAAAAGTATGAACTAAAGACCAGGTTCAGCTTTACAAACTTGAGCTACCAAAGCCTGAAGACAAAAAGGCCAAGATGCATTGACACTCCAGGTAGAATGGCTTGTTACCGACACTGGTGGAAATTTTAGACCAAATATTTAAGAAATAAGCTGACGGATCCATTGAGAGATGGTAGATTTGGAAGCTTTGTAAAAAAGGTTTTATCAGCTGTCACCATTAGGCCTGGAGAGGCCCGGGACTTGGCTAAAAGTGTATCTTGCTCCAAGTGCACCCTCAAAAGCTGGTATTGCCCACATTAGGAGGAATTACTTCTTGCAGAGCTTTTGCACTATTGTTCACAAGTTACTGACATTGACTCGGTAAAATCTTTGAGCACTTAATTTTTCATTCATTTGTAATTCAATATTTCTTAATTTGTAAGAGGTTTGCATTTCTTTACATAACCTCTCCATTAATAATTCTCCACTACATTTTAATAGGATTCAAATCAGGGCTTTGACTAGGCCAGTCCATAACCATTATTTTTTTCTTTGTGAATCATTCTTTGTTAGGTTTGATTGTGTGCTTTATCTCATTATAATGTTAAATGCTCTATTTTAAGTACAGCTTCAACTTTCAGACAGATGGCCACACATTGTCATTAACCTCTTCCTGCCCAAGGTACGTAATAGGATGTCCTTGACTTTGCGGGGGTATATCTGAATGATGCCTGCAGCTACAGACATTATTCAGATATCGGCTTTTTCAGCAATTCCCTACTCCATAAGGAGGATCATAGCAGCTGTTCCGCTGCTTGGTCGTTCTTACAGGTGACTAAAGGGAACACCCCCCCTCCCACCGCCCTCTGGTGCTTCTACAAACTCACTGCTTCCATCGGTGAGTTGGAGACAGGATCCGCCGGCCCCGGATGGTGACCATAGATATTTCCGGCGGACCAGATGGTCACCGGAGTCTCTATAATCGTTCGGAGGCCAGGCGCGATGTTATAACGTCATGCCTGGCCTCTGCATTCAAACGAATGGTGCCGCCTCAGCTGGGAAGCCAAGATCGTTTTATTTATTTTTTTAAATTCAGGCTTCCCAGCCTAGAGGTGAGATGTGGGGTCTTATTGACCCCATATCTCACTGTAAAGAGGACCGATCATGCCATATTCCTATTACAAGGGATGTTTACATTCCTTGTAATAGGAATAAAGGTGATCAAACTAAAAAAAGCAAAGTAAAATTAACAATAAAAAAGAAAAATTTAAAGCGCCCCTGTTCCCGTGTGCTCGCATGCAGAAGCGAACGCATAACTAAGTCCCGCCCACATATGAAAATGGTGTTCAAACCACACATGTGAGGTATCGCCGCGAACGTTATGCCCCGTACACACGGTCGGACTTTGTTCGGGCATTCCGACAACAAAATCCTAGGATTTTTTCCGACGGATGTTGGCTCAAACTTGTTTTGCGTACACACGGTCGCACAAAGTTGTCGGAATTTCCGATCGCCAACAACGCGGTGACGTCAAGCACGTACGACGAGACTAGAAAAGGCCAGTTCAGAACCAAGCGCGGCACCCTTTGGGCTCCTTTTGCTAATCTCGTGTTAGTAAAAGTTTGGTGAGAGACGATTCGCGCTTTTTCAGACTCGTGGCTTTCAGATCGTTTTCTGCCGTTCAGTTTGTGCTTGTGGGTTTGTATCTGCTCTTCAGTGCGTGCAAGCAAGTTCCGCGTGACTTTAAGTAGTCATTGTGTTCTTGTTAGTTCGTTACTGTTTTTCAGGTCGCTCTTCACAGGCCTTGCTGTTCTTCAGTGCGTTCTGTTACTTCGTTCTGAGCAGCCGACCGTTTTCTAGCCATGTTGTGTATACGTACTCCTCGTAGAGTTCGTGCTGTGCGGGGGCTTGGTGTTGGGGTCCTGATCTTGACACAAGTCCAGTCCATGAACAGGGTGGGGAGGAGTTCATAGACCAAGAATTGGTTGCTTCAGCGTGACCAGTTCTCTCATATGCCTTTGCTCCGTGAGATCCGTGAGAATAATCCTGATGATTTCAGGAACTTTCTCAGGATGACGGACCCCGTCTTTCACCGTCTGCTGGCTTCGCTGACCCCTTATATTAGCAGGCAGAATACCTGCATGAGGCAAGCCATCACTCCGGAGCAGAGGCTTGTCGCTACCCTGCGGTACTTGGCGACAGGGAGAAGTCTGCAGGACTTGAAGTTCTCGACAGGCATCTCCCCCCAGGCTCTGGGGATCATAATCTCAGAGACCTGTTCTGCCATCATACAGGTCCTACAGAAGGAGTATATGAAGGTAAGATTTTTATCCTTTAATCTCACATTTTTTTGTATTTAATGATTGTTAATATATTGTATTTCTTTCCTCATTCCCTAATTACCATGATTGGAATATGCTGTGAATGTCCCCTTTGTCCTCATGCATGCTGGATTTGTATGTAATTATTTTTTAGTCCTTCATACAGATTGGCCTTCAATAACCTCCCCAGCATGTTCTCCTGCCCTATATTCACCTCATGTAGTCACTTAACAATGTACTTTATCAGCTCCATAGTAGTTCTTTACCCCAAACACCCCCTAAAATGTGTTGAAATGTGATTTGTGCTTTAAATTCAGGCAGAGTGCCAGAGACTTTTTTTGTGGTGTCCCCAAATCATTTTTATTAACCCTCCGTCCCCCCAACAGCTAAGTCAGCTGATCCGAATTCTCTATCTCTCCTCAATCATCTATCTGCTGACTTTGCCAATCCCATACACACTATACCCATCTCTTTACTGGTCAGATTTATGGATGAATTCCCCAAAGCATGTAGTGCAAGGGCCTGCCTGTATACTTTCCAATGGTACTGTTTAAAGTTCTTGTATCCTATTATTATCTTGATAGGTAATAGCAGAATGTTCAAATGTCCTCAAATGTGTACAATGTGTATTTATATCTTTGTATTCAGACACTTCTTACCTGTCCAGTGGTCTGCCAATAGTGTAACTAAGGAGGGGCTGTTCTAAGTAATACCCATTATTTAGGCATTCATCTCTCAATGAAGTGGAGAGGGTTACCTCTCCAAGATTTCCCCACCCCCCATAATGTTAGAAATGGCCCATGAGAGGGGGGTGAGGGGGAATATGATAGGTGTACCTTATACTTTGGTGTTGTTAAATTCCCCTTAATAGATGCTATCTGGAAGTTGGCCAAGAATGTTTGTGCCTAATCTGCTTGCCATGTTTATGTGCAAAAATATTAATTTATTTTTGTTTTCCTCAACGGTTTCCTTCCACGGCACAGGAATGGCAGACTGTGGCCTCCCGCTTTGCCCAGCGGTGGGACTTTCCTAACTGCGGAGGGGCAATTGATGGGAAACACGTCCACATCGTCCCACCACCCAACTCGGGGTCGTACTATTTCAACTATAAGGGGTTCAATAGTATTGTGATGTTGGCGGTGGTGTCGACTAATTACGACTTCTTGTATGTGGACGTGGGGAAGAATGGCCGGATGTCCGATGGTGGAGTCATCGCCCAGACGGAGTTTTACAGGCGTCTCCAGAATGGCAGCTTGGACTTGCAACCTCCAGAGGACAATGTGGAAGGACTCCCATTCGTGTTCGTTGCTGATGAAGCGTTTGCACTGGGGGACCATCTTATGCGGCCATTCCCTATGAGGACCCTCACCCCAGAACTGTGGGTTTTTAATTACCGGCTGGCCAGAGCCAGAAGAGTGGGGGAGAACACATTTGGAATCCTGGCCAGCCGGTTCCGCCTATTTCTGACACCCATCCATATGGCGGAGTATAAACTTAATCATATAATCATGGCGTGCTGTATTCTCCATAACTTTTTATGCAAACATTCGGTCAACTATGCTGGCTCAGTTGGGCCTGAGGCCAGATTGATACATGAAACAACACTGACGGCGCTTGAAACTGGCCGTCCTGGCTTGCCCTCCCTGAGTGCCCGTGATGTCCGGTTACGATACCTGGAGTTCTTTGCGGGTAGGGGGGCCATCAATATGCCAGCAAATTTGTGAAGCCTTTATCAAATAAAAAAGCAAAAAAAAGAAAATCTTTGTGGACATTTACTGCTTGTGTTTGTTTTAGCTGACCCTGACAGAAATGTGTTGAGTCCAGAAAATGGCGTGATTGTGTAACCTTATACAAAGCACTGTTGGGTGTTATTTACTAAAGGCAAAGACACTTTGCACTACAAGTGCCCTTAGGAAATAACCCCCATTTTCACAGAAAACACCAATTACATCACCAACAAATTTCCCAATGTCAACATGTGCTAGCTGCCATCACGGGGGATCAAGGGACGTGTTTTGGGGGAGAAACCCCTTCCTCTCAGCTACTTTATTATTGAGGAAGGGGTTGCACCCCCAAAACGCGTCCATTGATCTCCTGTGATGGCAGATAGCACATGTTGGCACACTGTGTGCATCCTACAAATTAGGCTTTTCTACAAATCTTTCAAACATTTTGAACATTGGAGCACACAAAAAAACAAAGGGATTGGGAGGGGTTTTAAACTCGCCCCAAAACATCAATGATGTTTTTATTTTTTAGAATAACATCATTGATGTTTTTCTTGAGGTTTTCCAATTGTAAATTACACCCCATGATCTCCCCGATCAGGATCTGGGCACTTTCTGATGTGAAAGGATCTGGATCCACAACATCACGATCACCTAAATAGAGAGAAACCCAAAAAAAAAAGGTATCAAAAATATGCTGGCATCCATCTCTTACCTGAGCCTGTGGTCGCAGACACTCACCTGTTGAAGTGACTAGTTCCACCATGTCTTCTTCCTCCTCCTGCACTTCTTGGGTTGGGGGTATTTCCCCTTCTTCCAGAGGTGGGGGGTCTCTGGTCTCCTCGGATGAGGGGTGTCCTCCGAGTCTTTTCTCCCCTATGTAAAACAAAAATGCTATACTTAGCACACAGTGATTTGATGGCAGAACTATAAATAGGAAACATTGCTTGGAAGTGGGGTACAATTGTCTATTTTGGCAGAGTTAAAAAATGTAGCATTTTCAGTGTCCTTTGTCAAGCTTCAATACTTTACATGTTTGGTACAAGCTTCACAGATGTAGCCCCCCACCTATAGTATACACTGGAGCACCTGTGTGGCCCCCTAATAAAAATGGTGTTCTTGTGTCCCACAATAGTGCTCCAGTGTCCAGATGTGAAAACAGCTGCTGAGTGTCCTCTTCTTACACAGAATCTAGTTTGCATTTCATTCTAGTAACAAAGTCATCTACACAACCAAATTAGTTTGTGACAAGTAGGGCGTAAAAATTGTGGCCAAATGCATATGGCCTAAACAATGGTGTTTTATAGGCCGAAAGAAAAATGTTTGATACGAATGAATAATGTACCCATGAACATGAAATTTTCCATTTAAAAATGTACACTTGTAAGAAAAGCACATGGAGCAGCACAAACGTAAGAAACATAAAGAATAGGAACACAGGACAACTACTTACTTTTTTGCAGCACTCTCCGGATCTTTCTGTACTGCTCATGTTCTCGTAATTTCAGGTCCGACCACCATTTCCTGAGCTGATCTTTCAATCGTCGTACCTCGAATTTCCGGTGCAGACTCTTGACCACTTTCGCAATTATCTTGGTCTTTCTGACGATGGGGTTGGGGTAAGGTCCATACTTTCCATCATAGTCGGCCTTCTTCAGGATGTCCACCATCTCCAACATCTCCCCAAAGGACATATTTGAGGCCTTAAATCTCCTTCTGGATCTGGACGTTTCAGGCTCCGGGCTTTCCTCCTCCTCGTTGCTATGAGCACGCACCTGCTGTGTATCCGCCATGTGCTCTTCCCTCACTGCTCTGAATGAAAAGGGGCAGGGAATAGACTAGAAAGAACGTCAGGGGCGGGCGTAGTTACACGCATGCGCAGTGTGTATAAAGCGTAACACGCGTGCGTATTACGTACGATCTGTAAGCGGAGGAAGGAGCATCGAAAGCGCTGATCGTGATAACGAAGGTAAGATCTAAACTTGGGCCTATACTGCATCGAAATTGAAGCCTAAATTGTAACAAGATTAGGAGAGTTTGGCCTGACATTAGGGTTTGTCTTGTGTTGTGTCTTGCAGAGAAAATGGATGGCTTTAATGACCACAACTTCCTTCCCCTGTTCATAGACAAATACAGGGAGCTGCCCTGTCTGTGGCAGGTGAGACATCGCCATTATAACAATAAACAAAAGAGGCAGGCAGCGCTGGAGAAACTGCTGGAGTTGGTGAAGCCGGTGGTCCCCACAGCAACCATCCCCTATTTAAAAAACAAAATTTGTGGCCTGAGGAGCACTTATCTAAGGGAGCGCAAGAAGGTCACAGATTCCCAGAGGTCCGGAGCTGCAGCAGATGACGTTTATGTCCCCAGGCTGTGGTACTATGAGAGCCTGCGATTTCTGTCAGACCACACTGAAGTCAGGGAATCCCTCTCCACTCTTCCTTCCACTCTTCCTTCCACCCCAGCTGAGGCTTCCGATGTCCAACCTGGGCCTTCCAGCCAGGAAGAAGTGGAGGAGCCCACCTGGAGTCAGGTATAGCATTCCTCTACAGATTTCAGGACAATAAATAAATGATGTTTACTAGATGTTATTATTGATCACTAATTGCTGATTGAAAAATATATCAATAGACAGTAGTCGGTACCCAAAATTGGGACAAGAATAAAAAATGCTGGGCTCAGGATAGTCTGTTATATTTGTTAACATTCAATTTGCAACAGTCAGGAGGTGAAAATTGTGTGTGATTGATGAATAAAAAACTAAAAATATGTCCCTTTTTCATACACAGGAAGACCTCAGCCAGGAGGAGGTTGTGGAATGTGGCAGTTAGGAGGAGGCGGGGATTAGTGGCAGCCAGGAGGAGGCGGGGCTAAGTTTCAGCCAAGAGAAGCCTGGTACAAGTCGTAGCCTGACTGAATTGCAGAATCCTCCCCTCCGCCTTCCATACAAAAGACCGAGGAAGACGGCTCCCATGCAGGATTCAGCGCTCAGGCTCATTCAGGAGGCTTCTGCGTCCCTCCGAGCCTTACCCACTCCTGAAGAGGCCTTTGCCTGCATGGCTGCCACCAAACTGCAGGGCATGCAGGAGGGTCAATGCCTCCTGTGTGAGCAACTTATTTATAAAGTCCTAACTAAGGGGGTGAGTGGGGAACTAACACCCAAGACCGACGTGATTGAGTTGGACCATCCTCCTCCTCCTCCTGCTGCCACAACTCCACCACCAGAGCCACCGCGTGGAAGGAAGCTGTTACGTACCTGGGATGTGAGCCTGACGTGTAGAGGAAGGCCTCTCAAACAACTCCGGCTCGCGGACCACTGGTAGTGATACAGCAGCCACAGGAGCACGGTGGGGTATGAGTGCCTGTAAACAGTTCAATAGTCCGTGTAGTAGCGGTGATCAGCAGGCAGATAGTAGATGAGCTGACACAATGCTTGACTGGTGGCAGGCTGGGATGAACCACAGAGCAGTACCAGATGCAGGCTTGCAGGGCTGGGAGCTGTAGCAGGCTGGATGAGCGAGATGCAGGGTCAGACAGGCCGGGTCGGTAATAATCAGGCAGATCAGGCATAGACGGTAGGCAGAAGAGAGGTCAGGTCACAAGCCAAGTAGTACCGGAAGATCAGCAGACAGAATCAGCAGGCAGGATCAGAGTCTATGGGAAGCCGGGATCATAACAGGCAGCAGGCAATCACAGGTAACAACAAGCTGGATCAGAATCAGAGATCACACAGGAAACAGGATACAACACAGGAGCTGCAGACCAAACAGCAATGAACCTCTGTAGGAGCCCTGTTTAAATAGCCCGCCTGACTTCAGTATTAGTGACAGGTGTGTGTCTTAAAGTGCTAGTACGCATGCGTGCACGCCGGGTGCTTGCATGGAAAGCCTGTCTTCCCTGACATTGCCCCCTCCCTACGGGCAACCTCCGGGTGCCCAACCGGTTCCTCTTTTGCGGGTTCCTGCGGAAGAAGGCACGGATCAAGTCTGTGGCATGTACATTTCGTGCGGGTTCCCAGGAATTTTCCTCTGGACCATAACCCTTCCACTTGATTAAATATTGTGTCTGCCCCCTTCTTTTCCTGCAGTCTAAAACAGCCTCAACCTCAAATTCCTCATCCCCATCAATAATAATAGGTGCGGGAGGACCTGGTCTATAATCCGGAAATGGATCTGGCACAACAGGCTTTAGCAAGGATACATGAAACACTGGGTGGATTTTAAAAGACTCAGGTAAGGTTAATTCAAAAGAAACATCATTAATTTTTCTCCTTACCGGAAATGGTCCTACGAACCTTGGTGCCAGCTTCCTTGAAGGACATAGCATCTTCAAATTTGTTGTTGAAAGCCATACTTGATCTCCTGGTTGCAAGATCAGTTCCCCCCTTCTTTTCTTGTCAAATGATTTCTTGCTGTCCTCCTGCGCTTTTGCGATGGTTTCCTGTAACAACATATTATTGCGAGAGAAAAAGTCCACAGTATCCTGGACGGCTGGAGCGGAAGATTATGTGACAAGATTAGGTAAGAAGGTGGGATGGAATCCATAATTAGCAAAGAACGGAGATTGCCTGGTGGCAGAATGGGTGGCATTATTATAGGCAAATTCCGCCAGTGGTAATAATGATATCCAATCATCCTGGACAAAAGAAGTAAAACAACGGATGTATTGTTCTAGGGTTTGATTAGTCCTCTCCGTCTGCCCATTAGTTTGTGGGTGGTAAGCAGAAGAGAATGAGAGTTCAATCTGTAGGGTCTCACACAAGGCCTTCCAAAATCTGGATGTGAACTAGACATGTGCACACTGAAATATTTCGTTTCGGAATTTCGTTTTCGTCTGAAAAATAAATTTATTTAGTTACTCCCGAAATTCGTTTTTATTTATTTCGTTTTTCGTTAAAAATTGCATTCGTCCGAAAATCCAAATTAAGGTCGAATCTGTCATTGAAGGCTTATGGTGTCTGTTGAATGTTCAAAGAAGATTCGACGGAGCAGCTAAACTGTACAATGCTGTATAGTTTACCTGCTCCGTCGAATCTTCTTAGAACTTTCAACAGACACCATAAGCCAAACGTGTGTACTTAGTTCTAGCTATTTTACTGCTCCACCTCTTTGGTTACAATCAGCCAATAACATTCATCATCATCATTATTTTTATTTTATTCTTTTCTCCCCTACGTCGAATCTTTTCTCCCCTACGTCGAATCTTTTCTCCCCTACGTCGAATCTTTTCTCCCCTACGTCGAATCTTTCCTCCCCTACATCGAATCTTTTCTCTCTACGTCAAATCTTTTCTCTCTATGTAGAATAATCTTGGACTAATAGAGTTAAGGTTAGGCACATTCGACCACAGGTTTGATGGACACAGATTGTTATTGTCATCATCATGTCGAATCTCCTATCTATATCGAACTGTTGTAGCAACGAAAACGAAAATAAAGCATTTGTTTATGTCGGATCTTTTGTTTTTCGGACTCTGCACTTTCGTTATCGTTTGTTAAAACGATAACGAAAATACCTAAAATTCGGACGAAAATGCATTCGGACGAAAACGAATGCACATGTCTAATGTGAACTGGACACCGCGATCAGACACAATATTTGCGGGGACTCCATGGAGTCTGACAATTTCTTTTATAAACACCCGGGCGGTTTCTGCAGCCGATGGTGTACTCTTTAGAGGAATGAAATGAGCCATCTTTGTTAAGCGATCCACTACCACAAAGATAGCGGTACATTCTTCAGAAGGTGGAAGTTCAACTATAAAATCCATAGCAATCATCTTCCACTGTCTGTCAGGTATAGGCAAAGGTCTGAGTAATCCCCAAGCTTTGTTACGGGAACTTTTACTCCGGGTGCAGGTGGTGCATGCATTTACATAGGCTCTGCAGTCTTTCTCCAAACCTGGCCACCAAAATGAGCGTTGTACAAGTTCGACATTCTTATGAACCCCAAAATGGCATGCCAAAGGGTGGTCATGACAAACCCCCAAGATCATTGCTCGAACCTTTTTAGGTACAAAAATCTGCTTACCCCTCCATAATAGCCCATTCTTTGCTTGTAGTGTGACCCCTGGAGGACTGGGTGTTTCTGCAGAAGCTTGCTGTAACTGAGACATAAGGTCAGTGTGTAATAGTAGGAAATTTCCAGCTGGTAAAATGGTGTCTGGTATTAGGATGTCTCTTGGATCTTCGAACATGCGCGACAACGCATCAGGCTTAGTGTTCTTTGATCCGGGCCTGTACGTAATATGGAATGAGAATCTTGAGAAAAAGAGTGCCCAGCGAGCTTGGTGTGGTTTGAGGCGTTTAGCGGATCGCAGATATTCAAGATTCTTATGATCCGTGTAGATCAGAATTGGATGGGTCGCTCCCTCCAACAAGTACCTCCATTCCTCCAACGCGGCTTTGATCGCCAAAAGTTCCCGATCCCCTACATCGTAGTTTCTTTCAGCTGACGTGAGTTTGCGTGAAAAGAATGCCACTGGATGGGTCACTTCTTTGAGGCCTTGACGTTGTGATAGAATGGCCCCAACTGCACTTTCTGAAGCATCCACCTCCACAATATAGGGCAAGGTAGAGACTGGGTGACTTAAGACAGGAGCAATGGTAAACCGTCTCTTCAAGATTTCAAAAGCAGCTTGAGCCTCAGAAGTCCAACAGAAACGGATACCTTGTTTGGTCAGCTGTGTAATAGGGTGAATGATAGCAGAAAAGTTCTTGATAAACTTGCGGTAAAAATTGGCAAAGCCCACGAATCGTTGTATTCCCTTCTTGTTTGTGGGGGCTGGCCAATCTAGTATCGCTGAGACTTTCGGTGGGTCCATCTTGATCCCTTCGGTCGAAATGATCAGACCTAAAAACTGGATGCTCCGTTGCTCAAAGTCGCATTTCTCGGCTTTGGCATAAAGTCCATATTTGCGGAGCCGGCACAATACGCTTTTAACATGCCCTCGGTGCACCTCTAATGATACAGAGAATATCAAGATGTCATCAAGGTAGACAACCACAAAAATATCCAGAAAGTCTTTGAAAATGTCGTTAATAAAGTACTGGAAGGTGGCAGGGGCATTACAAAGGCCAAAGGGCATAACTAGATATTCAAAGTGCCCAAATCGGGTACGGAAGGCAGTTTTCCAAAAACTAGTAAAAATGCTTGCTGATTTGAGTCTTTGGAACAGTTCAGGGACTAGAGGAAGGGGGTAGCGATTTTTCACTGTTATTTTATTTAGGTCACGATAGTCCACACATGGTCTCAGGGAATGATCCTTCTTTTCTACGAAAAATATACCGGCACCGGCCGGTGAAGTAGAGGGACGGATGAATCCTTTCTGCAGATTCTCATCAATATAGTCCTTCAGAACTCCTGATTCCCGCTCAGATAAAGGGAAGATGCGCCCGAATGGAATCTCTGTCCCAGGAAGGAGCTCGATGGGGCAGTCATAAGGTCTGTGTGGAGGAAGGGTGTCTGCTCCTCGTTTACTGAAAACGTCCAGGTATTCGTGGTAAGAATTCGGAACTACTTGACATAATTCAGGGTCTGCGTCCATACACAGCAGGGTAGCAGGTGATGGTGGTGAAGTTTCCAAACAGTGTCTCTGGCAATATGCTGACTGGAACTTGACACTTCCGGATTTCCATTCTATCTGTGGATTGTGGGCCTGTAGCCAGGGTAGGCCCAGGATGATGGGAAATAAGGGCGAAGAAATTGCGTCTAAGCGCAGCAGCTCTCGGTGGTTGGTGGAGGAGATGGCCAGCATCGGTGGGGTCTCCTTGGTTACCAGTCCAGATTTAATACGAGACCCATCGGCCAGGAATACAGTGAGTCCCTGTCCTCTGGTTTGTAGAGGAATGTGTTGCTGAGCTGCGAAGGACTGGTCGATGAAACAGCTACACGCTCCAGAATCAATAATAGCGGTCACTGATACAGTTCTTCCCGGTAGTTGGAAGGAAATAGGCAGAGCGATATGAGCTGAGCTGGCAGACAAGGCAGGCAGGGGTGACTGCTTGAGTGAAGAAAGGGAAAGACACTTACGCAGCTTGGCAGGACAGGTATGTACGAAGTGACCAGCTTCTCCACAGTACAGGCAGAGGTTATTTACTCGTCGGCGTTGGCGTTCTTCTGGAGTCAAAGAAGAGCGAATCAGGCCCAATTGCATGGGTTTAGGCACCTCTGGAGTGGGGAAAGTGGAATTTCCAGGAGCCGGGTTAGGAGAAGCAGGGATCTTAGGTAACATCCAGGCTGGACGTGCTGTGTGGTTCTTTCAGACCTGCGTTCTCGTAGGCGGCGGTCAATCTGAATGGACAGAGTGATTAGGGCTTCCAGAGAGCTTGGCACCCCGACCCGAGCGAGCTCATCTTTCAGGCTTTCCGAGAGACCTAGACGAAATTGATGAAGCAGGGCTGCGTCATTCCAGCTAGTGTCTGCACTCCAGCATCTAAAGTCAGTGACATAGTCCTCTGCCGCTCTATGGCCTTGCTGGAGTGTATGAAGAGCGGCTTCAGCAGTGGTGGTACGTTGTGGGTCATCATAAATCAGCGCCATGGCATCAAAGAACATTTGCATGGTGTTTAGTTGTGCGTTGTTCTCTTCTAACAGCCGGTGGGTCC
The DNA here is from genome assembly GCA_037952835.1 of Lithobates septentrionalis. Lineage (NCBI taxonomy): Eukaryota > Metazoa > Chordata > Amphibia > Anura > Ranidae > Lithobates > Lithobates septentrionalis. The sequence goes on from JBBDGP010002359.1 coordinate 288,223, forward strand.
AAGACTGTGGTTCCCCTTGGAGGAGGCAAATAATGAATCTCACCTTGGTGGTTTCCAGGGAAAAAGTCTGTGGCTGGAGAGCAAAGTAGAGCTGACAGGCATTGCGAAAGGCTCTAAATTTACTCCGATCACCGGAAAACCTCTCAGGAGTAGGTACACGAGGCTCAGGGGGTAACATCATTACTGTATGGCTGGCTAACGCCCCAGCTTGGGTGATGGAGGAGGCAGGATCAGATGCAGGAGCTATGGTTGCTGGATTGGACAGGGACTGTACCCGCTCTTCGAGACGCACGTATCCTTCCTGCAGCGACTTAACCATCTGTGTAAGAGCAGCAAGGTGCTGACATATTTCATTTACTGGAGAGGGTCCTCTTGCAGGCTCAGACATGGCTGTTTGGTACTGTTACGTACCTGGGATGTGAGCCTGACGTGTAGAGGAAGGCCTCTCGTACAACTCCGGCTCGCGGACCACTGGTAGTGATACAGCAGCCACAGGAGCACGGTGGGGTATGAGTGCCTGTAAACAGTTCAATAGTCCGTGTAGTAGCGGTGATCAGCAGGCAGATAGTAGATGAGCTGACACAATGCTTGACTGGTGGCAGGCTGGGATGAACCACAGAGCAGTACCAGATGCAGGCTTGCAGGGCTGGGAGCTGTAGCAGGCTGGATGAGCGAGATGCAGGGTCAGACAGGCCGGGTCGGTAATAATCAGGCAGATCAGGCATAGACGGTAGGCAGAAGAGAGGTCAGGTCACAAGCCAAGTAGTACCAGAAGATCAGCAGACAGAATCAGCAGGCAGGATCAGAGTCTATGGGAAGCCGGGATCATAACAGGCAGCAGGCAATCACAGGTAACAACAAGCTGGATCAGAATCAGAGATCACACAGGAAACAGGATACAACACAGGAGCTGCAGACCAAACAGCAATGAACCTCTGTAGGAGCCCTGTTTAAATAGCCCGCCTGACTTCAGTATTAGTGACAGGTGTGTGTCTTAAAGTGCTAGTACGCATGCGTGCATGCCGGGTGCTTACATGGAAAGCCTGTCTTCCCTGACAGAAGCGTGGAAGGAAGACCCTGGGTTCAGTCTGGTCTGACAAAAGCTGCAGTCTCTCGTATGACCACAGCCTGGGGACACAGATGTCATCTGCTGCTTTCCGGATCTCTGGGACTGATGGACCAGACTGCACTCCCTTAGATATGGACTCCTCAGGCCACCAATTTTGATGGTAAATAATTGATGTCTGCCCTGGGGGTCCAAGGCTTCACCAATTTCTGCAGTTTCTCCAGCGTTGCCTCCCTCTTTGTTTAGTTGTGAGCCCTTAATAAAAGTTTCATTTTCTAAAATTATACTCTCCTGTGTGTTTTCATCCAAAAAGGACAGTTTGTTGGTGACGATTCAGGTACATTTCTAACATAAAATGTGAAATTAACAAGGGACAACAACACCAAACAATCTCCTACAGATTAAATTGAACAACATATCAATGGTGTTGTGGTAACTTGACACAAAAAACACACACAAAAATTTTCAGGAGTACAAATAAAAATCCCAAAAACAAAAACTACGCCTTAAAAAAAAATACAAACCAAAAAAAAAAACAATCGGCCTTAAAAACAAAAAAAAAAAACAACACCAAAATAATGATGTCAGATGTGACAAATCAAAATATATTGAGGGAATAAGTTTGTGAGAAGTCTGTGTGAATATGAGCAGCAAAAATACTTAATTCTTGTCACATTATAAAGAAGAAGAGAGTGAGCTGTATTAAACCATTTTTAACATTGCAGCGTGATGAAAGTGCTGTATCCATTGCGAACGCTAATTTTACCAGAACGAGCTGTTCCATGTCGGAATTTCTTCTGAGCATGCGTGGAACAGGCCACACACGGCCGGAATTAACGCAATCGGATTTTGTTGTCGGAAAATTTTATATCCTGCTCTCAAACTTTGTGTGTCGGAAAATCCGATGGAAAATGTCAGATGGAGCCCACACACGGTCGGAATTTCCGACAACACGCTCCGATTGGACATTTTCCATCGGAAAATCCGACCGTGTGTACGGGGCATTAGAGGGAGAGCAATAATTCTAGCCCTAGACCTCCTCTGTAACTCAAAACATGTAACCAGTAATGGCTTGGCGCCTTTCCACGAGCATGTGCAGATTTGAAGCATGACATGTTAGGTATCTATTTACTCTGCGTAATTTCATTTTTCACATTATGCAAAAAAATTGGGCTAACTTTAACTTTTCCCCAAAAAAAAAACGTGTTCGAAAAATTGCTGCACAAATACCATGCAAGATAAAAAGTTGCAATGACCGCCATTGTATTCTCTAGGGTCTTTGCTAAAAAAACATAGAACCCCCAATCATTATATATGTAATTTTCTAGCAAAAAAAAAAAAGATGAATTTTACATGTAGGAGAGAAATGTCAGAATTGGCCTGGATGGGAAGTGGTTAAGTATACTTATAATAATTCAGAAAATAAGAAATAATGCAGAATTCAAAGCTAACTTGATGACTGCAAGCTGCTTAGAACCTAAGGCAGCAAAGTGACCCAAACCATAAGATTTCCACCATCATGCTTTACAGTTAGTATAAGGTTTTTCTCCTGAAATGCTGTCTTCAGTGTGCACCTAACATGTTCAGTGTTACTGTGACCAAACCACTTTATCTTTGATCCATCATTCTACTGCACATTGTTCCCAACATCCTGGTCGTTGCCTATATTTTTAATTGCATATGGTAGTCTTCTGTTCTTTTTGGGCAGAAAAGGTTTTTTTTGTTCCTAGTACACTTTCTAGGCAGGTAAATTGGTACAATCTGTTTCTAATTGTAGATGTATGCACAGAACACCAGCTGTTACAAGTTACTTGCAGATCACGCAATGAAATATTGCATTTCGTGAAGACTTCTTTTAGCTTTAAACAGTCAGCCCTTGGGCTGAGTTTGTTGGGCAGACCAGTCCTGGACAAATTCGAAATCTATGCCACCTGTAGATTTTCTTACAGTTACTTGGAGCCTTGTGATGTTATTGACCCTATATTATCATGTCCTTATATGGCCAATGACATCATCCAGACACCCTGCCCTTTTGCTTATATTGTGGCAGCGGGGACCAGGTGATGAAATTCAGTGGCAGAAGGTGCACTTGGTTTGGTATATTTAAAATGTGTCAGGAACATGTAGATCACCTACATTATGCTGTTCCTGTCACAATTATTATTTACTCCTTTTATTCCACCTTTGCTGACATCACCCATACTACTTGCATCACTTTCTGAGATTTCGCCAGCACCAGTTAAACTTATCTCAAGCTAGAGCCCTTAAACATTTACATTGGAAATTCCATGCAAGCAAACAAATATAAGGATATTCTGTAAGTATTTGGCTTTCATAATGATCAAGATTATATTTTATAGAGAGAAGTGCCGAGTAAGCACTGGTCTTCACCAAAAAAGGAGTTCTGCCAACATCCCGAAATTGCTTGAATGGAGAACAATGATACACCAATTGGGACTTTACAGGCAGACCAAAGGAGTAGTGAGGAAGTATAACAAAAGTATAATACATTACAAAATCGTTATTGTTGTACAATTGTAAAACGTGACCACATGGTCAATTGGTACCCATATCAGTAAAAGCAAACAACATGATTAATCACAGAATAAAAGGAAGATAGCACCATCTAACTCAAAGGTACTGGAGCACCAGGCAGGCTAATGTGAAGTATAAGGCCCAATCCTTAGAGGGGTTCACAGGGCAACCCAATGCATTTCAGAGATATGTTTTTTTCTTCTTCAATTGGGAGAAAAGGGTGCAAAAGGGTGAAACTTTTTTTCTAATGACTGTATACCTTACCATTGTACTATTATATTGTAGACTTTTGCACCCTTTTCTTACCCTGAATAAGGAAAAAACATATCTCCGAAACATGTTGGGTTGCCCTGTGAACCCCTCTAAGGATTGGGCCTTATACTTCACATTGGTCAGCCTGGTGCTCCAGTACCTTTGAGTTAGAGGGTGCGATCTGCTTTTTATTCTGTGTGTTTTCATGTTGTTTGCTTTTACTGATATGGGTACTAATTGACCATATGGTCACGTTTTATAATTGTACAACAATAACATTTTTGTAATTTTTTATTATACTTTTGTTATACTTCCTCACTACTCCTTTGGTCTGCCTGTAAAGTCCCAATTGGGGTATCATTGTTCTCTATGATCATGATTATAGGTTTTACATTGTCAATATATAGTGGTGAGCTCCATATAACAAAACCTTTTATTTTTTCCCTAGAGCCATACAGTCCTGCCGTCTGGATGATGATGTTTGTCATGTGTCTGTCTGTTGTTGCTGTGACTGTCTTCATCTTCGAGTATTTCAGCCCCATGGGATATGACCAAAACATCAACAATGGAAAACGTAAGAGAATGCATTTACACTATTGGTCACATTTTACATAAAATGCATGAGGAAATGACAGGACACAATTATTTAAAGGGTTGTTGTGGGAAGTGGAAACTTGGAATTATTTAATCAATTTTCCTGATATGTATGCTGGATATTATAGACCCCATATGGAGCTACACCTGGTTATTCTGCTGAATTATATCATTCAAAATCAGTGGACGTATGTTATATGGCTTAATGGCACTGACACTGCCTCTCCTGCTGCACTATCTTCCATAGGACTGCTCTTTGGCTACATGCCAGCAGCCAGAGAGGAGGGGATGATATCTCACTGTTACTCAGTACTTGCAATCGTTATGCTTGCAGAATGGCATTCTCCAAATACACCAGTCATGAAGTCATCTATGTTTCATCTAACACTGCCAAAAACACTGATGGCTGATTGCTCCTGTCTGCCTCTGGAGGAGGCTTCCAGAGGTAGAGTGGGAAAGAGAGCCACTAAGTTGTGAATGTTTATCTGATCTCAGACATTTCCTGGGTGGGGGTGCCAGGGAGGTGGCTGGGGAGAGGATAGATGTTTGGAAAGTCTGTTCAGCAGATTCTTCCTGGGGCTGCTGCCCCTGGGAGGCAGCCTGTGCATTGAAGAGCTGTTGTTATGCCTCAGCATGTGCTTGGCTGAGGGTCTGGGAGAACATGGATGGAAAGACATTTGCTGGAGGACATCACCTGTGGAAGCTGAACTGGAGAAGGTTCTTTTCTCCCACGCACAGAAGCTGTGTGGACGACAGCTGTCCTTGGACACCGTGAGTAGGACCTTGATCTAGTACTCCAGGTGTGCATGTGCTTTGGGGATTAAAGAGGTTGTAAAGGTACGTGTTTGTTTCACCTTAATGCATCCTATGCATTAAGGTGAAACAAACACCTGTCAGTCACTGGCCCCCCGTTTTACTTACCTGAACCCCTTCATTCAGTCGGTGGGGACGTGCTGGCTCCCTCTCCTGCAAAACGAACTTCACAGTGGAGGTAAGTAGGACATGCAATCTCGGAACACCCAATAAGAGGATAGTATGCGACCGGTCTAAACTTAAACCACGTGGCATGTTCACCGAAGCCAGGAGCCTGGCGGACAAATGGGTGAACTAGAGATACTGTTGTACGAGGAGGATTTGGATTTTGTGGGAATTTCAGAGACCTGGTTCAACAGCTCTCATGATTGGCTGGCAAAAATTCAAGGGTATACCCTTTATCGCAAGGATAGAGAGGGTAAAAAAGGGGGAGGGGTATGCCTATATATCAAGAATAATGTACAAGTGAATGTGAGAGATGACATCACTAAGGGAGCTAGGGAGAAGGTGGAATCCTTATGGGTAGAGCTCCAAAGGGATGAAGCTAAGGGGAAAATAATACTGGGAGTATGCTATAGGCTCCCTAAAAGGGAGGAAAGGGAGACAGATCTCCTATCACAATTTGGATTAGCAGCAAGGATGGGAAGTGTTATCATAATGGGGGATTTTAACTATCCAGACATAGACTGGGCAGAGGGAACCATGCATTCATCTAAGGCTCGCCAGTTCCTAAATGTCTTGCAGGACAATTTTATGGGTCAGATGGTAGATGCACCAACTAGAAATAAAGCGTTACTGGATCTACTGATTACCAACAATACAGACCTGATCACGGATGTGGAAATACGGGGCAATTTAGGTAACAGCAATCACAGGTCAATTGGCTTCAGTATAAATCACACAAATAGGAAGCATAAGGGGAATACAAAAACACTGAATTTCAAAAGGGCCAACTTCCCTAAACTACGAACCTTGCTAGAAGGCATAAATTGGGATAAAATATTAGGAACAAAGAACACGGAAGAGAGATGGGTTTGCTTTAAGAGCATATTAAATAAGGGCATTAGCCAATGTTTCCCATTGGGTAATAAATTTAAAAGATGAACAAAAGTCCTGGGTGGCTTAACTCCAATGTAAAAATGCATATAAAAGCAAAGGAGAAGGCCTTCAAAAAAATACAGGGTTGAGGGATCATCATCAGCATTCAGACTTTATAAAGAATGCAACAAAAAGAAATGTAAGGGTGCAATAAGGACAGCTAAGATAGAACATAAAAGACACATAGCGGAGGAGCGCAAAAAAAATCCCAAGAAAAAGGGAGGACAGACCATATTGGCTCCATAAAGAATGAGGAAGGAAATCTGGTTACAAAGGATGGGGAGATGGCTAAGGTATTGAATTTATTCTTCTCCTCAGTCTTCACGAGGGAATCGGGGGGCTTCAGTAACCAAAACTGCAGTATTTATCCTCATGACACATCACAGGAAGCACCTCCATGGTTAACAGAGGACAGAATTAAAATTAGACTTGGGAAACTTAACATTAATAAATCACCGGGCAATGGCTTGCACCCGAGGGTACTTAGGGAACTCAGTCAAGTAATTGCCAGACCATTGTTCCTAATTTTTACTGACAGTCTACTGACTGGAATGGTGCCAGCTGATTGGAGAAAAGCCGATGTAGCACCAATATTTAAAAAGGGCCCAAAATACATCCCTGGGAATTACAGACCAGTTAGCCTAACATCAATAGTATGTAAACTCTTGGAGGGGATGATAAGGGACTATATACAAGATTTTAGTAATGAGAATGGTATCGTTAGCAGTAATCCGCATGGATTCATGAAGAATCGTTCTTGCCAAACCAATCTATTAACCTTCTATGAGGAGGTGAGTTGCCATCTAGATAAAGGAAGGCCCATAGACGTGGTGTATCTGGATTTTGAAAAAGCATTTGACACAGTTTCCCATAAACTTTTACCATACAAAATAAGGTCTGTTGGCATGGACCATAGGGTGAGTACATGGATTGAAAACTGGCTACAAGGGCAAGTTCAGAGGGTGGTGATAAATGGGGAGTACTTGGAATGGTCAGGGGTAGGTAGTGGGGTCCCCCAGGGTTCTGTGCTGGGACCAATCCTATTTAATTTGTTAATAAACGACCTGGAGAATGGGGTAAACAGTTCAATCTCTGTATTTGCGGATGATACTAAGCTAAGCAGGGCAATAACTTCTCCGCAGGATGTGGAAACCTGGCAAAAAGATCTGAACAAATTAATGGGGTGGGCAACTACATGGCAAATGAGGTTCAATGTAGAAAAATGTAAAATAATGTATTTGGGTGGTAAAAATATGAATGCAATCTATACACTGGGGGGAGAACCTCTGGGGGAATCTAGGATGGAAAAGGACCTGGGGGTCCTAGTAGATGATAGGCTCAGCAATGGCATGCAATGCCAAGCTGCTGCTAACAAAGCAAACAGAATATTGGCATGCATTAAAAAGGGGATCAACTCCAGAGATAAAATGATAATGCTCCAACTCTACAAGACTCTGGTCCGGCCGCACCTAGAGTATGCTGTCCAGTTCTGGGCACCAGTCCTCAGGAAGGATGTACTGGAAATGGATCGAGTACAAAGAAGGACAACAAAGCTAATAAAGGGTCTGAAGGATATTAGTTATGAGGAAAGGTTGTGAGCACTGAACTTATTCTCTCTGGAGAAGAGACGCTTGAGAGGAGGGGATGTGAATTCAATATACAAATACCATACTGGTGACCCCACAATAGAGATAAAACTTTTTCGCAGAAGGGAGTTTAACAAGACACGTGGCCACTTATTAAAATTAGAAGAAAAGAGTTTTAACCTTAAACTACTTAGAGGGTTCTTTACTGTAAGGGCGGCAAGGATGTGGAATTCCCTTCCACAGGCGGTGGTCTCAGCGGGGGGCATTGATAGTTTCAAGAAACTATTTGATAAGCAACTGAACAACCACAACATACAGGGATATACAATGTAATACTGACATATAATCACACACATAAGTTGGACTTGATGGACTTGTGTCTTTTTTCAACCTCACCTACTATGTAACTATGTAACTGTGTTTGTTATTTAAAAAAAAAAAAAAAAATTACCCTTACAATGACTTTAATACCAGAAGTTGCTGCAAGGTATATGACTGCTCCTCCAGAGTCTCAGATCAGCTGGTTATTCCCTCTACATTCAGTAAAGGTTGCTGCTAGAGAATTTGTGATTTAAACACTGTTCTCCTGTACTTGTTTGTGGATTGAAGTATCCTGCACCCTCATCACTCTCTCCCAGTGTTAATTTTGACATCAAATGTTAATTTAGTTTTAGTCATAGTCTTTTAAATAAAATGCCATTTTAGTTTTAGTCATATTTTAGTCATCTGAATTGTTTTAGTTGTATTTTAGTCATCTGAATTGTTTTAGTTTTAGTCGACTAAAATTTCCAGTACATTTTAGTCAACTAAAATCTAATGGGTTTAGTTAAATTGTTATGCATTATTTAAGCATTTCTCTAGAATTTCCAAACTCCTGGGGTAAAAATCTAATAACGTCGTATTTATGATAATAAAGTTTTCGTACATGCGCTACAGACACCGATTTAACTGTTTTATTTATAAAGACATTATATATCACAACTATGTTTCATTACAAGAATATTCCTTTTTTGCAAAGCAGAAGTGCAATTTTAAAATAAAAAATGAAAAAAAAAATCAGAACTGAAACTGTGCAATCAAAATTGGATAGTGGATGGGGGGTCTATGTTAACCAACAGAAATAACAACATAATGGTAATGCACCCACAAACTTCAGTGTGAAAAAAAAAATATTTTCATCATAATTTTAGCCAGAGGCATGTTTTTAGTGACGAAAACGAGATGAAAATCAATTTGAATTTCCATCAATATTAATGCACTTACAAGCTTCAGTGTGAAAAAGGCATAGATTTAGCTTAAAGTGGATGTAAACCCGAAAACCATTTTTTTAGTTAAGGCTTGTACCTTGTAGAGTATAGGATTTCATGTCATCTGTGCCCAGTCTTGCCACGAAGAGTTAATCCAGCTCTGAGCAGTCCTCTTATCTTTTTTCAGTAAGATAAAATCTGACACACAGAGAGTGGGTTTACATCCACTTTAATGTGAAGCCATCAGTAGTCCCAACTGGAGCCACTGGGATCATGGAGAGGCAGTAGATGCCGATGATAAGATCCAGAGAAGCTGTCAGAGAGCCACCGCGGGAATCTAGGAAGAACTGTCAGATGGAGCTTTCAAAAGTCTAGGTGCAAGTAGCCAATCAGGCAAAACCATGCTGCCTCCTTCATCTGCCTCTTCTTTCATCAGCTGATGAAGGAGGCGTGGTTTTGCCTCTGAAATGGTTCCTGATTGGCTACTTGCACCCAGACTTTTGACAGCTCCATTTGACAGTTCTTCTGAAGTTCTTTCTGTTTCACACTGAAGCTTGTGAGTGCTTTACCATTGTTTTTATACATTTTATACTAATAAAATCTTGCTGCACTTTCTATAAAAAAAAGTCCCTCCCTCACATTTTAGTTCCATTTTAGTTTTTGGCATTGATTTTTGTCATAGTTTTTGTCAATTGACGAAAATTCAAATAGATTTTGGTCTGGTTTTTGTCACTGAAAACATGCCTCTGACGAAAATTATGAGCAAAATATTTTCATCAACAAAATTTACACTGCTCTCTACTGTTAGTTACTGCAATAAATGCACAAAAAATCCCTAGACTAAGCCTGTGTTTGTCAGTGTGCTTGGAACTGGTGTCTGGGCCTGGCAGCCTCTAAGCAGGTAAGGGAGACCTCACCTATGTGAGAAAGCACTACTAGACATTTGCAATTTGTTCTTTTTTCGGGTTTGGTGGTAATAATAATACCTTTATTCAGCTTTTACACTCTTTTGGTGAATGAGTAGGCCATACTCATTCACATGGGGGGGGGGGCGAGGATACAGGGGTCCCCTTGTTACAGGGGGCTTCCAGATTCTGATAAGCCCCCTGCCCACAGACCCCCACAATCACAGCCCAGGGTTGTGGGGAAGAGGCCCTTGTCCTCATCAACATGGGGACAAGGTGCTTTGGGGTGGGGAGGCAGAGCCTTCCCTTTTCTGGCCTGCCGGGCTGCATGCTCGGATGAGGGTCTGGTATGGATTTTGGGGGGGACCCTAAGCAGTTTTTTTATTTTTTTATTTTGGTATGTGATTCCGATCAAAATTTGAACTGTTCTTAAAATTTGGAATTCGTTAGAAAATTAAAAAACTGAATGAAACTATCAACGAAACACAATTAGTAACATAAGGAATCTATTCGAAACGAAATACATTTTTTCGTTCTGCACATGTCTAAGCGCAACATCTACTTAAAGTGGTTGCAAACTCTTACATATACCCAGTGAAATTACTAGCCTCAGGTATTATATAGGCATGAAACAGATCCTCCTACATAAGTTGTACCTGTTTATCTGCAGCAATTTCTTTTGTACAGCTATTAAAAGTCCAAAATTTACACAGTATTTTTGAGCTTCAGAAAGTAGGGGGTGGGGAGGTGAAGGTAACACTCTGCAGAGCTCAGTGAGAGCTTATGGATGGGAAGGGACACACCCCCCCTGCACACAGGAATAGAGCGGAGGCTGTTAACCACAGCCTGTGTACTGGAGCTCCCTCCCCTGCCACCTTTTTACCTCTTGGTGTCAGGAAAACTTGTCAAAACTGACTTATGCAGATAGCAGAGGAATGAGGAAACAGAGAAAAATGACACTTAAAGGGGTTGTAAAGGCAGTGCTCACAATCACTGCCAGCCCCTCTGCTAGGATAATATGTACTATACAGTGTATGTCCTTTTTTGAAATTCTTCTTCCAAATACCTTATTTCATCTTGCGATCAGCAGTCACGTGACTGCCAAGTTACTTTCTTCCTCCGATGTATGTATTACAGAGGGAGGGGCCGAGATCTCCCTCTGACATCTGCTGGGCGGTCACGTGACCACTAATCAGCGAGAATAAATAAGGTATTTTGAAGAAGAATTTTAAAAAAGGACATACACTGTATAGTACATGTTATCCTAGCAGAGGGGCTGGCAGTGATTGTGAGCAGTATTTTTTTTTACTGCTTGGAACGGTGCTAGAAGGGGAGGGGAGGGGCGGCTCACACACAAGAGCTGACAGGCAGGGAGGGGAAGGGAGAGAGGAGGACAGAGGAGAGCTGTTGATGACAAAGGCACATAAACTGACCACTGTGTCAAGGGTCAGCAGCCATGATTAACCGTGGTCAATTTACAGGCGGAGGGCAGAACCAGGCAGGATCAGCCAGGTATTTCAGGTGATACAGGGGGCCAAATTACACAGCACAAGCACTGTGCTGTTATTCATGCTTTAAAGGAACAAATTCTTTTTTTTATTGCTCTGGATTGAGACAAGTAAACACTATAGAGGAATATGCTTTTTTCATATTTCATGTCTGTGGTTTACGACCACTTTAACCATTTGACCTCTGGAAGGTTTTACCCCCTTCATGACCAGGATATTTTGCTAATTTACCTGGCAATTGCTCAGTCATGCAACGCTGTACACAAATTAAATGTATATCATTTTTTTTCACACAAATAGAGCTTTGTTTTGGTGGTATTTGATCACCATTGTTTTTTTTTTCAGTATCTGCTTGCTGCCCGCCCACCGTCAAATGACGGCAAGGTGGTTTAGCTCTCGTTCTGGGACGCCGTCATATGACGGCGTCCCAGAATGGCCGCTCTCGCACGCCCGCAGGGGAGTGCCCAGCGCGGCATTTGCTGCCGCTCCGTGATGCTAGGACATGGCACGACCCAGATCTGTGTAAAGAGCTGCATCCGCGGCTCTTTAACCATGTGATCGCTGTGTCCAATCACAGCGGGTCACATGTAAACAAAGAGATGCCGGTAATCGGCTCTCCTCGCCTTACACTGACAGAGTGTGAGGAGAGGAGAGCCGATCAGCGGCATCTCCTCACAGGGACACCAATGCCATCATATAGTGCCCACCAGTGGCAGCAATCAGTGCCCACCACTGCCCACAAGTGCCACCAATCAGTGCCCATTGGCGATGCCAGTCAGTGCTGGCAATCAGTGCCGCCTATCAGTGCTGCCCATCAATACCCATCACTACTGTCGATCAATGCACATCAGTGTCACCCATCAGTGCCACCCATCAATGCCCATCTGTACCACCTATCCGTGCCGCCTATCAGTACCCACCAGTGCCGTCTATCAGTGCCCACCAGTGCTGCCCAACAGTGCCCATCAGTGCCACCCAACAGTGCCCATCAGTGCTGCCTATCAGGGCTCATCAGTGCCACATATCAGTGCCACCTATCAGTGCCCATAAGTGCAGGATATTAGAGCCTCCTCATCAGTGCCATCTCATCAGTGCCCATAAGTACCACCTCATCAGTGCCCACCAGTTCAGCCTATCAGTGCCACCTCATCAGCGCACATCAGTGAAGGCGAAAAATTACTTAGTTGCAAAATTTACTGACAGAAAATAAAGTAAATAACATTTTTTTTTCAAAATTTTTGGTCTTTTTTTGTTGTTGTAAAAAATAAAAACCCAGCAGTGATTAAATACCACCAAAATAAAGCTCTATATGTGTGAAGAAAATGATAAAAAATTTGTTTGGGTACAGTGTAGCATGACCGCGCAATTGTCATTCACACTGCGACAGCGCTCAAAGCTGAAAAATGGCTTGAGCAGGAAGGGAGTGTAAGTGCCTGGTAGGCAAGTGGTTAAATAAACGAAAAAAGACCAAACAATGAAAAAAAAAAGTTTTATACTTTCTATTATAAAACCCATCCAATAAAATCAAATTTCTTCATAAATTTAGGCCAAAATGTATTCTGCTATATGTCTTTGGTAAAAAAAAAAATCCAAATAAGTGTATATTAATTGGTTTATGTAAAAAGTATGGCGTCTACAAACTATGGTATATGTACTGGAATTTACGCAGTTTTTACATTCTGACTGCCTATCACATTTGAGGCGCTGAAGTGCCAGGACAGTTCAAATACCCCAAAAATGACCCCTTTATGGAATGTAGACACCCCAGGGTATTTGCTGAGAGGCATGTTGAATCCATGGAAGAATTTATTATCTATGTATTATCTGTTTGCTCACTGGTGCGGTGAAGGTTCATCAAAGTAGCTGCTAAGAGGTAGCAGTTGACCAGGACTGCTATTTGGATTTGGAACTTTTTGAATTTGACAACTTTGGTTAACTGCACAAGTCACTGTTATGGTGATTGAAGTGAATGGGTTGCATCAATTCTGCTACTTTTCACATCTATGAACCTTTAGTAATAATTTTGCACTGTATGGTACATATTTTGCACGTTTATATACAGTACAAAGGTTTTTTGAAAAGGGAAGTAGCTGTGAACATGTTACAGGACACTTCCTTCACTCAAAAATGTGTATAAACAATTTTCTAAATGATTCAGTGTGTTCAATTTTAATTACATATTTGGTCAAATATTGCTGGAGTTAGCGCATCCACATTTTTAACCACTTAAGGACTGAGCCTCCTTTTGAGATTTAGTATTTACAAGTTAAAATAGTTTTTTTTTTGCTAGAAAAATACTTAGAACCCCCAAACATTATATATGTTACCACATGTGAGAGACTTTTTTGGAGCATAGCCATGTACGGGGGCCCAAAATCCAATGAGCCCCTTCAGGCTTTCAAAGGGAGTAACTTGTGCATTTGATTTACTGACTACTTATCAAAGTTTCAGAGGCTCTGAAATGCCAGAATGGTACAAACACTCCCCAAATTACCCCTTTTTGGAAAGTAGACACTTCAAGGTATTTATTAAAAGGCATAGAAAGTATTTTGCAGATCTCATTTTTGGTCACAAGGTTGTAAAAAATGAAAAAAGAAAATAAAGACATTTTCATTTTCTTTGTGTCCTACCATAGGTTGTAGCTTTTGTGCACTTTGACCCAAATTCAAAAATTCTTACCTTACCCCTAAATTTTTTTCTGCCATAAGAAAGCTATAATTCAGTATAACCAATCCCTTCCCTCTGCCCAACACAGTATAGCTCTTGCAACATTGTGTTGCACCAGGTCACAATCTGGGTCCAAAGAATAGCAAGAATCCAAAAATATTCCTAAACTAATATATATATATATATATATATATATATATATATATATATATCTATCCAGTGGGGACGGAAAGTATTCAGACCCCCTTACATTTTTCACTCTTTGTTATATTGCAGCCATTTGCTAAAATCATTTAAGTTCGTTTTTTTCCTCATTAATGTACACACATCATCCCATATTGACAGAAAAAACACAGAATTGTTGACATTTTTGCAGGTTTATTAAAAAAGAAAAACAGAAATATCACGTGGTCATGAGTATTCAAACCCTTTGCTCAGTATTTAGTAGAGACATCCTTTTGATCTAATACAGCCATGAGTCTTTTTGGGAAAGATGCAACAAGTTTTTCACACCTGGATTTGGGGATCCTCTGCCATACCTCCTTGCAGATCCTCTCCAGTTCTGTCAGGTTGGATGGTAAATGTTGGTGGACAGCCATTTTTAGGTCTCTCCAGAGATGCTCAATTTAAGTCAGGGCTCTGGCTGGGCCATTCAAGAACAGTCACAGAGTTGTTGTGAAGCCACGTTTTTTTAGGTGTGTGCTTAGGGTCATTGTCTTGTTGGAAGGTAAACCTTTGGCCCAGTCTGAGGTACTGAGCACTCTGGAGAAGGTTTTCGTCCAGGATATTCCTGTACTTGGCCGCATTCATCTTTCCCTCGATTGCAACCAGTCGTCCTGTATTGCAGCTGAAAAACACCCCCACAGCATGATGCTGCCACCACCATGCTTCACTGGTTGCCTGGTTTTCTCCACACATACCGCTTAGAATTAAGGCCAAAAAGTTTTATCTTGGTCTCATCAGACCAAATAATCTTATTTCTCACCATCTTGGAGTCCTTCGGGTGTTTTTTAGCAAACTCCATGCAGGCTTCATGTATCTTGCACTGAGGAGAGGCTTCCGTCGGGCCACTCTGCCATAAAGCCCCGACTGGTGGAGGGCTGCAGTGATGGTTGACTTTCTACAACTTTCTCCCATCTCCCCACTGCATCTCTGGAGCTCAGCCACAGTGATCTTTAGGTTCTTCTTTACCTCTCTCACCAAGGCTTTTTTTTTTTTGTAACCTTGGCCAGATCTGTGCCTTGCCACAATTCTGTCTCTGAGCTCTTCAGGCAGTTCCTTTGACCTCATGATTTTCATTTGCTCTGACATGCACTGTGAGCTGTAAGGTCTTATATAGTCAGGTGTGTGGCTTTGCTATTCAAGTCCAATCAGTATAATTAAACACAGCTGGACTCAAATGAAGGTTGTAGAACCATCTCAAGGATAATCAGAAGAAATGGACAGCACCTGAGTTAAATATATAGTGTCACAGCAAAGGGTCTGAATACTTAGGACCATGTGATATTTCAGTTTTTCTTTTTTAATAAATCTGCAAAAATGTCAACAATTCTGTGTTCTTTTGTCAATACGGGCTGCTGTGTGTACATTAATGAGGAAAAAAATGAACTTAAATGATTTTAGCAAATGGCTGCAACATAACAAAGAGTGAAAAATTTAAGGGGGTCTGAATACTTTCCATCCCCACGGTATATATATATATTTTTTTATTTTTTATTTTTTATTTTACATTTCAATTCACATTCTGCTTCTACAAGGGCACAAGATAATCCCTTTTCATCTGTGTTATCTGAACTTTAGCTAATTCCAAACACCTCTTTTAAATTTCTAATTCACTTTCTTAGCCATTCAAGTCTGATACCCTCAACTGACTTCACTGCCCAAGACTGTGCCTGCTACTCCAGAGATAAGATTAATACAGTGAAGTAGGAATTACAAATAAAACCAACGTGGACTGACTATCCTACCTGAACTCACCATCCTCAATGCACCTCCTTATAGTTAATAGCACTGTTTAAAGTCTTCTTCAGAGCCAGTGGGCACTGGCCGTTTAAGGGCCCCGCAACAATTAATTAAATTAATATTGATTTGATCGTAAAAGAAAATGACAATGAAGCTTTCTTAAATTGTTTACAAAAGATAGAAAAAATGAATCAACTCAAAGAAGCAAAAACTGTACATAAAATACTCTATAGAGAAAATGGTGTATTAACCACTTCAGCTCCAGAAGTTTTACTTCATGACCAGGCCATTTTTTGCTATACGGCACTGCATTACTTTAACTCACAATTGCGCGGTCATACCCAAATAAAATATATGTCCTTTTTTTTCCCACCAATAGAGCTTTCTTGTGGTGGTATTTGATACCCTCTGCATTAGAAACAAAAAAAGACCGACAATTTTGAAAAAAATAACAATATCTTTTACTTTCTGCTATAGAAAAACGCATTCAATTAAAAAAAAATTTAAAATCTAATTTCTTCATCAATTTAGGCAAAATAATATTCTTCTACATATTTTTGGTAAAAAAATCCCAGTAACCGTATATTGATTAGTTGGCGCAAAAGTTATAGACACCTAACTGACACGTTTTTGGGAACCAGTGACACCAATACAGTGATCAATGCTAAAATATATGCACTGTCACTGTACTAATGACACTAGCAGGGAAGGAGTTGACATCTAGGGCGATCAATGGGTTAAATGTGTGGCAAACATGTGTTACTGTGTACTGTGGGTGCTGTTGTTACTAACCAATGTGCTGTTTTTTGCTGCTTTTCCTGCTTTGCGCTTTCTACCCTGGCGTGCGGATCACGTACTAGGTATCCAGCGTGATCCGGTGCAGAGCGGCCGCCCTGCCGCAGTATATCTCCGGTGGGTGGTCCACAAGTGGTTAATGTAATGTACCCAATAACAACTTAACCACTTAACAACCGGCCCATAGCCAAATGAAGGCTACAGGGTGGTTGCTTAACTCTAGGAGGGCGTACAGTGACGTCCTCCCAGAATTCCGCTCTCGCGCGCCCCCTGGGGCGCGCACCCAAGAACATCCGTGGACCCGGCGCATCACGGATCCCGGTAAATGGCTGCTAATCGTGGCCGTTTACCACATGATCGCTCCGTCAAATGACAGAGTGATCACATGTAAACAAACCGGCGTCATCTCATGACGCCGGTTCCTCTCCTCCCCTCTGTGTACCGATCGCTACACTGTGAGCGGAGAGGGGGAGGGATCGGATGGCAGCAGCGCTGTGGGCTGGATGTGTAGTGCCCACAGGGCTGCTCAGTGACAACTGCCATCCATCCATCCATGCTCAGCCATCCCTCAATGCTCTGCAATACCCTGCACTACTCTGCAATGCTGTGCAATACTCTGCAATACCGCACAATACTCTGCAATACCCCACAATACTCTGCGATACCCCACAATACTGTGCAATACTCTGCAATACCCCACAATACTCTGCAATACTCTGCAATAAGGATGAGCTCCGGCGTGTTCGCATGCTAAACGTGCCGAGCCCGCCAGGAAGTCGGCACGGCGCAGCGCTAATCACACTTAGTGAGACATTTCCCGATGTGCGGCTGCAGAGATCGGGAAATGTCCCCCTACCTGTGATTAGTGCTGCACCGTGCCGACTTCCTGGCGGGCTTGGCACATTTAGCATGCGAACACACCGGAGCTCATCCTTATAGGGCGTACACACGGTCGGACTTTGTTCGGACATTCCGACAACAAAATCCTAGGATTTTTTCTGACGGATGTTGGCTCAAACTTGCAAAAACAAAAGGTGAAAGCTGCGCTCAAGGTGAAACATAAAAATATACAGTGTGGTGAAATCTAAGCAGCCTGCATCGAGATCTAGTCTCCAAATCCCACCATAGATAATAATACAAAAGAGATGCGGCGCTAAAACATATTTAAAAACTATGAAATAAGTTAATATGAAATAATCAATACTAGTAGTGCAAGATGAATATAAACAATATTATACACTAATGTCCCAAAAATTAATTAAAGACAAATATTTGAATAGATAAATGAGGAGCCTACGACGTCACCACGTCCGTTCTTGTGTAGGGCTGTATACGAACTAGGAAGGCGGAGGCAGCAGACGGAGACGCTGACTGTTATTTGTACGCGATATGCTGATTACTTCATGGATGCTTTGTAAGTGCAATTCCTTTTTTAATAAAATGATTATGCAGACTGTATTACGCGATGGATTGTTCCTTTTCTCTTTGAATCCTGAGATATCATCTGTCGCTCATCGGTACCATTAAGCTGAGGTTGTGGGGAGCCCCAAAAATTTCCCTGTGCCGTTTTTGACTGCTGTAATAGCGGTCAACGGGATCTGGTAAGCATATCTGATATTCCACCTCGGGTGTGAGGAACCACAGAAGATTCTCCCCACTGCATCCTCATCTTTGTTGTGGCCCTTTCTGGCACTTTTCCTAATTTATCACGGACTTTCTTTTTGGTTTTGGACTCTATTCATTTATCTATTCAAATATTTGTCTTTAATTAATTTTTGGGACATTAGTATATGATATTGTTTATATTCATCTTGCACTACTAGTATTGATTATTTCATATTAACTTATTTCATAGTTTTTAAATATGTTTTAGCGCCGCATCTCTTTTGTATTATTATCTATGGTGGGATTTGGAGACTAGATCTCGATGCAGGCTGCTTAGATTTCACCACACTGTATATTTTTATGTTTCACCTTGAGCGCAGCTTTCACCTTTTGTTTTTGCCAGCACTTTTGTTAGTTTTCACTTTTAAGTTGCAGCTAAAGGGTCTTTATGGATATCTTTGATTTTAGATCTCAACATACCATTAACACCGAAGGGGTTTTCAATGGTGAGGTTGAACAGGCCGACGAGGTGGGCGGCCTTTTCCTCAGATTGAAGAACCTTCTCACATCGGAGTTGCACACCAGCTGGGGTGTAGCTTATCTTGAGCAATACATCTCTCAGAAAATGGTACCCCGTAGCCTAAGATGGGAGGTTAACCCACAGAAAGGTGAAATAGACTTGGAGGGTTGGTTTATTTATTTTAATGACACAGGTGTTAAATTTCTTGTTTTCCTATTGGGGAAAAAACGAGACAAGCTAAAAACTTTGAACGATGAGGTTTCTCTGGTCAAAGACAAACTGTTGCCGTTTAAGGATCAGGAAATTTATAAATTAAAATCTGATCAACTACGACAGTTTCTCGAAAAGGAAGATTCTGACCAGAGAAATAAAAAGAAGAAAAAATAAAATCGTGATTTAGCAGACTACTCCAATAAAATGGTTTTCAAATGGCAAATCGCTACAGAGGAATTAACTGAGAATGAGATGATGGACACTCAGCATCAACCCCCATCTCTTTTTCCTCCGGCTCACCTCCCTAATAGAGTTACACTTCCTCCTTTTCAAAACAATGTGAGGACCAACAATCCTTTGACTCAAACCAATAATAGAGGCCAACCTAGTGTTAGGCCTAAAACCTTCAAGGGTAATGAAAAACGTACTCAACAAGGTGGTTCCATGTATGGAGCCTCGCAAGGCCCTCTTCCGAGAGAAAATTATAGAGTAAATTATGCCTGTAAACCTATAAATAGGAATTCTCAGCAGTCTAGGGAGAGGGAATATAGGGATATTCCCAGAGGCCACCCCCAGAGATCCAGGGATTACGAGAGGGACCCTAGAGACTATGCACCTATGTCGCATGTCCACACTCCTAGGAGTAGGGATATTCCTTTGTCCAATAGGTTTACCCCCCTTTCCCATCACCAGGATAACTTTGAGGGGGATGAACATGTGATTGTCAGACATCCTAACCATTATGATGATTATTCTAACCCTGGGAGGAATAACTATCAGAATTCCCCACGGGATTTTTTAGGAGAGGGTCAAAACCATCAACGGTCCCTTCCCAGGAACAACTACAGAGGAAAAAGAGGATACGAGGAAAGAGAGGTCTTAGAGGGGGGAGGAGGATCAGGGCCAAAGAAAAGAAGACAATAAATGTTAGCGGTGTATTTAATTTAAGTACTGTCCAGCTTTCCGCAGGCGAACAAAGAGTATTAAGCCAGGGCCTGAAATTTGCCCCCCCTCACAGATTGAACAAATTCGAAACGTTCATTGATGTGCATAAGTTCATAAGAAAACTGAACATCAAGAGGCATTTCGTTTTAAATCCGATTACTAACCAAGGTTCATCCTTTGTTAATAGACCTTCCATTGTTACGAATGGAATAACTAACCCTCTTTCCAGCTCACCTAATCAGACGAATGAGACCTCTATCAGACATACTAACTTATCAAATGCCTCACTATTCAACCCCCCAGGTCCCATTGCTCCCTCCACACAGGTTTTCAAAGAAATGGTAATTAAGGATTTGATAGCACTCAACTGCCCCCGTAATCAACAAGGGGATTTCCAGCACCATTTATCTAAAATTTGTGAACGAAATGACATCGTCATACGTCCAGCGGACAAAGGGGGAGGTGTTGTCATTCTCAACAAAGCTCAGTATTTAGATGAAATGAATAGGCTCCTTTCTGACCGGGCTACGTATTTGCCTTTGGCCGCCAACCCCACAACTAAATTTAAAAGGGAACTTCAGACCTTGGTAGATGGAGGTTTCGAAGGGGGTATTCTAAATAAAAAAGAAAGGGCATATCTGGTCCCCTCTGCTCCAAGGATTCCGGTTATGTATTTTCTACCTAAAATACATAAAAGCCTCTCCAATCCTCCTGGCCGCCCGATCATTAGTGGCATAGACTCGGTCACGGCCAGGATCGGAAGGTATGTAGATAATTTTTTACAATCTCTAGTGACAGCTACTCCAGCATATTTGAGAGATACCACCCAGGTTATTAATCTTTTGGAAAACCTGGAGTGGAAGGAGAGCTACATCCTGGCCACAGCGGATGTAGCCTCTCTGTATACTAACATCTCACATCAACATGGGTTGGAGGCTGTTAGTTATTACCTTGACCAAGAATCCTCCTTGCCTCAGTCTCAAAAACATTTCATTTTGTCACTTTTGAAATTTGCGGCAGGCCATAATTATTTTTGGTTTGGGGGTGTTTTTTATTTACAGATTTGTGGTGTGGCCATGGGCGCTAAATTTGCGCCCAGCCTGGCCAATTTATTTATGGCCAGGTGGGAGAGTGAGGTCATTGACAGGAATCCCCCAGTGCAGTTGCGTTTATGGAAAAGGTACATAGACGATGTCCTGCTGGTGTGGGATGGTGACCAGTCTTCACTTGAGGAATTTTTTATATCACTAAACCAGAATGATAGAGGCATTTCACTCCAGTTTGAAATTAGTGATATAGGAATCCATTTCCTTGACCTTAACATCCTAGTCAGGAATGGTCGCCTTATTACCAATACATATTTTAAAGCGACGGATAGAAACGCCTATATTCCGCTTTCCAGCTGCCATCATCCAGCCTGGTTAAGAGCTGTCTCTCGGGGACAATTCCATCGGATTAGGCGTAATTGCACAGAGGTTATGGAGTACTACCAACAAGCTCAGGTACTTAAACAGCGTTTCCTGGAAAAGGGTTACTCCAAGGGTGAGGTTGAGGCCACCATTTCTCAAGTTGCTAATATGGACAGGGCACTTATGTTGCACAGGGAAGTTGATCACAGTCCCGTATGCGACAATAGGTTTAGTTGGTCCATGATTACAGGTTATTCCAACCAACATTTTTCTGTTAAAAGAATTTTTCGAAAGCATTGGAATATACTCAGGAATGATAAGGTCTTAGGACCTATCATTCCTGATAGACCTGTAGTGATATATAGGGGTGCACCCTCCCTGCGACACAGTATCGCTAGGAATGTGATAGATCCCCCTAGGACTATCTCTTTTTTTCACACTATGAAGGGTTTTTATCCCTGTCGTAAGTGTAAGATCTGTCAAATAAACACCTTCACTGGTAGAAAATGTGAGACCTTTCAATCCTCCGTCACGAATAAGATATATGACATTCAATCCTTTATCACATGTACCACTAAATATGTCGTCTATCTTATTCAGTGCCCATGCTCCAAACAGTACATCGGTCGAACTAAACGTGAGTTGCATGTACGATTATCGGAGCATATTGCCAACATTAAACGGGGTTACCCAAAGCATAATCTATCTAGGCATTATGCCAAATACCATGATAGGAAACCGGATGGTACCCTTTTTATGGCAATTGACAAAATAAACCCACATTGGAGAGGGACAAATAAGGTCAGATCATTATCTAGGCTTGAAACTAGGTGGATCTTTCACATGAGATCTTTTGTACCCCATGGGTTAAACGTGGACTGGGATATTAATTGTTTTATAAACAACTCCTGAGTATTTTAATTTTTGATTTTTAATTTTTAATTGCCCCCTTTTATCCATTTTAACTATATGGAAACATTATTTTATTTTATTGTCACTGAGGCTATGGACTCTTTATCAGTATTTTATATATATTGCACTTAATATGCTTTAAAAATGTTTTATTACGTCTGCCGTCCGCTGTACCCCTTCATAGTTTGTTGTCGCTATTTGAGAATCATTTCCATTTTCTATTGTTATTCTTTTTGGCCACAAGATGGCGTTTCTTTTCCCTTTTTTACTTTCCTCCGCTTACTCCTACTCACTAATGGCCGGCATCTAATACAGCTGGGCCGTTCTCCAATGTTAAATTTTGTTTTGCCATTAGCTAAGATGGCGCCCGTAGTGTATATAATGCCCACACGTGGTGACGCTCGAGCTTGGCCAATCCCCAGACGACGTCCGCTTGTGACGAAACGCGTAGGGAGGAGCCTACGACGTCACCACGTCCGTTCTTGTGTAGGGCTGTATACGAACTAGGAAGGCGGAGGCAGCAGACGGAGACGCTGACTGTTATTTGTACGCGATATGCTGATTACTTCATGGATGCTTTGTAAGTGCAATTCCTTTTTTAATAAAACGATTATGCAGACTGTATTACGCGATGGATTGTTCCTTTTCTCTTTGAATCCTGAGATATCATCTGTCGCTCATCGGTACCATTAAGCTGAGGTTGTGGGGAGCCCCAAAAATTTCCCTGTGCCGTTTTTGACTGCTGTAATAGCGGTCAACGGGATCTGGTAAGCATATCTGATATTCCACCTCGGGTGTTAGGAACCACAGAAGATTCTCCCCACTGCATCCTCATCTTTGTTGTGGCCCTTTCTGGCACTTTTCCTAATTTATCACGGACTTTCTTTTTGGTTTTGGACTCTATTCATTTATCTATTCAAATATTTGTCTTTAATTAATTTTTGGGACATTAGTGTATGATATTGTTTATATTCATCTTGCACTACTAGTATTGATTATTTCATATTAACTTATTTCATAGTTTTTAAATATCTTTTAGCGTTGGCTCAAACTTGTTTTGCCTACACACGGTCGCACAAAGTTGTCGGAATTTCCGATCGACAACCACGCGGTCACGTACACCACGTACGACGAGACTAGAAAAGGCCGGTTCAGAACCAAGCGCGGCACCCTTTGGGCTCCTTTTGCTAATCTCTTGTTAGTAAAAGTTTGGTGAGAGACGATTCGCGCTTTTTCAGACTCGTGGCTTTCAGACCGTTTTCTGCCATTCAGTTTGTGCTTGTGGGTTTGTATCTGCTCTTCAGTGCATGCAGTCAGTTCGTATCAGAGTTTTCTGTGTGATCTTGCCTGCTCGTTGCTGTTTTTCAGGTCGCTCTTCACAGGCCTTGCTGTTCTTCAGTGCGTTCTGTTACTTCGTTCTGAGCAGCCGACCGTTTTCTAGCCATGTTTCGTATGCGTACTCCTCGTAGAGTTCGTGCTGTGCGGGGGCTTGGTGTTGGGGTCCTGACCTTGACACAAGTCCAGTCCATGAACAGGGTGGGGAGGAGTTCATGGACCAAGAATTGGTTGCTTCAGCGTGACCAGTTCTGTCATATGCCTTTGCTCCGTGAGATCCGTGAGAATAATCCTGATGATTTCAGGAACTTTCTCAGGATGACGGACCCCGTGTTTCACCGTTTGTTGGCTTCGCTGACCCCCTATATCAGCAGGCAGGATACCTGCATGAGGCAAGCCATCACTCCGGAGCAGAGGTTGGTCGCTACCTTGCGGTATTTGGCCACAGGGAGAAGTCTGCAGGACTTAAAGTTCTCGACAGGCATCTCCCCCCAGGCTCTGGGTATCATCATCCCAGAGACCTGTTCTGCCATCATCCAGGTCCTGCAGAAGGAGTATATGAAGGTAAGATTTTTATCCTTTAATATCACATTTTATTGTATTGAATGTTTGCTAATATCTTGTATTTCTTTCCTCATTCCCTAATTACCATGATTGTAATATGCTGTGAATGTCCCCTTTGTCCTCATGCATGCTGGATTTTTATGTAATTATTATTTTATGTCCTTCATACATATTTGCCCTTCAATAACCTCCCCAGCATGGTGTCTCCTGCCCTATATTCACCTCATGTAGTCACTTAACAATGTATTTTATCTGCTCCATAGTAGTGCTTTACCCCAAACACCCCCTAAAATGTTTGGTAATGTTATTTTTGATTTAAATTCAGGCAGAGTGCCAGAGGCTTTTTTTTGTGGTGTCCCCCATTTTTTGTAACCCTCCCTCCCCCCAACTGCTAAGTCAGCTGATCACAATTCTCTATCCTCAATCATCTATCTGCTGACTTTGCCAATCCCATACACACTATACCCATCTCTTTACTGGTCAGATTTATGGATGAATTCCCCAAAGCATGTAGTGCAAGGGCCTGCCTGTATACTTTCAAATGGTACTGTTTAACGTTTTTGTATCCTATTATTATCTTGATAGGTAATATCAGAATGTTCAAATGTGCTCAAATGTGTACAGTGTGTATTTATATCTTTGTTTTCAAACACTTCTTACCTGTCCAGTGGTCTGCCAATAGTGTAACTAAGGAGGGGCTGTTCCAAGTAATACCCATTATTTAGGCATTCATCTCTCAATGAAGTGAAGAGGGTTACCTGTCCAAGAGTCCCCCCCCCCCTATAATTTTAGAAATGGCCCATGAGAGGGGGGGAGGGGGAATATGATAGGTGTACCTTATACTTTGGTGTTGTTAAATTCCCCTTAATAAATGCTATCTGGAGGTTGCCCCATAATGTTTGTGTCTAATCTGCTTGCCATATTTCTGTGAAAAAATAGTAATGTTTATTGTTTTTTCCTCAACAGTTTCCTTCAACGCCACAGGAATGGCAGACTGTGGCCTCCCACTTTGCCCAGCGGTGGGACTTTCCTAACTGCGGAGGGGCAATTGATGGGAAACACGTCCACATCGTCCCACCACCCAACTCGGGGTTGTACTATTATAATTACAAGGGGTTTAATAGTATAGTGATGTTGGCGATGGTGTCGGCTAATTACGAGTTCCTGTATGTGGACGTGGGGAAGAATGGCCGGATGTCCGATGGTGGAGTCATCGCCCAGACGGAGTTCTACAGGCGTCTCCAGAATGGCAGCTTGGACTTGCCACCTCCAGAGGACAATGTTGAAGGTCTCCCATTTGTGTTTGTTGCTGATGAAGCGTTTGCGCTGGGGGACCACCTGATGCGGCCATTCCCGATGAGGACCCTCACCCCGGAACAGAGGGTTTTTAATTACTGGCTGGCCAGAGCCCGAAGAGTGGTGGAGAACACATTTGGAATCCTGGCCAGCCGGTTCCGATTATTTCTGACACCCATCCATATGGCGGAGTATAAACTGAACCATATAATACTTGCCTGCTGTGTTCTCCATAATTTTTTTAAGAAAACATTCAGCCAACTATGCTGGCTCAGTTGGGCCTGAGGCCGGAATCCAAAATCCATCAACACTGACGGCGCTTGAAAGCGGCCATCCTGGCTTGCCCTCCCTGAATGCCCGTGATGTCTGGTTACGATACCTGGAGTTCTTTGCGGGTAGGGGGCTATCAATATGACAGACAATCTGTGAAACCTTTTTCAAATAAAAAACAACCAAAAGAAATTCTTTATGGACATTTACTGCTTGTGTTTGTTTTAGCTGACCCTGACAGAAATGTGTTGAGTGCAGAAAATGTCGTGATTGGGTAACCTTATAAAAAACACTGTTGGCTGGTACTTCCTAAATGCAAAAACACATTTCACTACAAGTGCACTTGCAACTGCACTGAAACTGCACTTGTAGTGCAAAGTGTATTTGCCCTTAGGAAATAACCCCCATGTTTGCATAAAACTGCAATTACATCACCCCCAAAGTGTTGTAGTGTTGAGACAATAATCCACACATTCTTGAGTAACCAACTTTTTTATAGCTGCACAATCACATGTGCATTTACCAAAGGTTTTTAAAACAAACCAACATGTTTCTTGTATAACAATTTTTGCTGTAGCATTAAAGAAAATCGAAATGTCCTTTTCTGATAAAACAGGCCTGTGTAAAACCAACAAGAAAGCCAAAAAGCTTGAACTTACAAAGTTCACATTAGGTAAAACCTGAAGGCTATACCAGACATGAGTATTTAGGAACTGTGTTTGATATAGCGTTCAGATGGGGGGAAATCACCCCTGGAAAAGCCAAATTTGGAAGATGCACACCAAGTTCAGAATGTCAACATGTGCTATCTGCCATCAGGGGGGATCAAGGGACGTGTTTTGGGGGAGCAAGCCCTTCCTCACCGCTACTTTATAATTGAGGAAGGTGTTGCACCCCCAAAACGCGTCCATTGATCTCCCGTGATGTCAGATAGCACATGTTGGCACACTGTGTGCATCCTCCAAATTTGGCTTTTCAAAACATTGCAAAAATATTTTAAAGATTGGACCACAATCCAAAAAGGTGATTTTGTGGCCTTTTAAATTCGCCCCAAAACATCAATGATGTTATTATTTTTTTTAATAACATCACTGATTTGTTGCTGTATGTTGTGCAATTCGAGATTACACCCCATGATCTCCCCGATCAGGATCTGGGCACTTTCAGAAGTAAAGCGTTCTCTCTCCCTCACATCATGATCACCTAAAAAGAGATAAAGAAAACAAAAACAGGTATCAAAAATCTGCCACCATCCATATCGGTAACCTGAGCCTGTGGTCGCAGACACTCACCTGTTGTGGTGCCAATCTCCACCACATCTTCTTCTTCCTCCTGCTCTTCTTCTTGGGTTTGCGGTATTTCACCTTCTTCCAGAGGTGGGGGGTCTCTGGTCTCCTGGGATGAGGGGTGTCCTCCGAGTCTTTTCTCCCCTATGTAAAACAAAAATGGTATACTTTGCACACAGATATTTGATGGCAGAACTAGAAATAGGAAACATTGCTTGGAAGTGGGGTACAATTGTCTATTTTAATCAATTTGAAGTCTGCGCTTAGGATGTTTAGCGGGGCTGCTGCCTTCCCTTAATTAATTCCTAATTAGGAGTTAATTGGATGAACTGAAAAAAGAGGTTGGGGAAATTGGCGCTGCCCTAATCTAATGTATTTACCCAAACATTAAAAGTATTGGTGAATATGTGAGACAAACAAATGGGGTAATGATGTGAATGACTTGCCCCTATTGAAATGTATATAAACCGTGAACGTGCATCTGTTCTACGTATCTAGAATAGGTAAATATAAAATTGTGCAAATTTATACAAAATTGTGCTACTGAAATAGTTATGAATTTGTGCAAAATTACAAAAAGTTGTGCTCCACCTCTATTATAACATTCATAAAACTGTCAGTCAAATGCCTCAAGCTTGAGGGTTACCATTAGTCATGTGGGAATCTCCTCATAATCCCTGTGACTTCAGTAACAAAAAGTGCACTGTGTAAAAAATAATAACCAAACGTGCATGGACTAGTAAATGCTAGGTTGCATAAAAACTTCTATTCATATAAACAAAACCATAGGAGCATGAGTCCAACCTGTAGTGTTCATATAAAATGCAATAAAGTGCATCTGTGAAATAAAAAACACATCAAGAAAAAAAAAAACTCTTATAAAGTCTTATTAAAAAGGAATGTTTTGAGTGCGTCAGGATTAGTAATGCATATCCAGCTATCCAGGGGGTAATATTCGGTGACTTCTGTGCATACAGGAACTGGTGACTTCAGGTGCTCCCCCCCGTGCTCCCCCACTCACCAGATTCCGTCACCCTCAAAGGGGTATTAGGCAAAAGAGTGGGTTCCTCAGGATGGCTGCTGCTGCAGGATGCCTCTCTCCCGTTCTATTTATTCGTTCATGGATCCCTCCTTCTGTACTGGTGGTGAAGTTTCCCTTGTCCGGATCTGGATGTTAGACTATTTGCCACCTCCGTGCTGTTTAAAACTCCTTATTTTAGACCCTGTCTAGCAGGATTATGAGGAGATTCCCACATGACTAATGGTAACCCTCAAGCTTGAGGCATTTGACTGACAGTTTTATGAATGTTATAATAGAGGTGGAGCACAACTTTTTGTAATTTTGCACAAATTCATAACTATTTCAGTAGCACAATTTTGTATAAATTTGCACAATTTTATATTTACCTATTCTAGATACGTAGAACAGATGCACGTTCACGGTTTATATACATTTCAATAGGGGCAAGTCATTCACATCATTACCCCATTTGTTTGTCTCACATATTCACCAATACTTTTAATGTTTGGGTAAATACATTAGATTAGGGCAGCGCCAATTTCCCCAACCTCTTTTTACAATTGTCTATTTTAGCCGAGTTCCAAGATGTAATTTTCTTATTGCCCTTTGTCAAGCTGCAATACTTTACCGGTTTAGTACAAAGTTTACAGATGTAGCCCCCCCTATAGTATACACTGGAGCACCTGTGTGGCCCCCCTAATAAAAATGGTGTTCTGGGGTCCCACACTAGTGCTCCAGTGTCCAGATGTGAAAACAGCTGCTCAGTGTCCTCTCCTTACACACAATCTAGTTGGCATTTCATTCTAGTAACAAACCCATCTACACAAACAAATATTTGGCATCCAAGTAGGCCCAAAAAAAATGTGGGAAAATGCATATGTCCTAAACAATGGTGTTTTAGAGGCCCAAAGAAAAATGTTTGATACGAACGAATAATGGGCCCATGAACATTAAAGTTGCCCTTTTAAACGTTACAATTACTAAAAGCATATGGAGCAGAACGAACGGAATAAAGACAGAAAGAATAGGAACACAGCACAACTACTTACTTTTTTGCAGCACTCTCCGGATCTTTCGGTACTGCTCTGGCTCTCTTAATTTCAGGTCCGACCACCGCTTCCGGAGCTGATCTTTTGATCTTCGGACCCCGAAATTCCTCTCAAGACTCCTGACCACTTTCGCCATGATCTTGGCCTTTCGGATGTTCGGGTTGGGGTAAGGCCCATACTTCCCGTCATAGTCGGACTTCTTCATGATGTCGACCATCTCCAAAATCTCCCCAAAGGACATATTTGTGGCCTTAAAACGTCTCCTTCTGGATCGGGACGTGTCCGGATCCGGGCTTTCCTCCTCCTCCTCCTCGTTCCTGCAATTAGCACGCACCTGCTCTAACTCCGCCATCATGCTCTTCACCCACTGCGCCGAACTAAAAGGGGCGGGGAATAGACTAGAAAGAACGTCAGGGGCGGGCGGAGTTACACGCATGCGCAGTGTATATAAAGCGTAACACGCGTGCGTATTACGTACGATCTGTGAGCGGAGGAAGGAGCATTGGAGGCGCCGATCGTAAGAACGAAGGTAAGAGACAAACTTGTGCCTATACTGCTTCTACATTGAGGCCTATATTGTAACAAGATTAGGAGAGTTTTGTCTGACATTAGGCTTTGTCTTGTGTTGTGTCTTGCAGTGAACATGGATATGGTACTCAAAGAAAATGACTTCATGTCAGTATTCATAGATATGCTAAGGGAGCTGCCCTGTCTGTGGGAGATTAACCACCCCCATTTCAAGAACCAAGCAAAGAGGAAGGCAGCACTGGTGCAATTGTTGGTAATTGTGAAGCAGGTGATCCCCACGGCAGACATCACTTATTTAAAGATATTAATTGGTGGCCTGAGGAGCACATATCTAAGGGAGCGCAAGAAAGTCCTGGATTCACAGAGATCCGGAGCAGCAGATGACATCTATGTCCCCAGGATGTTGTACTACGACAGGCTGCATTTTCTGGCAGGCCAGACTGAGCCCAGGCCATCCCTCTCCAGTCTTCCTTCCACGCTTCCTTCCCCCCCGGCTGAGGCTTCTGACGCCCAACCTGGGCCTTCCAGGCAACATGTGGAGGAGCCCAGATTGAGCCAGGTATAGCATTCCTCTAAATATTTCTTCTTGTCCAATCAATGATGTTAACTAGATGTTAGTTGGGAGTATTAATTTAGGATTGTGATTGATGATGCAAAACATTAAACCATGTCCCTTTTTCATACACAGGGAAGTCTCAGCCAGGAGGTGGCCGGGCCGAGCCGGCTGGCTGATCTGCAGGTCCTTCCACCCCCCCTGGAAAGAGAAAGTGGCAGGAGGAGGAGTGCCCTAGAGGAGGCTACCGGAGGAGTCTTTTGGAGGGCTACAGAGGTCCTGGGAGCACGACAGACCGTGGAGGAGGACATTGCTGCCGTCATTGCATATAAAATGCAGAGGATGGAGGAGGGCCAACAAGTAATGTGTGAGGCCCTCATATATCGGAGGCTCTGGAGAAAGGTATGAGGGGCCAAATTACACCTGAGACACACCTTTGTGATGGTCCTCCTCCTCCTCCTGCAGGTCCTTCTCCTCGTCCTCCCTCTCCTCCAGGTCCTCCCAGTCCTCCTCAAGGTCCTACTCCTCCTCCTGCTACATCTCCAACAGCACAGCCACAGCCCGGAAGGAAGCGTGAAAGGAAGACCAGAAAGTGAGGACCCTGGATCCAGTCTGGTCGGCCAAAAAATGCAGCCTCTTGTGGTACCACAGCCTGGGGACACAGATGTCATCTGCTGCTATCCGAGTCTCTGGGAATCCCGGACCAGACTGCCCTCCCTTATATATGGACTCCTCAGGCCACCAATTTTGATGTTGAAGAATTGTTGTCTGCCGTGGGGGTCCCAGGCTTCACTAATTTCTCATGTTGATCCAGTGTTGCCTTCCTCTTTGTTTGGTTCTGATCCCTTAATAAAGGATTTTTGTTTTGAATTATACTCTCCTATGTGTTTTACTTAAAAAATGACAGTTGGTTTGTGAGGATTCAGGTACATTTCAAATATACAATGTGAAATGAACAAGGGACACCAACAACAAACAATCTCCTTGAGATTAAATAATAAAAGATATCAATGGTGTTGGGGTAACTTGACACACAAAACACACACAAAAATATTCTGGAGTAAAAATAAAAATAACATTGAACAAAGATCAGCCTTGGAAAAAATCCAAACATTACAGAAAAAAAAAGGTGTCAAATAAAAAACAAAAAAATATATAAAAAAAAAACCTGTCAGATGTGACAACTAATAACAATATATTGAGGGAATCCCAATAAAAAAACACAAAGAAAACTTTGTGAGAAGTGTGTGTGAATATAAGCAGCAAAACTACTTAATTCTTGTCACATTATAAAGAAGAAGAGAGTGTGCTGTATTAAACCATTTTTAACATTGCAGCGTGACGAAAGTGCTGTATCCATTGCGAACGCTAAGTTTACCAGAACGAGCTGTCCCGTCTCGGAATTTCTTCTGAGCATGCGTGGCACTTTGTGCGTCGGAACAGGCCACACACGGTCGGAATTGACGCAATCGGATTTTGTTGTCAGAAAGTTTTATCTCCTGCTGTCAAACTTTGTGTGTCGGAAAATCCGATGGAAAGTGTCCGATGGAGCCCACACACGGTCGGAATTTCCGACAACACGCTCCGATCGGACATTGTCCATCGGAAAATCCGACCGTGTGTACGGGGCATTACTCTGCAATACCCCGAAATACTCTGCAATACCCCGCAATACTCTTCAATACCCCGCAATACTCTGCAATACTCTACAATACCCTGCAATACTCTGCAATACCCCGCAATACTCTGCAATACCCCGCAATGGTCTGCAATACCCCACAATACTCTGCAAAACCCCACAATACCCTGCAATACTCTGCAATACCCTGCAATACTCTGCAATACCCCGCAATACTCTGCAATACTCTGCAATAACCTGCAATACCCTGCAATACTCTGCAATACCCCACAATACTCTGCCATACCCTGCCATACCCAGCCATACTCTGCAATACTCGGTGATACCCAGCCATGCTCAGCCATACTTGGCAATACCCTGCCATACTCTGCAATACCCCGCCATACTCTGCAATACCCCGCAATACTCTGCAATACTCTGCCATACCCCGCAATACTCTGCAATACCCCGCAATATTCTGCAATACTCTGCCATACCCCGCAATACTCTGCAATACCCCACAATACTCTGCCATACTTTGCCATACTCTGCCATACCCCGCAATACTCTGCCATACCCTGCCATACCCAGCCATACATTGCAATACCCAGCCATACTCTGCAATACTTGGTGATACCTAGCCATACTCTGCCATACCCAGTCATACTCTGTGATACCCTGCAATACCCTGCCATACTCAGCCATACCCAGCCATGCTCAGCCATACCCAGCCATGCTCAGCCATACTCCGCCATACTCAGCCATACTCGGCTGTACTCAGCCTCTGTATGTGGCCAGGCTGTGGAAGTTTCACACATGTGGTATCGCCGTACTCAGGAGGAGTAGGTGAATCGATTTTGGGGTGTCATTTTTGGTATGTACATGCTATGTGTTAGAAATATTGTATAAATGGACAGCTTTGTGTTAAAAAAAAAAAAAAAGCGTTAACCACTTCCCGCCCGCCGGCCGTCATACGACGTCCTTGACTTTGTGCAGGGATATCTGAATGATGGGTGCAGCTACAGGCATCATTCAGATATCAGCTTTTTCAGCCAGCGATTCCCTACACCATAAGAATGATCATAGCGGCTGTTCCACTGCTTGATCGTTCTTACGGGAGGCAAGAGGCGACGTCCCCCCCTCCTGCCGCCCTCCGGTGCTTCTACCGACTCACCGCTACGATTGAAGCCAGGATCTTTTTTTTTTTTTTATTTCAGGCTTACCAGCCTAGAGGTGAGATGTGGGGTCCTATTGACCCCATATCTCACTGCAAAGAGGACCTGTCATGCCATATTCCTGTTACAAGGAATGTTTACATTCCTTGTAATAGGAATAAAAGTGATCAAAAAAATTTTTTTTTGGAAAAAAGCATCAAACTAAAAAAAATAAAGTAAAATGAACAATAAAAAAGCGCCCCCGTCCCCGTGTGCTCGCATGCAGAAGTAAACGCATACGTAAGTCCCGTACACATATGAAAACGGTGTTCAAACCACACATGTGAGGTATTGCTGTGATCAGTAGAGCAAGAGCAATAATCTTGGCCCTAGACCTCCTCTGTAACTCAAAACATGTAACCAGTAAAAAATTTTAAAGCGTCGCCTATGGGTATTTTTATGTAGCGAAGTTTGGTGCCATTCCACAAGCGTGTGCAATTTTGAAAGGTGACATGTTGGGTATCTATTTACTCGGCATAACTTCATCTTTCACATTATGGAAAAACATTGGGCTAATTTTACTGTTTTTTTTTTAACGCACAAAACTGTTTTTTTCCCAAAAAAACGCGTTAGAAAAATTTCTGCGCAGATAAAAAGTTGCAACAACCGCCATTGTATTCTCTAGGGTCTTTGCTAAAAAACATATATAATGTTTTGGGGTTATATGTAATTTTCTAGCAAGCAAATTATGATTTTTACATTTAGGAGAGAAATGTCAGAATTGGCCTGGGTGCTCCAGAACGCCTGAAGGTGCTCCGTGCATGTTGGGCCTCTGTATGTGGCCACGCTGTGTAAAAGTCTCACACATGTGGTATCGCCATACTCGGGAGTAATAGCAGAATGTGTTTTGGAGTGTAATTTGTGGTATGCATATGCAGTGTGTGAGAAATAACCTGCTAATATGACAATTTTGTGGAAAAAAAAACAAGAAAAAAACAAACTTGATATTGCAAAGAATTGTGGGAAAAAATGACAACTTCAAAAAACTCACCATGCATCTTTCTAAATACCTTGGAATGTCTTCTTTTAAAAAAGGGGTCATTTGGGGGGTATTTGTACTTTTCTGGCATGTTAGGGTCTCAAGAAATTAGATAGGTCATCAGTAATTCTGGTGTGATCAATTTTCAGATATTGGCACCATAGCTTTTGGACTCTATAACTTTCACAAAGACCAAATAATATTCACAGATTTGGGTTATTTTTACCAAAGATATGTAGCGGTATAAATTTTGGCCAAAATATATGAAGAAAAATTACTAATTTGCAAAATTTTATAATAGAAACTAAGAAAAATGCATTTTTTTTACAGATTTTTCGGTCTTTTTTCTTTTTTAGCGCAAAAAATAAAGAACCCAGTGGTGATTAAATACCACGAAAAGAAAGCTCTATTTGTGTGAAAAAAAGGACAAAAATTTCATATAGATACAGTGTTGCATGACTGAGTAATTGTCATTCAAAATGTGAGAGCACCAAAAGCTGAAAATTGGTCTGGTTATTAAAGCGGAGTTCCACCCTAAAGTGAAACTTCCGCTCATCGGATTCCTCCCCCCCTCCGGTGTCACAATTGGCACCTTTCAGGGGGGAGGGGGGTGCAGATACCTGTATAATACAGGTATCTGCACCCACTTCCGGGTACAGCTAGCCGCAGCTAGCCGCAGACTCCCCGCCCACCCCCGTTGTGTTGTGGGAAATACACAGTTCCCACAACACAACGGGGACCAGTGAAGACGCGCAGCGCGACTCGCGCATGCGCAGTAGGGAACCGGGCAGTGAAGCGGCAACGCTTCGCTTCCTGATTCCCTCAGTGTGAATGGCGGCGGCAGCACCCGAGGAACGAGGGACGGCTCGGTCTCGGGTGCCGACATCGCTGGACCCCGGGACAGGTAAGTGTCCTTATTTTAAAAGTCAGCAGCTGCAGTATTTGCAGCTGCTGACATCTAATTTTTTTTTTTTTTGGTGAAACACCACTTTAAGGGGGTTTAAGTGCCCAGTGGTCAAGTGGTTAATGTACATAAACAATGTAATGTAAAGTTGCTTCAATATAGATGGAGATCCGACTTGGAGGCAACTTCCATTGAAATCTATGGGTACAAGTTGCCTAGAAGTCTCCTTGAAGTAGTACAGGAGCTTTTTCTGAAGTCGGAGCAACTGCAGAAGTGTACATTAAGACGGCTCTCATTCACTTCAATGGAATTTCTTATGTCCAGGGACTTGGGGCAACTTGAGGTCTGACAAGTCGGATCCCAAGTTGCTGTAGTGTGAACCGGCACTTACTGTAGATAAAAGTAGATAAAAAGTATGACATTTATGCTATCATTTTTCCTTTTAAAAAAGTCACTAAAATTATGATTCTGGTGCAAAGCATTGCAAAGCTCTTTACAAATGAATTAAAAAGGTTTTTTTTCTGTGCTTCCTTAATGCTGCACTAAAAAAAAATAATTGGTCCGCCCACCCCTGCAAAAATTGAAAGCCAGCAGATAAACATACTTCAGCTACTGACTTTTAATAATATGAACACTCAAGGAATGAGTCACTAAGACAGATAAAGTCTGATGCGTTTCGACATGTGGGATGGGGGTCTTCTTCAGGGAAAAAGGAATGGAATGGGCTGAAAACTTCCAAATAGATGCGAACAATCTATAGGATTGATACAGAAATCATATTTATACATGGAATATCATATATTCAATAGATACAATAGCTAAATCGATATACATCTATTGATATCAGTACTGACCTCATGTGTTAGTCATTTCAAGCACCGGAGATCATATGCTCAACCGAGAAGAAGGAAACAGAAATGTCCACAAGGGCATGAGAACAGCAAAAAATAGGATGGGAAAGTGGCATGTCCAGGTGCATCACCCCTGTGCCATAGGAATATCACCCAAAAGGGAGGGCGGGAGAATAACCGAGAATTAAATTTCAAATACTGGATCGTGTCCATGCAGGCCTTAGAGGCGGGGACTGGAACAAGACACTCCTGCAGCAGGAGCAATAACAAAATCTGGATTTTTAGACTTAATGCCACCACCTTCCCTGGCCTAAACGAAATAATTTCATACAAACCCTTCTTGGAGGGATTTGTCTCGGGCGGTCCAGAGAATGAACTTTAGTTCAAAATACCATTCACGCATACATCCTTGTGTACACATTTTCTTATATGTATATTTTTTCAACAATTTTCTTTTCTTTCATTTGCTCTTCTTTCTAGTCTCAAATCCAAATATCTGATTCCTGATATATTTTTCGCACTTGTATTATTGTTGCCCCATTTGACATATATATTATGGGTATCTGATTCTAACTGACTAAATCAATTATCAATGAATAATGCTCTTTTTGGATTAAAATTCTATGCTAATTACAGCATATGAATGCTGTATATGTGAAGTCAGCTATTGATCTCATGTGTTATGTACAAGTATGGATTAAAAGGAATAGCTCTTTGGCTCTTCTTTTTCTTTTTCTCTTCTTTTCCTTTTTCTTTCCTTTTTCTTTCCTTTTTTTCTTTTTTCTTTTCCTTTTGGCATTCTGATTGGGTACACGTTGAAATTATCACTTCTGTGATTTGTATTCAATGAGCCTATTTCCTTCCTAATGGCAATTTTCTTTTTCCTTTTTATTATTTTGTTTATGCCCTGTTTTTTATCTTTTTTTAGTATTTTCTTCATTTTTTTCTTCCTCTTCCACTGTCATGAATCTTGTGCGGCTTCTCACTCCCATGTAATTTTGGGTTAACCTCCCAGCTGACGCACCCAGGGCGTAGCGGCTTGTCCTTGGGCTATGACGCTTGTTTCCTTCTTGCATTTCCATGCCCTGTTGTGCGTCAGTGGGCGGACGACACAGCGCGCTGCACCGTCATGTGACTGGATGCGGCGTCCGCTCTCATGACAACATCTATGGTATTTCCTCAGTAATGATGGTATTTCCTCAGTAATGCCGCCATTGGGTGGCGTCACACTGTCACATTGCACACATATTGTGTGGGCAGGGTGGCGCGATGCATCGCCAGCCCAGGGGAGGTGTGGGGATTAGATTGGTGCTCGGGAGGGAGGGGGGCTTACCTTTGAGCGTCATAGATCGCTCCAGGTGTGGTACATTTACCTCATCTTTCTTTATTATCTAGACCCCTATATAAACTGGCTAGTTCATTTAGGTTCTGTGCTTCATCCTGGAGTTATAGGACACGTTCATATGTGCAAATAAGCGCCTTTCTCTCTCTTTAGGTAAGACCTCTGGAATACAGCACTTGATGAAAATTTTGGATACATGTTTTCCAATATTCCATAGATCAACATTACTAGTTTTGAATTTTTGTTTTGTTTTTTACTCTAAGTCCCTGCCTATTTGTATTATCCAGTTAGGCGCTTGTTCTTCCCCTGTTTCTTCCTTTTTGCATGGGGAACAAAAGCTTGCAAGTCATGAGGTTTTCCTCTGACTCCATTTTGGCATCAAAGGGCACCTGAACCCTAGTGGCCATTTAAATTGTGTGTGGGTCCCTGACAAAAAGTGTGTTTTACAAGACTCCAGTATGAAACTTTACAGCGATAGGTATGTGTTTTTATCTGATAGATCAGCCCACCCTTCTGAGTTTCTTTCACTATTATACGTATTATTTTTTCCTTTGGTCGTTAATCTAATTTGGTATTCAATGTTTCTATCTTTTACCATCTGGTTTCATACTCAGACCCACGTTGGTGCACTATCTGTAAAGGCTTCGCTCTGCCATTTTTCCTCTCCCCCCACCCCCCAATCTCTCGGTTATTCTCCAGCCCTCCCTTTTGGGTGATATTCCTATGGCACTAGGGGTGCTGTACCTGGACATGACACTTTCCCATCCTATTTTTTGCTTTTCTAATGCCCTTGTGGGCATTTCTGTTTGCTTCTTCTCGGTTTAGCATATGATCTCCAGTGTTTGAAACATCTAACACATGAGGTCAGTACTGATACCAATAGATGTATATCTATATAGATTTAGCTATTGTATCTATTGA
Source organism: Lithobates septentrionalis (assembly GCA_037952835.1). Taxonomy (NCBI): domain Eukaryota; kingdom Metazoa; phylum Chordata; class Amphibia; order Anura; family Ranidae; genus Lithobates; species Lithobates septentrionalis. Next base: position 326,586 of record JBBDGP010002359.1, read on the forward strand.
ATATATGATATTCCGTGTATAATTATGATTTCTGTATCAATCTCATAGATTGTTAGCATCTATTTGGAAGTTTTCAGCCCATTCCTTTTTCCTTGAAGAAGACCCCCGCCCCTACATGTCGAAACACGTCAGACTTTATCTGTCTTAGTGACAGTTGGTTTGGGCTTCTTCCATTATTCATGTTTCCATCCTGTGTGCTGATTATCTCAGTGTTATCGTGTGTTTTAGCTTTTGATGTATGATATATTTATCTTTTGTAATAAATTTTCAATATTTTATATAAGTTTCATTCCTTGAGTGTTCATGGTCCTTCAAATTCCCATTTTTGAGGAAATTTTCTTTTACATATTGTACCAAGGATGTGGATGCTCTCTCCTTTCCCATTCAATTAGTCTAAATCATCTCTGACTTTTAATAATAGGACACTTACCTGTTCTGGAGTCCAGCAATGTCTGCACCACAGCTGATGTTTCCATCAGCTGTCGGGTGCTGCTGCCGCCATTGCCGGTAACGGAACCCAGTAGTGAAGCATTAGGGCTCCCTGCTGTGCATGTGCAAGGCACCGCTGTGCTCTCCTACTGGCCTGGTGGCAGGGGAAGAAGGAGGGAGCTGAGCTGCTGACGTAATACGCTGCAGCCCAGTCTCCAGGAAGTGGGGACAGGATACCGGTCAAAGACTGGTATCCACTCCCCCCCAAAAGGTGCCAAATGTAGCACTGGGGAGAAAAATGAGCCGAAGTTCCACTTTTGGGTGGAACTCCGCTTTAACTGACATTATACCAGATCTAAGTTCATCCTTATGATCTGCAGATGAATTAATCAAAGTTGATTTCAAAGTGAAAATGTTACTTTTCATCTCTCTAGCTTGCTTCTGTACACTGTATCAGAAGGTTTGCTTTTTGACAGTAGCTTCTACAGCTGCTGTATTTACACAGCAACTCCTGGCTATCATTTTGACAGTCAGGAATTGCTAGTAAGTGTTGGAGGAGGGAGCAGCAGCAGTGGGGCAAAAGATGCCAATGGCTCCCGCTGCTCTCAGCCAAGCCTGTGAGAGTGTGGAGAAGGGAGAGAACCGCTGGATCGAGTGAGGGCTTAGGTAAGTACAGTATACTGCTACCTAAACATTTGTATTAATGCATTGCATACAATAATTTAAGGTAAAAAATGTTTAGGTTTTAGAACCACTTAAACACAATTAAAAACTTAACACATCAGAAATGATGCCCAGAGCGCTACAAGTTATCTAAGGAGGAAGCACTGGAGTAGTCATTTCAGTCTCTTCATTACCTCTTTTTTCTTTATTAAAGAGGCCCCAAACTGTGGGAGCTGTGCCCCAGTAAAGGCAAGCAGAAGACAAAATTGATGGGTCCTTTTTTATTTTTTTTATCAGCCAGAGGGCTGAGCGAAAACAAAATAAACAGATTCCCCCATCCACACATGTAAGGTGGATGGAGGAATTGTCCCCGCTATGCTATCATATAATGACAGCGGGGACTCCTCTACTGCCAGAATACATTGATCAGCACTGCAGTCAATTGGCTGCAGCCCACTGATAGAATAAAAATGTTCCAACATCCTGTTCAACAAAAGTCAATCGTTAGATCAACTTCTGTCAAGTGGGAACAGCCATAGGTGGATTGAAATAAAAAGTCTCTGGGGGACCCCCAAAAAATACAGGCTCGGTGATGCTGTGAGGTGTTTAGGGTGTCCACACCATACCTGGACAATGATGATGTTAGTGTTGCTATATGACTACTGATACAGTGTATTATGTCACCCATCTCCTGATGAAGCTCTAATGTGAAACATGTTGAGAATGAGGCATCTTTTATCAAGTTACCAGTATTGTTATTTTGTGTGTATTGGTCTATATACATCTTTTTAGTTAATTGTCTATCTTTAACTGGTCTTTGATAAAGCCACTCTTTGGGTGTGAATATATATCGACATTCACAACCATGTATGGTGCTTTCACATTTTAGTATTGTTTACTATCTCATGTACCCATGTACAGCTCTGGCCAAAGGTGTTGAGAATGACACAAATATTAATTTTCACAAAGTCTGCTGCTTCAATGTTTTTATATCTTTTTGTCAGATGTTACTATGGTATACTGAAGTATAGTTACAAGCATTTCATAAGTGTCAAAGGCTTTTATTGACGATTACATACATTTTAAGCAGAGTCAGTATTTGCAGTGATGACTCTTCTTTTTCAAAACCTCTGCAATTGACTCTGGCATGCTGTCAATCAACTTCTGGGCCACATTCTGACTGGTGGCAGCCCAATCTTGCATAATCAATTCATGGAGTCTTGCCAGAATTTGTGTGTTTTTTTTTGTTCACCCGCCTCTTGAGGATTGACCGCAAGTTTTCAATAGGGATGAGCCCGATGTTCGAGTCGAAGGTAAGTTCTATGGGACACTAACATGAAAGACCAAAGTGCTAATTTTAAAGGCTTATATGCAAGTTATTGCCATAAAAAGTGTACGGGGACCTGGGTGCTACTGTCATTTTTACAATTTTGACACTTTTTTTGGTGAATGTGTAGGGGTACAATGTACCCGATACCCATTCACATGGGGGGGCAGGATCTGAGGGTCCCCTTGTTAAAGGCGGGTTTCAGATTCTGATAAGCCCCCTCCTGCAGACCCCCACAACACTGGGTAAGGGTTGTGGGGACTTGACCCTTGTCCCCATCAACATGGGGAAGAGGTGTTTTGGGGGGACCCCAAAGCATCCTCCCCATGTTGAGGGTATGTGGCCTGGTATGGTTCAGGAGGTGGGTGTTCTCTCGCCCCCCCTTTTCCTGAGGCCTGCCAGATTGCATGCTCGGATAAATGTCTGGTACAGATTTTGGGGGGACTCCTACGCCATTTTTTTATTTTGGCTCAGGATTCCTCTTAATAACCATACAAGACCTGAAGGGCCTGGTATGGATTTTGGTGGGACCCCCACGCATCTTTTTTTTATTTAGGTGCAGGGTTCCCCTTAATATTCATACCAGACCAAAAGGGCCTGGTAATGGACTGGGGGGAATCCATGCCGTTTTTTTTTTCAATGAATTTTATCTATATTGTTCGGGATCCGACAATTCATTACAGCCGCAAGCAAGTTTTAAATTACTTTTTTTCCTTTAGAAATGTCATTTTGCTGTGGTCTATTTCTCATTTGCTGTGGTACTGTTCCAAACACGGGAAAACTGCGCCACTTTACAGGCACACTATAGACACCCCCCAGGCATGATATTTAAAGGACTATTTCATTTTTATTGTCTCACGTTAAGCATTCTTAAAATCACTGCTCCTGAAAAAAATGGACGTTTTTGAAACTTTTTTTTGCATTGATACGTCCCCTGGGGCAGGACCTGGGTCCCCAAACACTTTTTATGGCAATAACTTGCATATAAGCCTTTAAAATTAGCACTTTTGATTTTTTATGTCCGTGTCCCATAGATTTTAATGGTGTTCGCTTGTTCGTACAAATCTTTTGCCTGTTCGCATGTTCTGGTGTGAACCGAACCGGGGGGTGTTCGGCTCATCCCTAGTTCTCAATGGGATTAGGATCTGCGGAGTTTCCTAGCTAAGCCATTAACCCAAAACTTCGATAATTTGTTCCCAAAGCCACATAGTTATCACTTTTGCCTTATGGCAAGGTGCTCCATCATGCTGGAAAAGGCATTGTTCCTCACTGCACTGTTCTTGGATGGTTGGGAGAAGTTGCACGCGGAGGATGTTTTTGTACCATTCTTTATACATGGCTGTGTTCTTAGGCAAAATTGTGAGTGAGCCCACTCCCTTGGCTAAGAAGCGACCCCACACATGAATGTGCTCAGGATGCATTACTGTGCTTTACTGAGCAGGCCCGTTTGAAGGAATTTGGGGGCCCCAAGCAAAATGGACATGGAGGCCCCCCCAACCCCCCCCCCCCCCCGCAGGCACGCAAAGCCTACAGGAATCACAGCATAGCGATGCAGTTTAAGTTCACCAACACTATATATATATATATATAAAAAAGGTTTACAGTGCAAATACTGCTGTTGCATATAATGTGCATAAAATTTGAACATTTTCAACAAATGAAGGGGAGGGAAGGGGACAGAAGCTGCGGCCATACTACAGGAGGGGGACAGATGCCGCGGACATACTACAGGAGGGGGACAGAGGCTGCGGACATACTACAGGAGGGGGACAGAGACTGCGGACATACTACAGGAGGGGGACAGAGGCTGCCTGCAGACATACTACAGGAGGGGGACAGAGGCTGCGGACATACTACAGGAGGGGGACAGAGGCTGGGGACATACTACAGGAGGGGGACAGATGATAGTGTCCTCCTCACCCCCTCACAGTAGCCTCCTCCTCTGTCCACCATCATATTACAGTCTCCACACCAGTGTGTGCTGCTCCTGTGCTGCTTCCCTTTCACCTCTCCACAGTCCACAGGGCAGCACATCAGTGTCCTTCACTGTCCCCCTGCATGCCATGGCTTCACCCCCCCTCCCCCCAGTAATGCCATGTCATCCTCTGTCGCCTGTCCCCAGACCCAGTAGTGTCAGCTGCTGCCCCCAGTAATGTTATCCTCTGCCCCAGTGTCACACTCTTATCCTCACTAACCCCCTCGACTCCTCAGCCTACGGCTAGTGCACAAAACGCTGTTGCCGTGTCCTAGCCAGGAACAAGTGTACTCTGGAATCTATTAAAGAATGGTGCCGGGCGGTGCCATTGTTACTGCGCATGCGGCGCCTGGCCGAGCGAGTACAAGCTTTCCCGAGCCCGGCCGGCTTTGGAACGGCGTATGCACCGTTACATGGTCGGCTCGCGGCCATCTTTTTTACGAACACCGCTGCCTGTAACGGACATTTACGGGTGGGCAGTTGGCAACACTGGGAAGCGGCGGCCGGCGGCGTGTCTGGGGCTCCAGGTCAGCTCGGGCCCCAAGCAATTGCTTGTTTTGCCTGTCCTGTTGCGACGGGTCTGTTGGCATAACACAGCACTGATGGTAACGCTCACCTTTTCTGGATGACCCAAACAATTGGAAAGGGGATTCATCAGAGAAAATGACTTTATCCCAGCCCTCAACAGTTCAATCCCTGTACCTTTTGCAGAACATCAGTCTGTGCCTGATGTTTTTCCTGGAGAGAAATGGAAACTTCACTGCCCTTCTTGACACCAGGCCAAGCTCCAAAAGTCTTTACCTCACTGTGCATGCAGATGCACTCACACCCCTGCCTGCTGCCATTCCTTAGCAAGCTCTGCTTTAGTGGTGCCCCAATCCCACAGCTGAAGGAGATGGTCCTGGTGCTTGCTGGACTTTCTTGGGCACCCTAAAGCCTTTCTTCACAACAATTGAACCTCTCTCTTTGAAGTTCTTGATGATCCGATAAATGGTTAAGTTAGGTGCAATCTTAGTAGCAGCAATATCCTTGCCCGTGAATCCCTTTTTTGTGCAAAGCAATGATGACCTGCATTTGTTTCCTTGCAGGTAACCATGGTTAACAGAGAAAGAACAATGATTTCAAGCACCACCCTCCTTTTAAAGCTTCCAGTCTGTTAAGCCTTGTGCATACGATCAGATTATTGGACGAATTTTCGTCAGTTTTTTGTTGCATGCTAGTTTCATATCGAAAGTGAAGAGGTTACTCACCATAAGAAAATTTTCGTACGACAGGTTTCAATGTCAAAAGTGACATGATGTGTTGAATTGTTTTGTATGTGTTCTTTTGTTTCTGAGCATGAATAGTTATGCCCTTACGATTTTTTTCAGCCGAAAACCGTACTGGTTAAACGAAAATCAGACGTTGTGTTCACATCAGACAAAAATTTTGGTGCGTGCACATCCAGTTTTTGTCTTCCAAAAATTTGTAATCGGCTGTCAAAAGCACCATACTAACGATCAGGAAATCGGCTTATTGTTCATCGAACAAAATTTAACTTCTGATTTTCTGATTGTGTGTATGAGCCTTAATTCTAACGCAATCAGCATTACAGAGTGATTTCCAGCCTTTTCCTCGTCAACACTGACACCTGTGTTAACGAGAGAATCGCTGACATGATGTCAGCTAGTCCTTATGTGGCAGGGCTGAAATGCAGTGGAAATGGTTTTATTGGGAGATTAAGTTGATTTGCATGGCAAAGAGGAACTTTGCAATTAATTGTAATTCATCTGATCACCCTTCATAATATTCTGGAGTATATGCAAATTGCCATCATAAAAACTGAGGCAGCAGACTTTGTGAAAATTAATATTTGTGTCATTCTCAAAATGTTTGGCCACAGCTGTATAGTAATAAAGATGGCAGTTTTATCTACTTTCTGTGTGATTTGCTGAGGGGTCAAACCTATAAAGTCCTATAAAGGGTCAAACCTATAATCCAGCGATTTATGAGAGAAATTGGAGTCCTTATATAGGCCAGCAAAACACTGGTAATTAGCACGTTTTTGCGTACGCACGTTAGCCGTTGCTAACGTGCGTTCGCCGTTACACCCCGATTGCTAATGCACATGCGTGGATTAGCGCGGCCATAATGGATATTGCCATATCTGCCAGTTCTTCTCCGGTTTCTTCCCTGAAACCCATCCACGACCCATCTTCAGGGTTCTGGCTGAGGGAAGAAAGTTCTCATCCAAGATTTTACAATACATGGCCCCGTCCATTGGCCCCTCAATGCAGCAATGTTGGCCTGTACCTTTAGCAGAGAAACAGCCCCAAAGCATTATGTTTCCACCTCCGTGCTTAAATGTAGGGATGGTGTTCTTGGGGTCATAGTCAGCATTTTTCTTCCTCCAAACACGGCAAGTCAAGTTAATGCCAAAGAGCTCAATTTTGGTCTCATCTGACCACAGCACTTTCTCCCAATCCTTCTCTGAATCATTTAGATGTTCATTTGCATGACTGTACATGTGCCTTCTTGAGGAGGGGGACTGACCATGTTTGGGGGAAGAAAATTGCTGACTATGACCCTAAGAATATCATCCCTACAGTCAAGCACGGAGGTGGAAACATTAAACTTTGGGGCTGTCTCTCTGCTAAAGGTACAGACCGACTTTGTCGCATTGAGGGGCCAATGGATGAAGCCATGTATTGTAAAATCTTGGATGAGAACCTTCTTCCCTCAGCCAGAACACTTAAGATGGGTCGTGGATGGGTCTTCCAGCATGACAATGACCCTAAACATACCGAGAGGGCAACAGAGGAGTGGCTCAAGAAGAAGCACATTAAGGTCATGGAGTGGCCTAGCCAGTCTCCAGACCTTAATCCTATAGAAAATTTATGGAGGGAGCTGAAACTTCGAGTTGCAAAGCAACAGCGAAGCAACCTTCATGATTTAGAGAAGATCTATAAAGAAGAGTGGACCAAAATCCCTCCTGAGATGTGTGCAAACCTGGTAACCAACTACAAGAAACGTTGTACTTCTGTGCTTGCCAACAAGGGTGTCTCCACCAAGTACTAAGTCATGTTACAGGAGGCACCCTTGTGGCTAACAAAGGACAGAATTAGAAAGAGACTTGAAAAGCCTAACATTAATAAGTCACCGGGACCAAATGAGGGTCCTTACGGAACTCAGTCAAGTAATTGCCAGACCATTGTTTCACCTCCGTAACATCTCTAAAATTCGCCCCTTTTTACCAAATGAAACCACCAAGCTCCTCATTCACTCCCTCGTTATCTCTCTCCTTGACCTTTGCAACTCCCTTCTCATTGGCCAGCCTCTCCATAGATTATCCCCTCTTCAGTCTATCATGAATGCTGCTGCCAGACTTATCCACCTTACTAACCGCTCAGTGTCTGCCAACCCTCTCCTCCAATCCCTACACTGGCTCCCAATCACCCAGCGAATTAAATTCAAAATACTAACCACAACATACAAAGCCATTCACAACTCTGCCCCGAGCTACATCACCAATCTTGTCTCCAAATATCACCCAAATCGTCCGCTCCACTCTTCTCAAGACCTCCTACTCTCAAGCTCTCTCGTCTCCTCCTCTCATGCTCGTCTCCAGGATTTCTCCAGAGCCTCTCCCATCCTCTGGAACTCGCTACCTCCACCTGTCCGCCTATCCCCTACTCTTGCTACCTTCAGGTGATCCCTGAAAACTCATCTCTTCAGGAAAGTCTATCACGTCTCTAACTAATCTTTTACAACTTCCATCAGCTCATTCCCCACATTTACAACCTTTTGTACCACCTGCCCCACCCTATTAGATTGTAAGCTCTTCTGAGCAGAGCCCTCTTAATCCTTTTGTATTTTATTGTATTATAACTGTATTGTCTCCCTTTTATATTGTAAAGCGCTGCGTAAACTGTTGGCGCTATATAATTCCTGTATAATAATAATAATAATTGTTCCTATTTTTTATGAAACGTCTACTGACTGGAATGGTACCAGTTAATTGGAGAAAAGCCAATGTAGCACCAATATTTAAAAAAGGGCTGAGATACATCTCTGGAAATTACAGACCAGTTGGTCTAACATCAATTGTATGCAAGCTCTTAGAGGGGATGATAAGGGACTATATACAAGATTTTAGTAATGACAACTGTATCATTAGCAGTAATCAGCATTGATTCATGAAGAATCGTTCTTGCCAAACCAATCTATTAACCTTCTATGAGGAGGTGAGCTGTCATCTAGATAAAGGAAGGCCCGTAGATGTGGTGTATCTGGATTTTGCAAAAGCATTTGACACAGTTCCCCATAAATGTTTACTGTTCAAAGTAAGGTCAGTTGGCATGGACCATAGGGTGAGTACATGGATTGAAAACTGGCTACAGGGGCGAGTTCAGAGGGTCGTGATAAATGGGGAGTACTCGGAATGGTCAGGGGTGGGAAGTGGGGTCCTCCAGGGTTCTGTGCTGGGACCAATCCTATTTAATTTATTCATAAATGACCTGGAGGATGGGGTAAACAGCTCAATCTCTGTATTTGCGGACAATACTAAGCTAAGCAGGGCAATAACTTCTCTGCAGGATGAGAAAACTTTGCAAGAAGATCTGTACAAATTGATGGGGTGGCCAACTACATGGCAAATGAGGTTTAATGTGGAAAAATTTAAAATAATGCATTTGGGTGGCAAAAATATGAATGCAATCTACTCACTGGGGGGGAGAGCCTCTGGAGGAATCTACGGTAGGATGGCAAAGGACCTGGGGTCCTAGTAGATGACAGGCTAAGCAATAGCATGCAATGCCAAGCTGCTGCAAGCAAAGCTAACAGAATATTGGCATGCATTAAAAAGGGGATTAACTCCAGAGATAAAATGATAATTCTCCCACTTTACAAGACTCTGGTTCGGCTGCACCTGGAGTATGCTGTTCAGTTCTGGGCACCAGTCCTCAGGAAGGATGTACCGGAACCGGAGAGAGTCCAGAGAAGGGCAACAAAACAAATAAAGGGTCTGGAGGACATTAGTTATGAGGGAAGGTTACGAGCACTGAACTTGTTTTCTCTGGAGAAGAGACGCTTGAGAGGGATATGATTTCAATGTACAAATACCGTACTAGTGGCCCCACAATAGGAATAAGGAAATTTAATAAGACACGTGACCATTGACGAAAATTAGAAGAAAATCGGTTTAACCTTAAACTGCGTAGAGGGTTCTTTACTGTAATGCCCTGTACACACGATCGACATTGATCGGACATTCCTACAACAAAATCCATTTATTTTTTCAGATGGATGTTGGCTCAAACTTGTCTTGCATACACACGGTCGCACAAAGTTGTCAGAAAATCCGATCGTTCTGAACACAGTGACGTAAAACACGTACGTCGGGACTATAAACGGGGCAGTAGCCAATAGCTTTCGTCTCTTAATTTATTCTGAGCATGCGTGGCACTTTGTGAGTCGGATTTGTGTACACACGATCGGAATTTAACTGATCGGATTTTGTTGTCGGAAAACTTTATAGCCTGCTCTTAAACTTTGTGTGTCGGGAATTCCGACGGAAAAAGTCCGATGGAGCCCACACACGATCGGAATTTCCGACATCACAATCTGATCGCACTTTTTCCTTCGGAAAATCCGACCGTGTATACAGGGCATAAGAGCGGTAAGGATGTTGAATTCCCTTCCACAGGCAGTAGTTTCAGCGGGAAGCACCTGAATGACCACAACATACAGGAATACAATGTAATACTGACATGAAAATCACACACATAGGTTGGACTTGATGGACTTGTGTCTTTTTTCAACCTCGCTTACTATGTAACTATGTAACTATGTTTTGTTTGGGGATCAAATACTTATTTTACTCACTGAACTGCAACTCAATTTATAACATTTGTGTCATGATTTTTCTGAGAAAAAGGAGACAAGGAATAGGGATTTTAGATGAAGCACGCAGGATTAGAGATTCAAATTATATTTCATTGTATGTACATCTATTTTATGAATTATATTGGATATTTTATGTTTACTTGTGATTACCATTATGTATTACAAACTGATTTCCAATAAATTTGAATCTCTAATCCTGCGTGCTTCATCTAAAGTCCCAATTCCTTCTCCCCTTTTTCTCATCTAGATAGGGATGAAGGCAATTGACCTTACCAGGTCACCACCTCATTTAAAGTCCCAATGTTCTTCTTTTCATTTTTCATGTGTTTTTTTCTGGATTTTTGGTTGTTATTCTGTCTCTATTATTTAAAATACACCTATGATAAAAATTATATACTCTTCATTTCTTTGTAAGTGGACAAACTTACAAAATCTGCAGGGGATCAAATAATTATTTTCCCCACTTCATGAACACCAGTACTGTTGTACTTGCTGTTTGGTAGACCAAGGCTCCATAAGGCTGGGTTTGACCGTGTCACTGTACTACCCGCCTGATGTGTACGTTTCCTACTTTTCAATGTAGATCACATCGATCTGCTATATGATACAGAATATTGTGAAAACAATAAACATTTTTTTAACAAAAAAATACCTGTAATAAATACCATTTACTATATGAACTGGGTGGACGTGTGTCCTTTTTTCAACCAGTTTAACTATGTATGCCCCACTGTAAAGCTAGAGAATAATATGCATCTACAGTATATTGATTATAATGGCAATAAAAACTTTACTAGATGTTGCAGCAACAGGTGCTACAAAATGTTTAACAAGAAAACAAGGACAGTTCGTGAAAATTGTGCAGAATAAGTTCAGTACACACGTAAAAAAAAAATCCATGGTTTTCCAAAGTCTTGATTTTAGCCAATTTTATATTGTGTTTGCAGTGCTTTCCCTAATCCATGTGTTTTACATGCAGGAAAAAAGTTCTGTGCAAAACAAATTGAAAAATACAACTCTTTTCCTTTTGACAGTATTCTTAATCCATCATCTGGCTGCCCTAGTTTTTAAACGGATGGAATATGTAAAAAATCCACCAAAGTGTTTATGTTGCAAAATCGTTAATTTTGTCCATTAATTATGTTCGGTTTGAATGGCACTGCAAAGAGCATGAATTTTTATTAAACAAATCCTGCCACACAATGTAGGGACAGAAGGGAGGCTGGGTCTTGATACACACCTTGTGTAGTTTTTGTTACTGCACCTGATGACAGGCATGTTCGTACTCTAAATTATGACCAAGCTTCACTAGAAGGCCTTGTTCACATGTGTGGCTATTACTGCCGCCCCCCTGATAAGCAAGCAGTGGATCTCTTTTCAGCGGGAATTTGACAGGCAGCGAGGAGGCAATATGCCACCTCCTCACTGTCTATTTTAACCCTGAAAATGCTGACCCACCTTGCTGCAACTATGTGCACTGCACATGGTTCCAGGTTGGTTGCGGCACAGCCCCATTCATTTGAGTGGGTTGCATTTAGCGGCAGTTCTGCATGCCATTTAATATTTGTCACAAAGCAAAGCATGCGTACAGTCCTGAGCAGCTACATTTCTGTGTTTAGGTGGGTGATCAGGGGATGGTAAAACTGTGTCTTTACAACCTGCTTTTACCTTCCCCAGCCACCTGGGTGAATGAGCCTTAAAGAGTAGTTACACCTTTGCAGTCAAATTTGACTCCCTCATTAAATATTTGTTATGAGTTCCTTTTCACACAACATACCATTTTTAAAAAAAATGTTCTACTTGTTTTATTGGAGCAGGCTTATACGCCATAGGCAGCTTCCATTCCTTATGCAGCGTTCACAGGAGCGGACTTTTCTATCGGACAATCCGATCGTGTGTGGGCTTCATCGGACCTTCAGCGGACTTTTCCAGTCGAAAATCTGACAGACTTTAGATTTGAAACATGCTTGAAATCTTTCCAACAGACTTGAGTCCGGTCAAAAAATCCGCTCGTCTGAATGCTAGTCCGACGGACGAAAACCCACGCTAGGTCAGCTATTGGCTACTGGCTATCAACTTCCTTATTTTAGTCTGTTCGTACGTTATCACGTACAAATCTGTCGGACTTTGGTGTGATCGTGTGTAGGCAAGTCCGTTCATTCAAAAGTTCGTCGGAAGTCTGTCAAAAGTCCGTTGAAAGTCCGTCGGAAAGTCCATCGGACCAGCCCAGTTGAAAAGTCCGCCCGTGTGTACGCGGCATTAGAATAGAAGGGGATGTGAAGATGCGAGGGAGTTTCCCTTTATAGAGTGTCAGGAACGCACACACAAACGACACGTGTTTTCACATGCACAAAACCGCATGGTGCCGCAGCACCATGCTGTTCCACGCGAAGCATTTTAAAAAAAAAGTGTCTGGGACATTTTTCTCAACATTTCCGCTGTCAGATCAGCCCATTGGAATTAATAGACTGCCCTACCCTGGTTGAACAGATCTGAACTGAGCCTAACATGGAATGTACCACCAAAGCCTTGAAGCGTTTGATACCCCAACACTTCATATTCCTGATATGTGCCTGCTGTACCATGTACTTGTATGAGAAAGTATCCTGCTCTATTTGTATTGCTTCCTTTGTGTGAAATCTCTGGTGTTCCTGCCAGTCCCTGTTTCCTATTAATAACTGACCACACTAAGCAGGAGAGCACACTGTGGTCAGTTCTCTAGCTGTGTTGGGAACTCTGTGTACTCTTCCTCAATGGTCCAAGGAATGTAGGCCAGCTACTGGCGTCCAGAGCAGCGGCAGCAGGTATCTCTGTGTGCGCTAAACATACTGGTGCCGGGGCAGGCACTCTCACATGTGAAAACAGATAGACACTTGCTTAAAAACAGAAAACTATTAATGATGAATAATATCCAAAATGCAGATCAGCATGCAATAGGATAATGTATCAAGGCTTTATAGGTGAGTCCATGTAAGTAGTAAATAAAGTCTCCTTAGTGATAATATCCACCATCCATCACCCTGAACTGCAGTGCCTCCACCAAAAGCTGTACAAACTGCTTATCCAGCTCCTATAAGAAACCTTAAGTTTGGTGTGTCAGCCGGCACACAACCAAACAAACCCGTCCTTCGAGATACTGACAGGGCTCCGCCCTATGCATTTCATCACAAATGACGTCGTCATGTGAGTTGCAGTGACGGCCGCTCATTAGGGGCGCACGGGCACCCCCTATTGCAAGCGCCCAGCCCCCTTATCTACATGGACGCATGGAATTCTATGGATTTTTTTTCTTTTTAGAAGCACATGGTTAGAGCCTGAGGCTCTAATTGGCTTCAAAAAGGGCAGGCTCAGGGTGCAGAGCACTGCGCCCTGAGCCCACCCTGTTGTGTGACGTTAGCAAATTAATTTTTGCTAATGTCTACCTGTTTCCCCTCCCTAAGACCCCATTGGCTGGAGACCCAATTGGCTGGGAGGAGAAGCAATGGCTGGGACACGCAGGAAACGGAGGGCGGAAGCCGCCGCAGCAGCCATGACCTGCACGGGGTAAGTGCGGGGCTGATGGGAGCCTGGCAGGCGGGAGGTCGAGCCGGTGACCGGGGTGGGGGGAGGGGCATGGTGTATGGTGGCGGACTCAAGTGATGTGGAGAGCTTAGTGTGGGGTGGTGGGCTGGAGCCACGGGGGGGAGGGGGGTCTGTAGTCAGGTCTGCCTGCCACCCCCGCTCCCTCAACTGATGGAGCATCAGCCATCACTGGTAGGTTGTACAGCATATGGTCCATGGTAAATTTGTTTGGTAAATTTCAATAAACATTTTGCGCAATGAGAATGTTCTCTGTATCATCGTTTATGATCTTAACACGCTGATTGGAGCCAATGGTGGACAAGACAGAGGTGAAAGGAAGAGAATAGTCTGTATAATGTATTATAAAAGCACTTCCTGACCTCATTGAAGAAAGGGGTCAACATATCAGTTTTGCATCTGTGTGGAGCACAGGTGAATATACAGGCTAACATGAAGGAGAAGTTTTTTATGAAGGTGGATGGCACTTTCTTAATGATGAAGAGACATTTTGGATTGACAATTTACTGTGGCACAATGGTTTATGCTACCAATCATTGGCTGATAATTAACATTTTCAAAATGTATTTATATATGTTGTATTAATTTCTTTTGGGTTGTCACATTGTAGTTCACGAAGGATGTTACTTATTACTAAGTGACATTTAATTTACATGGTATTTATTTCATTGATAATTTTATATGCACAAATTGAAAGAGGTATTTTAGCACATTTAATAGGACAGCTCTCATATATGTTATATATACACATCTCTTAAATGGTCGCCCCACCAGCAGCAGATTCCCACATTTCCTTCAGTCCTCCACCACTTGTTTGTCACTTACTCCACTCCCTTACACATGTCACTGCTGGTGTTTTGCAACTGGTCACAACAAGAACCTACCACTCTTACATGGAGATGGGGAGAGAATCCTCAGTCCTGTGTAAGTTATGACTTACTGTACTCCACCACCACAAATCTCTTGCAGGACCACACACCATTGATGGGAACCACTACTGACGAGACTTCAAAAAATGGCTTCAGCTGGCTCTCCAACCCATCCCGATGCAACATCCTTTAGGAGAGCCAGCTGAAGGCATTTTTTGAAGTCTCATCAATTGTGTGCGGTCCTGTGGGGGATTTGTGGTCACATGGTAGAGTTAGATGGGTTCTTTCTAAGAGACCATCATCTGGCAGGAGTGTCTGAGCCGGCCAGGGATATACTTGGAGCATTAAGCGGTGCTTTTTCTTTTTGGGTTTTTATGACTAACACAGTACTAACCAGGACATTTTTAAGCAGGAATGTGGTGGAACGCAGTTCCGGCAACCCCAGTACTGAATGTATGTAATAAGGGGTGCTTGGGTGTGCTGGAGGGTCTATTGATGCTGACTGCTGTGGGATCCTTTGTTGCTGGGGGGGTAGAGAGGTCTATTGTTGCTGGTAGGGGATCTATTGTTGCACAGACATTCACTTTAAAATTGGGCATCTACAGTCAAAATGTTATTGAAACCCATGAGTTTTGGGTTTCCCTGTCAAAGGTCTTATGTTGCTGGGGGTCAATTGTTGTTGGGGGATCTACTGTTGAGAGAGTGGTCTACTGTTGCTTGCTGCTGGAGCGTCTATTCATGCTGACTGCTGTGAGAACTATTGTTGCTGGCGGGGGTCTGTTATTGTGGGGATCTATTGTTGCTGGTGGGGGGTTTATTGTTGCTATGGTGGATCTGGTGTTGCTGGGAGGGGATCTATTTTTGCTAGGGGATCTATTTTGGCTGGGGGTCTATTTCTTCTGGCTGCAGGGGATCTATTTGGCTGCTTTTCTTGTTAAGTAATTTGTGTGAAATGTGTTAACACCACAAAATGATACCTGGTTCTGTTTTCTCTAAAAGGAGCAGGACTGGGAGATGGGTAGAGGGTGGAACCAAGGGATGGTGCTCAGCAGTATGTAGAGGGCAGAGACAAGGGGGGACTTGGAAGGGGGGAGTACCTGCACCCATTCTCTGAGAAAAAAAACCCTGGTACTAACAACCCTAACAGCAGAGGAGTGCTCCATAGCTACAACAGAAAATAAATGGAAATTCATCCTAAGTGAAACAATGTGAGGGAACTCCCTCACCCAAGAACTAGTGTCCTGACTGGAAGATCTGCCTTCTATTTCTATTCAGATGACCACTCAAAATTTGGGGTCTTTCTTCGCTTTCACTCTTTGTCGTCATATCCACTATAACAAACAGAGAGGGTGAATCCCCCCAACAGGGACACAGACAGCAATAAAAACCTCTCCACCCCATCCAAAAAAAAAAAAGTTTTGTCTGTAGCTCTACTTTAACCACGTCACCCCCCTAGGACATACAGGTGCATCGTTAGGTTGAAGTATCTGTACTGGGATCATGCAGCTGCAGCCATGATCCAGGAAACAAAATTTTCAGCCGGCAATGGGATTTACTGTAGAAAGGATCTGAGCATCTCTACAGCTGACTGATTACTTCTATGGAGCATGGAAGGGGGTTCCCTCTCCCACCACAAATACTGGTCTCTTCATTTTAATGGGGGAGCCAGGGAGCGCTGCGACTGGTCCATTCAACTGCTCAAAGAGGAAAGGCAGGTAAATCTGTACTGGCCCCTCCTCTCTGATATCAGAAATCGCAAGCGACAATGATTCTGGTTTCGGTTTGTTTGTTGGTAAGTCGTTACCAGCTTGTAAAGCATCTGATCCAACCGAACAGGTTAGCATCCATCATTGCTTCCCAGGAGGACATCGTAGGGTGAGTTGAAGAGTCCCACTTAAGGAGGATTTCTTTTTTGGCATTGTATAAGAGATAAGAGATTAGCAATTTGGCAAGATGAGATCGCTGCTCATCCTCATGAATCCCAAGAAGGACCAACTCCGGGTAAGCTGGAAGTGACAACTGCAACCTAAGATTAATTAATTCAAAAAGTCGAGCAGTCCCAAAACAACTGCAGGTAGGACACTAGGTGAAGGCGACACCGAGGACACTTCGGATCACATGTCGAGTACATCCCATGGAGCCTCACAGGTGTGTAGTACATCCTTTGCAGAAACTTTACTTGTGTAAAGGTGTGATTTTACCAGGACCCATTGTCTTTGATTATGAAAAGTATTTTTGGAGATGAAGGATACATATAGATGCCTAGATATTCTGGTGTTTACTTATATTATTATTTATTTTTCAGGTTTAGGAGGACCAAGCTTTACAGTGGGCAAATCCTTGTGGCTCCTCTGGGCACTGGTGTTTAATAACTCCGTTCCCATACAGAATCCTCGTGGTACTACAAGCAAGATTATGGTGCTAGTCTGGGCCTTCTTCGCTGTCATCTTCTTGGCCAGTTACACAGCCAACCTTGCTGCATTCATGATTCAAGAGCAATACATAGACACAGTGTCTGGCCTAAGTGACCGAAAGGTAAGAGCATTCCCTAGCTAAATTGGTAAACTGTTAACTGTATTGAGAGGAACATAGGGGTTTCTTTACTAAAGCTGGAGAGTGCAAAATCAGGCTCACTTCTGCATGGAAACCAATCGGCTTCTAACCTCAACTTGTACAAATAATCTTTGCCAATAAAACCTGGAAGCTGATTGGTTTCTCTGCAGAAGTGTGCCTGATTTTGGTACTGTTCAGTTTTAGTAAATAAGCCCCATTGCTGAAAGTTCTATCTGCAGTTTTGAGTTCCCTGCATAACATACTGGCACGGTTCTGTTAAACATAATGCTAGTTGTGGACCAGTATTTTGGGAGGACAACACTAGGTTTCAAATTGGCAAACCATGCTAGCAGTTTGTTTCCCTCTTGTGACCACCGCTGAAAATTTGTGATGGCATTTACCAAGAATGCTGTAGAAAGATGAAGATGCAGGAGATGGCAAGAGGAGTGAGGAATTTTCACAGTTTAACCAATGCCATACATAAACATAAAGGTAAAATAAGTATTGAAGACGCCACCATTTTTCTACGTAAATATATTTCTTTCTTTTTTTTTTTTTTTTTGTTTACAGGAAAAATTGGTGGTACGGGAGTATATTACATATAAAAAAGAATTGTTCAGATAAACTATTGCATACATGTAATAACATCATTTTATAATAATTATTCTTTTAGCCTGAATACACAAGTATTGATTGTAAAAAAGAAGGGGACACTGATAAAATAAAGATAAATTAAATGAAATACATTTGAATACATTTTTAACATATTGTCATTATGATGAATGAGTATTTAAATTCCACCATAGATATTACCAAAATGTAAGTTCAGTTATTTAGGGGTTGAAAGAGAATTTCAGCGTGTTTGAACCATGGATCCCATTTTTTGTTGTAGAAATGTGTAGTGTTATATAATGTATGAAAAACTCTTTCCATGAGACAGATTGAATTCAATCTTGCTTTCAATTGATTGATAGGGAATAAATATGACTTCCAATGAAAAGCAATTAACTAGTGAATCGCTACGCTTATCGTATGGATAAGTCTCATGTGTGGTATGAAAATGCCAGGAATAGCTGTAAATAATAGACAGTTATATAGGGAAAGATTAATACGTGTGTCAGAAATAGCTGAAGCAAAGTTTTCTAGTTGGTGCCAGATATGTGAAGTTTTATCGCAAACCCAGAAAATGTGGGAAAAAGAGCCTGAGGATGGACATCCTCTAAAACAAGTTGATGGAGTTGATAGGAAAATGACATGCAATTTATTAGGGGTATAGTACCATCTTGTAAATAATTCAATGGTCGTTTCTCTTACTGTGAGTGATCTTGTGCATTTGTGGAGGTTTATAATGCTATCACTCCATTCCTCAGTAGAGAAAAATATGTTGCATTTCAGTTCCTATTTTTGCATGTTATGCCGCGTACACATGGCCGGACTTCCCGACAGGAAAAGTCAGATGGGAGCTTTCGGTTGGACATTCCAACCGTGTGTATGCCCCATCGGATTTTTTCTGTCGGCATTTCCAACATGTTCTAAATCTCTCCGTCGGAAATGGCAACGGAGTTTAGACCGTTCGCAAGTCCGGCCGTGTGTACGCGGCATAAGAACGTTTCTCTTGTGAGTCAAAATGCACTAGATTTTGGTATATTTCTGAAATTAGGCTTCTTGCTCTTGGGCTTTTTAGGCATACAGTAGCTTTTCATAAAATGTGGAGGGGTCTGTGTCTGTCGTATTATAGTAAGTATTATAAAATTGTCTAATTTGTAGATACCTATGATGTTCATTATTTGGTATATGATATATGTCTTTAGGGACTGAAATGAGGTGAAATTGGAGTTTTCAATGAATTTATGTAAGGCTGTAAGGATGTTAAATTTCCATATAGACCTGGAGGGTATTTTGGACCTCCTAAAAACATAGAGGAGGGGATTTAGAGGTCAGATTGTATTTTTTTTTATATAGTCTCCATAGCTGTAAAGAATGAAGAACTAATTGATTTAAATCTACAAACCTTTTTTGTGGGATATTTGTAGACCATAGTATACCCCAATAGAGAGTAAGGCTCGGTTCACACCTACGCGAATTGGATGCGATTTACACCGCATCCAATTCGCAGAACATTTTAAAGTCTATTAGTTTGAATGATTCTGGTTCGCATATGTGCATTGCATTCGCACTCCGCATTGTCCAATAAACGTGTGCGTTTTCTAGGCATTGAGGTGCGAATTGCAGGCACATAATTCTCTATGGGAACGCATTTGATTCGCAGATGTGTTCTGTTCTGAACACAAATTCTCTCCCCCTCCTCACTACACCTCCCCCCTCTCCCAGGTCAGCTGATAAGTGGTTCCTCTCCATTGTAGCTGCAGAACAGCTGCTTTTTCTCTTCGCAGAGAAACCGGAGCTGGAATTCGCACCAGACTAGTGTGAACCCAGCCTAAGGATATATAGATTTATTTTGAAATTGGACCCAGGGGATCTTTGAATTAGCAATGTGCCCTTTGGCTATTTGGGACAGATGTGCTGCTAAATAGTATAAACCAAAGAAAAGCACACACAAATCTTCAGGTGCAGATGGATGACAGGTGCAGACCCTGGCTTACCACCGTCCAATGGACAATTTTTCTTTATTTTATTTGCTAAATAGTATATCCAGAGGTAAATATACTTCTAAAAGTGCTGTTGATGTGAAATTTTCACCACATGTCGGTGACAACCCATGCAATAAATACATACAAAGACACCAAAACAAATAAGTTCAGGAATGAACAAATATTGTGCGACATAAAAAATGTTGCGGCAAAAAAATTGGGCCAGATGGCAACTGATTAAGAAGTTCTCTTTTTGGGGGTCCATACATCTAAAAAAGACACAGCATGCTTCCTTTTACAGAACATTCTACCAGTAGCCTTTAATAAAATAATGATATGAAACATGGGGTTGAGTTTGTATTAAAGAAGATTATCATTTAGATGTGTCCACTGATGTTTTTGAATATAGTCCTAGATATTGACCCAATACTGTGAGTCAGTAAACTGACATATGAAGACTTCTGACATGTCCAACTTCCAGATTTTGGGCCGGTTCACACCACAAAAACACAGTCTGGAAGTGTTTCTGCATGCTTTTTTACATGTGTTGTTGACATGTTTTTATTGTGTTCCGGTGCATATTCCCCCCGATTTTTGGCTCGATTCACCCATGTGATTACGGGACTTTGATCTGATTTTGCACCAGCATTAGATAAGAAGGAATTCTTATGAGGCTTTGATAAGCTTAGTGTTTTTTTTTTTTACCTTCACCTCTCCTCCAAGGTCATCCTTGCGACCTAAAAACTTTCCTCCCAAGCACATTCTATTGCATTTTTATTGTGCACTTTTTACTCGTAAACGCGTGAAGTGCATAGGGCAGCCTAAGAACTTGAATAGACTGCCCTATGTGCTATAAACGCCCTAAAGTAGCTCAAGAACCTTTTTGGCCATGGATCTTTGCGTGCTTTTTCAGTGCATGTTTTGGTGCGCTTATAGTGCACGGCAAAAATGCGGCCAGGGGCGTTGCTAGGTCTACAAAAGACCTTGGGCTAGAGCCCATAGCAGCGAAGTAAAGAAAGTCATACGCTTGGGCGGGCATACACGTATATAATATACATGTGTGTGTGTATATATATATACCGTTACATATCTGAGTGCAGATCCCCCTCCCTACTTACATCAGGGTCCCCAGAGCCCGTCTCATTACATCAGCGTTCCCAGAGAGCCCCCCTTACATCAGGGTCCCCAGAGCCCCCATCATTACATCAGGGTGCCCAGAGAGCCCCCCTTACATCAGGGTCCCCAGAGAGCCTCCCCCTTACATCAGGGTCCCCAGCGAGCCCCTCCTTACATCAGGTTCCCCAGAGCTGCCCCACCTTTAGCAATAAACATAAGCCTCCTAAAGTTTCTTACCTTCTTTAAATTCACAATGTGTGAAGGGGGAGGCGGGGCACTGGCAGCAGCCAGGTCTAAATGAGAAGGTTCCACACTGGGAGGGAGCGGAGTTAGACAAACTGGTTGGTTAATAGCAACCAACCACAGAGGAGACAGTGAGCCGGGAGGTGTGGCAGAAGCCAGCCCAGGACATGACTGCAAGCACGAAAAGTTCAGCTCTCCTTTGAATGCCAGGGGCGGAGTCACGTGGTCGGTTGCTAGACACTTAGTGGTCCTAGCAACCAACCACCGCAGGAAGGGCGACAGGGCCGGTGCAAGGATTTTTGACTACACAGGCGAAGGTGCATTTTGGTGCCCCCCTCCCCTCCCATTCTTCCTCCTGCTCCACCCCCTCCCCCATATGGCTTACACTTGCGTGCCCTCTGGCGGCTCCATTAAGCTATAGTGATTCTAGTGCTTAGAGTGTGTGGTTAACTCACAGAAAGAAAAACCCCACCAAAACGGTCAGTTATTGCATACATTGCACAAGACATTGTCAGAGACTGCAGACACGGCACACAGGACAGTCAGAGATTGCATACATGGCACACGGGACAGTCAGAGATTGCATACATGGCACATGGGATGGTCAGAGATTGCATACATAGCACACGGGATGGTCAGAGATTGTATACATGGCACACGAGATGGTCAATGATTGCATACATGGCACAAGAGATTTCAGAGACTGCATACATGGCACAAGGGATGGTCAGAGATTGCATACATGGCACATGAGATGGTCAGAGTTTGCATAAATGGCACATGGGCTGGTCAGAGATTGCATACATGGCGCAAGGGCAGGACTGGTAGAATAATGTACACAGCTTGCTTGCCTTACCACATCTCCCAGAGAAATCTTCACCTGTGACTGTGCTTTACCACCACTGCCAATCGTGCTATTCTGGGCCTTCTGCTGGCCTTGGCCCCTCCCCCTGGTTTCACTCAACTGTAGGCTCCTCCCCGGGCTCCCTCTCTTCTCACACACTCTGTGTGCTGCTCAAAATGAAGGCGTTTGTGACCCTCTCAACTACCGCCCAGGTGGGAGGGATTTTTTTTTTCATGATCCAGGCAGCGATCCTCACTGAAGAGAGGGGGTGGTCTTTGACTGTGTTACAGTCTTGCTCTGCGCTGCAGCTTGCAGAGGAGGAGTGCAGTAAGCAGGGCTGGGACTGTAGTAAGGGGATGCGAGCAGGTGTAGTAAACAGGGCCCGGCCATGGTTGTGCTGCTCCGCCTCCTGTCAGTGTACTGAGCTGGACTGGGTACAGGTGCCATGCTAACAGGGCCGGCCACCAGCGCCAGTATAAGCAAATCTTTGAGAACCCCTGGCTTTGACACCCCCCTCTCCTGGCGCCCTCAGGCGGCCACCTTATGCTGGCGCCAGCCCTGAGTGGCGAGCAGGAACCGGGACTGCTGCGGCGGGAGTAGGGCACCACTGCACCCGGTAAGAGACTCTGGGCTATGTGCCCCAGATTCGGGGCTATAGCCCTAGAAGCCATCCCCTAGCAATGCCACTGCATGCGGGTGCTAATGGCGATTGGGGTGTCATCAACAATTAGCCTGCGTTTACATCTGGGCATTTCCAAACACGCAGCAACCCACACAAAAAAGGCACACTTTGCCTTGCGTTTTGGAAATGCGCTGCAAACGTGCATCACCCTTGCATTGCCATAATGGCATGCTAACTATTGTTATAAAAATGTTCAGGGTTGTGGGACATTCGTCTGCGAACCTCTGACCTCGGAGGACCTTTAGAGGGTATGCCCACCAAGAGGGTGCAGAGCTGGAAGAGACATGTCCCCATTATCCATCAGCTGCTGGGGTCGCTAAATGCCATAGTAAGTCAGGGCAGTGGCCTTATCTGGGAGCCTGTTAAACAAATCTGGGAGCCCAGGATGCTGTCTGGCAGCCCAGGCTGCTGCTGCCCCAGTTCCTTGGTGCATAACTATGGCGTGGCGGAGTGTGCCTTTTACAGCCCCAGCACTAGACGGAAGTTACAGATACTGATTAAATTCAAATTTGGTGAGGGCTTTGCCCTTCTCAGCCGTAGCCTAGGGTGGGAGTTGCAGGAGTTGCAGCCACTTCTCAAATTCAAGTCTGCCACCTTTTCCTGTTGGTATCCCACACTCCTGTGCAGAACAAGGGCTTTTTCTGCTCAGAGGCTGCTCAGCCTCAATCTTGCAGGGGCTTACTGTGCAGGTGTTTGCTATTTTATTCACATGCTGTTGGCTGGCCATTTCTCTCCCTGCTTCCTCCTGGTTATGTTCCTTGGATGTTCTGGGCTCCCACTGCCAACAGAGATTGGTCACAGAAGGCATACCCCCTTTCTACCCTGCAGCACAGTTCTTAAGTACGCCTGTGGGGTTTTTCTCTTCCTACACATGGCAGATCATAGGCACAAAAGGAATGGGTCATTGGGCCTTTCCAGTTCACACTCAGATAATGGCTCAGGAAGTTCCACAGCATCTTCCCTAATGGCCCTGATTTTGATAGTGTGGACCTCCTGCCCTCAGCTTGAGTCACTATCCTCATCATAAGTCTTCCTAGCCCCTTTTGGCGCAACCCCATCCTCTTGTGTTTCAATAGAGGAAATTTCAGCCAGTGTGTCTTATTTTTTGAGTAGGCTTTCTGCTATATCTGTAGTTGTCAGATCACAAGGGATGCAATCAGACTTCCTCTGCCTCTTTTCAGGAGTCTATCTCTGATTCTAAACTTACAGGTTCTATGCTCTTTGAAGAGGAGGAGAAGGAGGGTTTCTATTCTGCCTTGAAAAACTCAGCACAGGAGGATACCTAATTAGCTAATATCTCTCCCAAACTGAAGAATAATTTTTCTATCCCTATTAATGCCGTACTTATGTGCTGTGCTCTGGAGCAACCTGCATCAACCAATGGTCAGCAGCCACCAAAAAGTCCCCTGTTTTGCATGGGGACTGACCTTAGCTTAAAAAGATATTTGCCTCTCCCAAGCATTGTACTCAGTAATACTCTATTGAGAAGGTGTTCCTGCTGTGTCTGTTATGGGTCCAGCATTTCCTACATCAAAAACCGCGTTTATCCTCTTATTGAGGCAGTCTAGGACCATGTGGATACGAGGTTAGAAGCGCTTTTTATGGCACTGTTTTTTTCTGGCTGATCCTGCTATGCAACCTACTACCATGTAAGTTTTCCAGACCTTGGCTGTGTGCTCCAAGGCATGGTTCAAAACCCTGGGTTAAATTTTTACAAATCCATCTGTCCTCCATCAGTTGGAGCTCTTGCCTATTCCCTTAAGCTACTGTTGCTTCAGAATTAAAAAATTCTGTATGGAATCTGCCAGGTCAGTTATCCCTTCTCCTCAACCGGGGGATCTTCTGGCCTCTGTTAACATCAAGGACATCTTTTTACACAAAAAGCATTGCACCTTTGATCAGCAGATTGTGGTTGCCAAGCAGGATCTATGCATACTGTCTGTTAAACTTGCTGCCCGTACGATGTATGGGCAGACAATTTACACTAAGACAGAAAGACTCAATGAACTACTAGAGCGCTCAACAGCACCCTGGAAGTTTATTAAGAACAAAAGCTGTCGTTACTTGTAGTTCATTGACTCACAGGGATTTTAAATAGTGACAGCAGGTATGGGGAGAAGATCCCTGACCTGCTGTTGCAGGGAGTGCGGGGAATGGCTGCAGGATTGATAACATGTTACATGTTCAACCCTAAAAATAGATGGAACATGTAACATCATCATGTTCCCAAAGGTGAACTTATCCTTTAAATGTTAAAGGTTTTAGTTATATGATGGTGTAGATGGGATTGTACACTACCTTCCTCTAGCGAAAGCATGAGAGCTGGAAAAGGTTGTCCTTCTGACTCAAATACAAGGTTGTTTGTTCTCCTAAAAACATATAGACTTCTTGGCTAGTTATAAAAACTATACAAAAAGAAATTGGAACAAAAGCAGATCCATTGCCCACAGCAACAAATTGAATCCCACTTTCCCAAAAAGAGAAATGTTAAAACCTGAATGGTTGCTACAGACAACAACCTTGCTTTGTTCCCAATCTCCAGTTTTCTACAAATAGTGTTTTTTTGTGTTTAATCTGTTTTTAGGTAGGATTTAATTAATGGAAAATCGATAGATAATTTTCTTACTAGCGTATTTCTATTTATTTTCTGCTTCAATTGACCTAACCTGGATTTATTCAATCACATCAAGCCTTTCTTTTACGTCAGTTCATTAACAAGTCTTTTTACTTTTTTATAAGATGAATGCAATTAGCACATCTAGCAGGATGCTTAGAAATGTAGCACAAAGAGAGGAAAGTAGACTGCCAGAAAGCTATCTTGATGGAGTTTGTATAGTAGCAATTAACAACATGGCACCTTATCAAAATGCCATGATACTGCAACATTCTTCTACTACACGACCACAGGGCACACAATCTCTGAAAAAAAAACATAACAAAGAAAAAGGATAGATAGATAGATACAGTATATATAGAGTGGATATAAATAGTCTACACACCCCTGTTAAAATGTCAGGTTTTTGTGAGGTAAACAAATAAGACAAAGATAAATTATTTCAGAAATGTTTCCACCTTTAATGTGACCTATAAATTTTACAACTCAATTGAACAACAAACTGAAATTTTTTAGTTGGAGGGAAGTAAAAATAAAAAAACTAAAATAATATGGTTGCATAAGTGTGCACACCCTTAAACTAATACTTTGTTGAAGCACCTTTTGATTTTATTACAGCACTCAGTCGTTTTGGGTATGAGTCTATCAGCATGGCACATTTTGACTTGGCAATATTTGCCCACTCTTCTTTGCAAAAACACTTCAAATCTGTCAGATTGTGAGGGCATCTTCTGTGCACAGCCCTCTTCAAATCACCCCACAGATTTTCAATCAGATTCAGGTCTGGGCTCTGGCTGGGCCATTCCAAAACTTTAATCTTCTTCTGGTGAAGCCATTCCTTTGTTGATTTGGATGTATGCTGTGGGTGCTGAAAGATGAAGTTCCTTTTCATATTCAGCTTTCTAGCAGAAGCCTGAAGGTTTGTGCCAATATTGACTGGTATTTGGAACTGATCATAATTCCCTCTACCTTGACTAAGGTCCCTGTTCCAGCTGAAGAAAAACAGCCCCAAAGCATGATGCTGCCACCACCATGCTTCACTGTTGGTATGGTGTTCTTTTAGTCATGTGCAGTGTTGTTTTTGCATCAAACATATCTTTTGGAATTATGGCCAAAAAGTTCAACCTTGGTTCCATCAGACCATAACACATTTTCCCACATGTTTTTGGGAGACTTCAGATGTGTTTTTGCAAAATTTAGCCGGGCCTGCATGCTTTTCTTCGTAAGAAAAGGCTTCCGTCTTGTCACTCTACCCCATAGCCCAGACATATGATGAATACGATGATTGATTGTTGTCACATGTACCACACAGCCAGTACTTGACAGATATTCCTGCAGCTCCTTTAACCGGTTCCTGACTGGCTCACGCACATATACTGCGGCACAATGGCACTGCTGCGCGAAACCCTGTATGGGTACGGAGTTCCCTTTAAGAGCCGCCAGAGGGCACGCATGTGCCTGCTGCATGGCCGGCGACCCAATGCTCGTGGCCAGCACGGGAATTTATGTGTGTAAACAAACAAATCCCTGTTCTGTTAGGGGAGAGGAGACATATCGTTTGTTGCTACTAAGTAGGAACAATGATATGTCTCCTTCCCTAGTCAGTCTTATCTCCATACAGTTAGAACACACATAGGGAACCCACATTTAACCCCTTGATCGCCCCCTAGTGTTAAGCCCTTCTATGCCAGTGACATTTATACAGTAATCAGTGCATCTTTATAGCACTGATTGCTGTATAAATGTCAATGGTCCCAAAAATGTGTGAAAAGTGTCCAATCTGTCCGTCACAATGTCACAGTACTGCTAAAAATTGCAGATCACCACCATTACTAGTAAAAAAATAAAAATAAAATAAAAATAAAATAAAACTTTCCCATAGTTTGTAGATGCTATAACTTTTGGGCAAATCAATCAATATACGCTTATTGTGATTTTTTTTTTACCAAAAATATGTAGAAGAATACATATTGGCCTAAACTGATGAAGAATTTTTTTTTTTATAACAAATGGGGGATATTTATTAGAGCAAAAAGTAAAAAATTATTGGTTTTTTTTCAAAATTGTCACCCTTTTTTTTGTTTATAGTGCAAAAAAATAAAAATCGCAGCGGTGATCAAATACCACCAAAAGAAAGCTCTATTTGTGGGGAAAAAGGACGCAAATTTAGTCTGGGTACAGCGTCGCATGACCATGCAATTGTCAGTTAAAGCGACACAGTGCCAAATTGTAAAAAGTGCTCTGGTCAGGAAGGGGGTAAAATCTTCTGGGGCTGAAGTGGTTAATGTTGCTGTAGGTCTCTTGGTAGGCTCCCTTACCAGTTTTCTTCTCATCTTTTCATCAATTTTGGAGGGACGTCCAGTTCTTGGTAATATCATTGTTGTGCCATATTTTCTCCACTTGATAATGACTGTCTTTACTGTGTTCCATGGTATATCTGGAAATTCTTTTGTACCCTTCTCCTGACTGATACCTTTTAACAATGAGATCCCTCTAATGCTTTGGAAGCTCTCTGCGGACCATGGCTTTTGCTGTAGAAAGTGAATAAGAAAATGTCAGGAAAGACCTACTAGAACAGCTGAACTTTATTTGGGGTTAATCAGAGGCACTTTAAATGGGAGGTGTGTACTGACTCCTATTTTACATGAGTTTGAATGTGATTGCTTAATTCTGAACACAGCTACACCCCCAGTTATAAGAGGGTGTGCACACATATGCAACCACATTATTTTAGTTTTTTACATTTACCCCCCCCCCTCCCAAAAAAAAAAGATTTTGGTTTATTTTTAAATTGAGTTGTACAGTTTATAGGTCACAATAAAGATGGAAAAAGTTCTGAAATGAATTATCTTTGTCTCGTTTTTTTACATCACAGAAACCTGACATTTTAACAGGGCTGTGTGGACTTTTTATACCCACTGTAGATAGATTGATTTAATATTTCGCAGTTATTGGTAAGTGTCTCATAGCATGACAGCAGGGCAACTAGTAATTGCAGAATGAAAGATCATCAGTGGAACCATGTTTCTCTCAGTAGAGGACACCTTTAGCAGTTCGCTGATTGTAGTTGGTAACATATGGGGTGGCAAGAGAAGAACAGACAGACAGTGTCGTTTTTCAAACAACTTTTTCTCCAAAAGACCAGAATTCATAAAACATTAAGTTTGGAAGATATCCAGATCAGATATTAAATTTACTTTACCAACACGTAGAGATGCCCCAGTTTCACTTTACAGATCTTCAACACTTACAGAGCAATGGGATAAATCAATTCCCTTTAAGAACTCAGCTACTATCTGTTGTGAAAATTTAAATAAACTTCTATGTTAAAAAAAAGAACTCAGCTACTACTCACAGCCCTTCCAAATAAATTGGGCTACTCCAGGCACTAATGCCGCGTACACACGAGCGGACTTTTCGACCGGACTAGTCCGGTGGAAAATTCGACCATGTGTGGGCTTCATCGGACCTGCAGCGGACTTTTTCGGTCGAAAATCTGACGGACTTTAGACTTGGAACATGTTTCAAATCTTTACGTCGGAACTCCGCCAGACCCAGTTCCTATCGAAAAGTCTGCTCGTCTGTATGCTAGTCCGACGGACAAAAACTGACGCTAGGGCAGCTATTGGCTATCAACTTCCTTATTTTAGTCTGGTCATACCTCATCACATACGAATCAGTCGGACTTTGGTGTGATCGTGTGTAGGCAAGTCCGTTCATTGGGAAAGTCCGTTGGAAGTATCCCTGTTGAAGACACGTGATCCCTGTGTCGAACACGCGTAGGGGAGGGGCCAGGACGGAGCGAGAGGCAGTGTATCTGCTGTTTGACGAGACGTACACCATATCCTCACTGTTACAGCAGCTGTATGCTTTACATAAAGCGGTACACTGACGCACCTAACGATCGTGAGTACCCCATTTGGGGGAGTGCTTTTAATTTCTGAATACATTTTTAAAAACAATATTATACTATATAGTTTTTTCTTCTCATCCATCTGTACACACTGCAATGGAGCCTGAGATCCTGTGATCAGCATAGAGCCCTGTGGTGGTTCAAAAGCGTGATTTGACTTTGTTTAGCGACTAAGTCACACGCTCTGAGGTGAGCGCATTGCCTTGGGGGTCACCTGCGGCACTAAGAAATTATGAGCATGCTTAACTACATCACTAGTGGATATCACGTATAAGCACGTTCATTGTTTATTTCCAGGACTTCATAGTTTATTATATGATCTATTTTTTCAAAAAAGGACTGTTTTTTTTTCACATGAACTGTGTGGCACTTAGCAATTTTGTTGAATTCTGAATCCAATTTGGCACTAAGCACTTTTTTGGAATTTATTTGTTTTTATGTATCTATGCACTTGTATAACACTGTCATCAGATATATTTATTATTACATATGCACTTTGATGCGTTTATATATTTGTATATTTCATATATGATCACTTATTTATTAGCACAGACCATTTTTTACCCATTGAGAACATATCACTTAGATACCTAGGCGTTTATATATATAGCAGTTTTGGCATGCTATAATACCAAGTAACATATTTAGCACACCCTAGCGCAGCGTATTTTTCTTTTATATTTCCGTTAGAAGTCCATCGGATAGTCCGTCGGACCAGTCCGGTCGAAAAGTCCGCTTATGTGTACACTGCATAAGGCTTCTCATAGATGGAGGACCTCTGCAGTTTTAATACTTTCTGTCAGCACTGCACCTTGCAGAGTAGATTTCAACAGGAGTCAAATTTTCAGGCTTACTGAACGTCCTAGCTGCCCTCCCGACTGTCTGCAGAGCGAAACGAAAATCTGGACCCTAGCTGTCCCTGATAAGATGGGTTGCTGTCCCTAAGGATGGTGTTGTAAATAATGATATGTTGTAAATAAATGGATGATGATTAATGATGATTAATAATTATTAGTGTTATTATGGAAACTGCTGTACACATATATAAGGCTGGGTTCACAGCGTTGCAAATAGCAGGAGATTTTGACCGGCTCTCCAAGGAGCCGGTTCACATATCTCCGCAACAGGTCCGGTGCGTTTTTCAGAAAAACGCTGTGCGTCTTTTGGTCCGTTTCAGGTCTGAATTCAGCCCAAAATTCGGGCTGAAATTGGACCTGAAATGGT
Organism: Lithobates septentrionalis; assembly: GCA_037952835.1. Classification (NCBI taxonomy): domain Eukaryota; kingdom Metazoa; phylum Chordata; class Amphibia; order Anura; family Ranidae; genus Lithobates; species Lithobates septentrionalis. Next base: position 357,091 of record JBBDGP010002359.1, read on the forward strand.
GAACCAGGACATACCGGACCGCTGCTGTGAGACGGATGTGGGGATGGTGTGAACCCAGCCTAATGCAACTCCTCCAATCCAAATGAATACCTGAAGCAACTTGGTTTTCTAGGCAGATTGTCATTTGTTCTAGGATCCAATAAATGCTAAAGTCCATAGAGTACTTGCAAATAATACAATTATCAGAATCCTTTAGAGTCCCGTTCAGAATACTTACTGTAGTTCTTTTCTGTCATAGCAAACATAGAGGCACTCCAGCCACCCAGCATATTTATTCAATCTACAGTATATTATGCACCTAGGTAGCTTCCATGCAAGCAATAATGTATAATATATTCTAAACCTGTGCCTCCATAATCATTTTCTTTACTTAGAAGCTAAACTTACCTCCATACAGATTACTAGCATTAAGTTAAGCTGGAGGGGTTTCTGATTGGCTGACCACACGTTTTTGATCTTGACAAGAACAGACTTCTCTTGCAGTTTACTGGAAATAACAATTAAGGTCACTATGGCGTTTACCTTTACCAGGTTAACAAGTTACCCTTTAAATGCCATTTAACCTAAACAAGTACCACATAAATATTTACGACCCAATCAAGTCTATTTAGACGTCTATTTAGACAACCAACATTTTACAATGCCTTATAGATAACATTGTAAAGAACCTCCTTTGGAATGTTTAATTAACCAGTTCACGACCGCCCATAGCAGATTTACTGCTACAGGGCAGCCACTCTGTGCAGAATCATTTATATATACATGATTCTGCACATCCGGGTTTTGGACATGAGCGTTTGCTGCCGGCAGCTTGCTTCTGCTATGATTTTACACAGCGGTACTCTCCAATCATTCGGTGCGCTGACAGAATGATAGTCTGCCAATGTAAACAAGGTAGACTGTCATTCTGTGAGTACACAAGACATGGATCCTGCGTTAATGTGAAGCAGAAACACTGATCCATGTCTTTAACCACTTCAGCCCCAGAAGGATTTACCCACTTCCTGACCAGGCCATTTTTTGCGATACGGCACTGCATCACTTTAAATGACAATTGCGCAGTAGTGCAACACTGTACCCAAACATTTATGTCCTTTTTTCCCCCACAAATAGAGCTTTCTTTTGCTGGTATTTGATCATCTCTGCCGTTTTTACTTTTTGCGCTATAAACAAAAAAAGACCGTTAATTTTGAAAAAAACACAATGTTTTTTTAGTTTTTGCTATAAACAATATCCCGCCAAAAAATTTTAAAAAAAACAAATTTCTTCATCAGTTTAGGCCAATATGTATCCTTCTATATATTTTTGGTAAAAAAAAATTCACAATAAGCGAATATTGATTAGTTTGCGCAAAAGATATAGCGTCTACAAAATAGGGAATAGATTTATGGCATTTTTATTATTATTTTTTTTTACTAGTAATGGCGGCGATCTGCAATTTTTAGCGGTACTGCGAGATTGTGGCGGGCCAGAACGGAAACTTTTGACCTTTTTTTTGGGACCATTGACATTTATACAGCGATCAGTGCTATAAAAATGCACTGATTACCTTGTAAACATCACTGGCAGGGAAGGGGTTAACACTAGGTGGCGATCAAGGGGTTAAATGTGTTTCCTAGGGAGAGTTTCTAACGGTGGGGGGATAGGACTGCTTGGGGAGGAGACCGATCGCTATTCCTAAGTATTAGGAACAACAGATCTGTTTCCTCACCCCTGACAGAACGGAGATCTGTCTGTTTACATTGACAGATCTCCGTTCTGTCTGTCAGGAGCGATCGCGGGTGTACGCCGGACATCGCGGGTGCCAGGCGCACTCAGTAGCTCCTACATCATGCGGCAGTCGCGCACGTGCCCTATGCCCCTTAAAGCGCCTGCCGTGCAGGGGGCCAACCTGCCGCCATCAAACAATTGTGGCTGGTTGGCAAGTGGTTAAAGAGGAACTGCAGTCTGCTCACATAATTTGTAATAAAAACATCTTTGCTATTCTAAAGCTTCCCTCCAACCACTTTGCATATTATTTTAAATATACTGTGAATCTGTACTTGCAAAATATGCTGCAGAAATCTCCCTCCACTAAGTCTGGCTGTAGCCATTTTAACTGTGTGCAGCTAAAACTGCTGTCTGTTCACTTCATGGATTTACACTGGGGCACGCCTCCAGCTCTGCAGCTCTCATTGGCCCTCTTATGACTCATCCCCCCCCACCCTTCCTGGCAAACTCTCACTAGAGTGGGGGAGAGAGCTATCCATGATGTCATAAGTCTAGGCTTTTTACTAGACAAGAAACAGGAAGTGGGCTGTATATTGTATTTAATGGCAGAAAAAAAATGTTTTACTATCCAAAGTTAAAACAACAAGGGCAGAACGTACAGGTTTAGGAGATATTTTTTTTACCTACAGGTAAGCCTTATTATAGGTAAGTGTAGGTAAAAGTTAAAAAAAAAAGGTATACAACCGCTTTAATAGATGGAAAGTTGAAAAAATGACTGAAGGTCCACTTTAAGTACTAAAAGCACCTCCCCCACAGTTAATAAGCACTCCCTAGGAACAAATAACCCTTTGTTCACCCCTGATGGTAACCCCTTCCCTGCCAGTGTCATTAGTACAGTAACTGCATATTTTTAGCTGATCATTGTATTAGTGTCACTGGTCCCCAAAAAAGTGTCAAAAGTGTCAGTTAAGTGTCCGACTTGTCCTGCCACAATATCGCAGTTCCTCTATAAGACGCTGATCGCCGCCATTACTATTAAAAAAAACAAAAATAAATAAAAAAAATTTCCCATAGTTTGTAGACGCTGTCATTTTTGAGCAAACCAATCAATATACACTTATTGGGATTTTTTACCAAAATATGTAGCAAAATACATTTTGGCCTAAATTGATGAGGAAAATAGATTTTTTAAATTTTTTTATTGGATGTGTTTTAGAGCAGAAAGTAAAAAATATTGTTTTTTTTTTTCAAAATTGTCAGTAGTTCTTTGTTTCTAACGCAAAACATAAAAACCGCAGAGGTGATCAAATACCACCAAAAGAAAGCTCTATTTGTGGGAAAAAAAGGACATACATTTCATTTGGGTACAGCGTCACACGACCGCACAATTATCTGTTAAAGTAATGCAGTGCCGTATCACAAAAAATGGTCTGGTCAGGAATAGGGATGAGCTCGATGTTCGGGTCGAACACAAGTTCGACTCGAACATCGGGTGTTCGCCCGTTTGCCGAAGAGCAAACATTATGGGACATTCGCCCCATAATGCACTGCGTGATCGCAGTGAATTTCTGTATGATGATTGGCCAAAGCATGCACCTGACCTGCATGCTTTGGCCAATCCAGGCGTGCTCTGCTAAGGGAGAAATAATTGGCCAAAGGCAGGGTGGAGTGGATAACAAAGCCGTCCTCATCCTCCTCATCCTCTGTCACCCAGGCTCAGAGTAGTTTGCCTTCCAACGCAGCTGCCAAAGCGGCCTATTCCACCGGTTCCTTGTCCACAGTCACTCCTTCCGTAGCTCCACCATGCACGGAGGAGTCCCCAGAATTATTCGACCACGGTGTCGGGTACATGCTGCTCGAGGATGCGCAGCGATTTGAAGGCTCCGATGTTGGTTCCCAGGTTGAGAAAGGGAGTAACGTGAGCCTAGAGAAAGGGGGTGCCCAAGAAGGACAAGAAACTGGCAGTCAAGTTCCCCCAACTGCAGCATACTGCCAAGTTTGCTCCAGTGATGACGAGGGAGGGGATGATGAGGTCACTGACTGTACTTGGGTGCCCGAGAGAAGAGAGGAGGAGGAGGAGGAGTAGGCACAACTCCAACCAGGCAGGATATCCTCTAGGGGGAAGCTTAAGGGCAGCCACCCTTTTGTATCACACCGCAGAGCTCCGCAGGTGCAGGGCGCTGCTGACTCCCCACTGGTGTGGGCCTTTTTCGACACGTGTGCAGCAGATCTCTGAAGCGGATCAAGCGTGGCCACAACAGCAGCCGCTTGGGCACCACGTGCTTGACCAGTCATATGACGATTTACCATGCAGTCCGTTGGCAACAGCACTTGAAAGACCCACGTCAAAGAAAAAGGCGGAATTCTCCTTGCTCCTCATCTGGGATCTCCAACCCTACTATACCTCCAGTCCTCTCAAAAACCTCCACTGAGAGGAATGAAGGTGTAACTATAGGTTTCCCAAGTACTTGCAGCCAATCTGCTAGCAGTATACCACCAATTGATTTTAGAAGGCAAACTTCCCTACCCCAGTTGCTGAACCATAAAAATAAATTCGATCCCAGCAATTCACATGCTCGGTCAAATTAGTAGCACTGCAACTGTAACTGCTGCCTTTTCAGCTGGTAGACTCTGCCCCCTTTCGTGAATTTGTAGAATGTGCCGTACCTCAGTGGCAGGTTCCAAAACGCCATTTCTTTTCACGGAAGGCCATTCCGGCTCTCTACCGGCATGTGGAAGGCAATGTTTTGGCCTCGTTGGACAGGGCGGTCAGCAGTAAGGTTAATATTACCCCTGACTCATGGTCCAGCAGGCATGGGCAGGGATGGTACCTTTCCTTCACGGCACACTGGGTAACTGCTGGCAGCTGGAAAGGATGCAGGACAGGATTCAGTGTTGTTGGAGCTTGTTCCGCCACCACGCCTCCAAAATGCTAGTGGTGATTATGCCACAGCTCTCTCCTCCACCCCCTCCTCTTCTTCTTCTATGGCCTCTTCTGCAGATTTGTCCTCTGAACCAGCAGTGCTCCATAAGCGTTCAAGGGGCTAAGCAAGCAGTCAGGCTAAAAGATGCCATGCAGTGCTTGAGTTGGTCTGCCTAGGGGGCAGGAGCCACACTGGGGCAGAGATTCTGTCAGTTTTGCAGGGGTAGGCTCAGAGGTGGTTGACGCCATGCCAGTTTCAGCCCGGAATGGTTGTATGCGACAATGGCACCAACCTTCTCTCCGTCTTCCGACAGGAACACTTGAGTGCCATCGCTATCACCCATTAGAGAACTTAAAAGCTGAGTCACCACTCTCGGATCATCCCTCTTTGGAAACTTGGAATTCGAGAGACAGTTGTTCCACTCCTGCTCGTGTCTACCAACATCCTTTGGGGCTTGCGGCCAACAAGACACCACCTTGTCTGGACACTACGGGAGTTTCTCCCTATGCCTTTCTGACAAACTGCCATATGGTATGTGCGTCCTACGGATCCGGTATCCGGCCCAATTTTTTTGCCCCTGTTTAACAGGGGCATGTAATTAAAATTTTTGGACTAATATTTCAATGCAGGGCCCGTTCCTGCGCCCAACAAGAGTAACTGTGAGGGCTTACAGTATTCTGACACCACCACCCAAGGCCAATTTTTCTGCCCCTCTTTAACAGGGGCATGTATTTACAATTTTTACTATAATATTTCACAGCAGGGCCCGTTCATGCGCCCAACAAGAGTAACTGTGAGGGCTTACAGTGTTCTGGTACCACCAACACCTAAGGCCCAATTTTCTGCATAGAATATAGGGCAGGCTGTATAGTATATATACTGCTGTTCAGAGTATATAGTGCCTGGGGCCCTGGGGGGCCCCCACGCCATTTTTAAAAATTGTGGGTGTGGGGTTCCCCTTAATATTCATACCAGACCTGAAAGGCCTGGTATGGATTTTGGGGGTGACATCCACAGCATTGTTTATTTGGTATTTTTGATATTTTTCCTATATTGCCGTTATCCAGCAATACATTACAGCCGCCTGCAGTTTTAAATGACATTTTTTCCTTTAGAAATGTAATTTTGCTGTGGCACTGTTATAAACATGGGAAAGATGCGCTACTTTACAGGCATACTAAGGACAACCCCTAGGCACAATATTTAAGGGAATATTTCATTTCTATTGTTTCACTTTAAGCATTATTAAAATCACTGCTCCTGAAAAAATGTCAGTTTTTAAAACTTTTTTTGGATTGATACATGTCCCATGGAGCAGGAACCGGGTCCCCAAATACTTTTTATGGCAATAACTTGCATATAAGCCTTTAAAATTAGCACTTTTGATTTTTCACATTCCTGTCCCATAGACTTTACCAGTGTTCGCACAAATTTATTGCCTATTCGCATGTTCTGCTGCGAACTGAACCGGGGGGTGTTCAGGTCATCCCTAGTCAGGAAGGGGGTGAAACTTTCGAGGCTCAAGTGGTTAAAGTTCATGTGTGTGTAAAGGAAGGTGTCCTAATACTTTTGGTTATATAATGTGTGTGTGTGTATATATATATATATATATATATATATATATATATATATATATATATATATATATATATATATATATATATATATTTATTAATATATATATATTAATATATATATATATATATATATATATATATATATATATATAGAAAAAGAGTCCAAGAGGTTGCTGCACTTAAAAATTTCTTTGCTTTATTTCACAAATTGTTCAGTAGGGATTTACAAAGCAAGTATATTCCAAAATCACAGGCACGAAATGCATACACAGTTTCAGACACAGGTAGATTCAGATATGGATGGATGGATGGATTACGTCTCGGGCTAGTCAGCTTACGCCCTTCCTAAGATCCATTGAAGCACATCTGAGGGTTTCAATCCAATCATTCATTTAAATACAGGTTAAGTGAAGTACTTCACATATGGAATCAATATGGCTAATTAGTTCAAATCGCATACCATTTAACATCTATATATGCATATATTTATCTATAACATGCCATTAAAACAAGGATAAGCAACAGGTGTCGAATCTCTCATTCTCTTCACTCTCATTATAGAATATTTGAAATACCTATAAAAACGCAGGGAAATGTTGCATTCATGAGTAAATACAAAAACAAAAAGAAAAAACAAAAAAGATATCCCCATCATGAAGTTATTTTATCTGGCTACTTTCATATACTTATTCCAACAGTTAAACAAATAAATAAAGATCCAAATCAACATTTAAGCCATATGGAGCAATTGTATTCAAAAAATGTATCCAGTATACTTCTCTTTTTCTTAGAATCAATTCACGGTTGCCCCCTCTCCTATTTTTCTCAATACCTTCTAGGACCATATACTTTAGTTGTGATACATTGTGGCCAAATTCCAAAAAGTGTCTCGCCAGCGGTAATTGGGTTAATTTATCTCGTATTGAGTATTTGTGTCTCGCTATCCTATCTTTGATTTTTTGTGTAGTCTCCCCTACATAGACTAAACCGCATGGGCACTTTATGGCGTAAATTACATATGAAGATTGGCATGTGTAGTAACCCCGTATGGGGATGTTGAAACCCCTATGTGGATGTGTAAAGTATTTACCTTTAATCATAGAGTTACATTGTATGCATGACAAGCAGGGATACGATCCCAGATTTTTAGGTCCCAGGAAGGTTAGTTTGGCTGCTGCAGCCACAGGTTGATCAGATTTAATCAATCGATCTCGTATCGTTCTACCTTTTCTATAGGAGGACATGGGTGGATTCCAGAATTCCTGTACCATGGGGTAACTGGATCTTAAAAGATTCCAATGTCTTTTAATAATTTGATTAATTTTGTTGGAGAAGGGATGGTACTGCATATTAAAGGGGATTCTCTTCTTTTCTTTTCGGGGTGATCGATTACTATCCGTATTAGGATGATCGATATTAACTAAAGCTTGCGGATATCTTCTACTAATAAGTTTGTTTTTTATTTCATCAAGTCTCTGATCACGGCACAGCGGGTCACTCACGATCCGCTGCACCCTCATCATCTGACTTTTTGGGATGGATGAAAAAACGTTTGGGGGGTGAAAGCTATTAAAATGTAGCAATTGATTGCGATCTGTGGGTTTCACATATAAGTCAGTAGTGATCTGCCCATTGTTCAATTTAAGAAGAGTATCAAGAAAGGAGATCTCATTTTTACCAATTTCAATGTTGAACTTTAGTCCAGGTACTAAATAGTTAATGTATTTATCAAATAAGTATAGGCTTTCCATGTTGCCATCCCATATAGCGAAAATATCGTCCACAAATCTGTACCAACATTGGCAATGTTTTAAAAATAAATCATTGACATAAATAAAGGACGTCTCTATCATATTCATAAATGCGTTCGCATATGGGGGTGCAACATTTGAACCCATCGCTGCTCCATTCAGTTGCAAGAAATGAGTATCCCTGAAAAGAAAATAGTTCTCTTCAAGAGTAATTTTCAAAAGGTCAAGCAGAAATGAAATCTGTTCGGTTTTATAGATGCCTGATTGAATTAACAATCGCTGACATGCCTCTATTCCTAAATCATGTGGAATGATAGTAAATAAGCTAGAGACGTCCCATGATATCAGGATGGAATCTGATGACAAGTTTATATCTTGAATTTTTGACAAAAAGTCAGTAGTATCTCTTATAAATGATTTAGTGTTTAATAGCAATGGTGTCAAACACTTATCCAGGTATTGTGCTAGATGTGTTGTCACAGATTCCATCCCCTTGCTTTGTAAATCCCTACTGAACAATTTGTGAAATAAAGCAAAGAAATTTTTAAGTGCAGCAACCTCTTGGACTCTTTTTCTATATACAAGGTCGGTGGGAAGACCTGATTGCTGGCACTAAATCGTAAGCAGAGTGCGGTTCTCCTCCACAAGTGAATATATTTTCCCCTGGGAACAAGCACCAGCTACTATCAAGGAATCATTGACCTTTTGAAAATTACTCTTGAAGAGAACTATTTTCTTTTCAGGGATACTCATTTCTTGCAACTGAATGGAGCAGCGATGGGTTCAAATGTTGCACCCCCATATGCGAACGCATTTATGAATATGATAGAGACGTCCTTTATTTATGTCAATGATTTATTTTTAAAACATTGCCAATGTTGGTACAGATTTGTGGACGATATTTTCGCTATATGGGATGGCAACATGGAAAGCCTATACTTATTTGATAAATACATTAACTATTTAGTACCTGGACTAAAGTTCAACATTGAAATTGGTAAAAATGAGATCTCCTTTCTTGATACTCTTCTTAAATTGAACAATGGGCAGATCACTACTGACTTATATGTGAAACCCACAGATCGCAATCAATTGCTACATTTTAATAGCTTTCACCCCCCAAACGTTTTTTCATCCATCCCAAAAAGTCAGATGATGAGGGTGCAGCGGATCGTGAGTGACCCGCTGTGCCGTGATCAGAGACTTGATGAAATAAAAAACAAACTTATTAGTAGAAGATATCCGCAAGCTTTAGTTAATATCGATCATCCTAATACGGATAGTAATCGATCACCCCGAAAAGAAAAGAAGAGAATCCCCTTTATTATGCAGTACCATCCCTTCTCCAACAAAATTAATCAAATTATTAAAAGACATTGGAATCTTTTAAGATCCAGTTACCCCATGGTACAGGAATTCTGGAATCCACCCATGTCCTCCTATAGAAAAGGTAGAACGATACGAGATCGATTGATTAAATCTGATCAACCTGTGGCTGCAGCAGCCAAACTAACCTTCCTGGGACCTAAAAATCTGGGATCGTATCCCTGCTTGTCATGCATACAATGTAACTCTATGATTAAAGGTAAATACTTTACACATCCACATAGGGGTTTCAACATCCCCATACGGGGTTACTACACATGCCAATCTTCATATGTAATTTACGCCATAAAGTGCCCGTGCGGTTTAGTCTATGTAGGGGAGACTACACAAAAAATCAAAGATAGGATAGCGAGACACAAATACTCAATACGAGATAAATTAACCCAATTACCGCTGGCGAGACACTTTTTGGAATTTGGCCACAATGTATCACAACTAAAGTATATGGTCCTAGAAGGTATTGAGAAAAATAGGAGAGGGGGCAACCGTGAATTGATTCTAAGAAAAAGAGAAGTATACTGGATACATTTTTTGAATACAATTGCTCCATATGGCTTAAATGTTGATTTGGATCTTTATTTATTTGTTTAACTGTTGGAATAAGTATATGAAAGTAGCCAGATAAAATAACTTCATGATGGGGATATCTTTTTTGTTTTTTCTTTTTGTTTTTGTATTTACTCATGAATGCAACATTTCCCTGCGTTTTTATAGGTATTTCAAATATTCTATAATGAGAGTGAAGAGAATGAGAGATTCGACACCTGTTGCTTATCCTTGTTTTAATGGCATGTTATAGATAAATATATGCATATATAGATGTTAAATGGTATGCGATTTGAACTAATTAGCCATATTGATTCCATATGTGAAGTACTTCACTTAACCTGTATTTAAATGAATGATTGGATTGAAACCCTCAGATGTGCTTCAATGGATCTTAGGAAGGGCGTAAGCTGACTAGCCCGAGACGTAATCCATCCATCCATCCATATCTGAATCTACCTGTGTCTGAAACTGTGTAGGCATTTCGTGCCTGTGATTTTGGAATATACTTGCTTTGTAAATCCCTACTGAACAATTTGTGAAATAAAGCAAAGAAATTTTTAAGTGCAGCAACCTCTTGGACTCTTTTTCTATATACAAGGTCGGTGGGAAGACCTGATTGCTGGCACTAAATCGTAAGCAGAGTGCGGTTCTCCTCCACAAGTGAATATATATATATATATATAAATAATAATATATATATATAAATATATATATATATATATAGAATATCCTACAGCTGGCCTTACTTGGACCATTTTTTTTTCTATAAGACAGCGGACTGATCAAAAAAAGACTAAAAAAACTGAAAAGATTCCTCCATCCATACAGATGAGGTGGATAGGAGAATCCGCCCTGCTCTGTTATTGGATTCTGACAGTGGAAACTCTTCTACTGTCAGAATACACTGATCAGCGCTGCAGTTGATTAACTGCAGCACTGATCAAACAAAATGTTTCCAACAATCCTGTTGATGCAGCAGGGATCTAATAACTGATTTACTGGCTCACAAACTGAATTTCGATCCATGAACTCACGCATCCCAATCCAGGCCCCCTTGGTGAAATAAAGCATACTTTTTATAGCACCTCTGCATCCTGAAATGGGAGCTAAAATCACGTGGGTATCATAATGCAACACAGGCTCCCCAAAAAAAGAGCCTAGAGCACATAGCAGACCTACGACTTAGTGATCATAGGATTGGTATAATACTCACTGGTATAGCTAATCTGAGTGATACCATCACTCCTAGAGTAGCTGCACTTATGCTGGCCATACACTATACGAAAAATTGGGCAAACCCATTTTCAAAAAATGAACATTCGGCCGTGAGCGCAAACGATGGTGCCATCACGTAATGACCAACAAATCGTTCAGTGGACATAAATAAATACATTTTTTTTTTTTTTACATATACCTAGTGCAGACAGTTCGGACGGGAAACACATTAACCTTTCAATTTATCGTTCGTTCGGCATAACATTTCCAAACTTGTCCTTCGTTTTTTCGGCTCAAAAACATCCAAACGATTATTGATTTTGTGCCCATTAACTGGCCGAAAAAGGAACGAACGGTCTAAATGACCAAATTTCGGCCAATTTTTCGTATAGTGTATGGCCAGCATTAATCTCTCCTGCCTACAGACTTATTTCATAAATGAAGCTAATTGGTATTCTAAGCATTTGTGGTCAAATCTGAAAATGTGTCTGTCACCCAAATAGCTAAATAGGTGGATACATAGATACATAGATAGAGATTTATTCTTGCTAATTATGTACCATATGTCAGCATGTTGATGGGTATTAGTATGGAGGTAAAATCAGAGTGAACACAGACGGTAAACTAAAAATGGAACAAAACTGACATAAATGATTCAGAAAAGCTAAATAAAGGAGAGAAAGAAATCAAAGGGGTGTAAACAAACAACAGGTTGTAACATTCTGGGAATGGGTAAAAAAACAGACATCCCTCATTATGTCTGCAATCATTAACATATGTTGTTAATTGTCAGGCCGGTACAAATTGCTATTATATTGCCAGCCGCTGCAAGATCATGATCATACAGCAGACTGCAGAGGAGGGGCATAATAGATCTGAAAATAGAAGACATGTGTGATATAAATGTATGCAGCCAAAAGAGAATCTATTTTTATATGTTCTAAATATATATGTAAATATGGTTGGCTTTGTGCAGAAAATGTCTTGCGTGCCTGTCAGTAGTTAATCAATCTTGTTTTTTTGATAGTGATAGATTGGTGACAGTGGTTTTGATTATTAATAGGGAATGGGTTGCCATGTTTGCTTATTATGGGGAAGCACCGTTTTTCGCTTAGTAATGGTGACAACTTACTGTCAATTATTTTCAGTATAAGTTTATTTCAATTATTATACATCCTAGAATGTGTCCTTTAAGGGATGTGTACTGGAGTAAAACCACAGCTGCACTACATATTCTCTCTTTATTTTTGTACACCCTAGGGCCTTAGTTGCTTTTGGAACTTGACATTGAGTGCTTCTTCTTATTTTACTGTAACAAGTACTGTATTCCCAAGTCCTTTTATAGCTCTGTTTCTCCAACCTTACATTATCATATGCTGTTTAGCTGCTCTGTATTATGTCACTATCCTGCTGAGTTTAAATAAATTTACATAATTTAGTGTCATTACCAAAAGCAGAAAAGCATAGGGAAGGGAAAGGGTAGACTCTCCTTCATCCACTCTCAGACATCATTATGCTATTCCCTTGCAGGAAGGGTGTTTTAAGGTAGGTTGCGAAGGGCTTCTGTGCAGGAGCACTTCATACTCAAGGGCTGAGAATTCATTCCAGTAAAATAATGTCCACCAATATTTGCCATGGGTGGAACTTGAATGAAAAAAGGTCCATATTCTTAATCTTGTTTTTCCTGACAGACTCCATGGCAGCCTACGTGTGGGTTAACCCCGCCTCCTCTCCAATGCTATAGGACCCCATTCCCATAAATGAGTGCTCACCACTAGCTACTGCGTTCCTTTTTTGTCCTCCTCTATGGACCTACACATGCTGTTCGCATCAAGATTGATTGATTCCAAGATTGATTGAATCCAAGATTGGCATACCTGTGCGGTGCAGCTCAAAAGCCCAGCTATGAGCAGGCGAGTAGCTTGAAGAGGCTTGAATGTTCCCCCTTGGTGGATGGGTGGTCGCCTCTGTATGCCCGACGGACAGTTCTCATCAACGGCTGGCAAGGTCTGTGGATGTTTTCTCATACTCCATGGCAGTGTTTCTATGTGTTGTATGTATTTTCCCTGGTGATCCAGTGTGTCCTATCCCCCTCATGGCGGCTGGTTCGCGTGTGTTCCAGCCCGCCACGGCACTTCCGGGTTGCGGCAGTCTCGCCGCTGGCACCTGCGCTGTAGCCAACCTGAGAGCGAGGTTTGGCTCGCGCATGCGCAGTACGGCGGCTTGTTCGTCGTCCGCGCAGGCGCCGTACGGTGGTTCCCCTTTGCGCGTGCGCTGTAGGGGATAATGATGTCACGGGCGGGGAATTTAAATTCCGCCCTCCTGTCCTGCTGAGTTGGGATCTCCCTTGGTAGGGAAAGGAGGAGCGGATCCCTGCTGGTCTCCAGGTGAGTGGTGGAAACCTCTGCAATTTAAAAAAAAAAAAAAAAAAAAAAAGAGAGCAAAATAATGGAAAATTGTTCTTTTATCATTATATATGTTATCTAAATATACATACATATGCGGCTGGAAGTTGTTTCTCCTTTGCATTGATTATATGTTGATACATGCCTTGTGCATAATTTAAAAAAAAAAAAAAAAGAAGAGGCAAGCAGAGTTTTTTCTTTTTCTCTAAAACCTTCTCATATTTTGATGCCTAGGTTTTCTTAGACCATTACCCCTGCAGACTATTAAAGTGACATTTCGTGTCCCTGGTTATGGACAATTCACCGCCTTTAAGTGGCCAGCCCTCACGCACAAGGTATGTGCTCGTGAGGGGAGGGGATGAGATTTATGCACATTATTGTCGTGCTGATACCATGTTCTACCTTTCTTCTCTCCCCTTCCCCTATTTTTTCTCTTCCCAGCCCTTCTAGGTCGGACCCGCTAAATGCGGTCCAGAATGCCAATGACCTTGCCAAGCCACAATACAATTCATCTTCATCCAGACGAGATTCACAGTCCGGATCCCACCAGAGGAGACGCTCTTGTTCCTCCTCAAGACACCGCTCCCACCGCCATGACAGCCGCTCAGACCACAGAGCCTGCTGGGGATGTAGGACACGAATCCCGGAGGGCAAGTCCTTATGTGACCGTTGTTTTGCCCGTGCGGTTGGGGAAAAAGAGACGGAAAACCAGCGTTTAGAGTCTCTTGTGAAACGAGTGGTACAGCAATCCCTAATGGAGAGGGAAGCACCTCGCACATTGAGCCAGTCTACCACTGCGTCTGGCCCGCCGGCGGAAGAGGCCCGTGATGATCCGGGTACTTCGCAGCCCTATATTACCTCTCCTGACTCCTCAGAGGATGAGTCTATCAGTGAGGAGGTCATTGGAGGGTTCGACTTCGCGATGGTTTCCCCTTTAGTCAAAGCGATCAAGGAAGCCTTGAAGTGGGAAGACCCTTCCACTCCCCCAGCCAAGCAGAAAAAATTCTTCAAGCACCTGGGGAGAGAACGCGCAAACTTTCCGCTCCTTCCAGAGCTAAAGGAAATCATTGAGGAAGAATGGAGTAAAACAGAGAAAAAATCCTCCATGTCTAATAAAACCTCCAGATTGTACCCCTTCAAGTCAGAAGAAGTAAAGAATTTGGAGAATACTCCCCTTGTGGACGCAGCTCTTATGCGTCTGGCCAAACATGTGACTCTTCCTCTAGAAGACGCAGTATCTTTTAAAGATGGGCTCGAGAGGAAGATAGACCTAGATCTAAAAAGAATCTATGGGCTCGCGGGTATGGCCTGTAAACCAGCCCTGGCATTAGCGGCCATGTCTAAGGCCATGGAGGCCTGGACGGAGAACGTGGAATCCTTCCTTAGAGGCGTGTCAGAAGAGCTGGCTGGAAGTTCAGCAGCCGCAGAGCTGAAGCTTGCAGTGGTCTTCCTGGGGGAGGCGTCCATTGACTTGATCCGCCTTCTGGCTCGTATTATGCTGTCCTCAGTTACGGCCAAGAGAGCCCTCTGGTTGCGTCCCTGGCTTGCGGACCCTGGTTCTAAGCAAGCGTGGTGTAAAATCCCGTTTGAGGGGTCCTCACTGTTTGGAAATAAGCTTGACGATGCCATTACGCGAGCCACAGGTGGCAAATCGGGTTTTCTTCCCCAGGACAGGCGCATGCTGGGTCGAAAGAAGCCCCAGTTCAGAAGACGAAGTCCGGAGCGCTCCAGGGAAGCACGCTCCTACAAGCCTGGCCGGGACTTTAGGAAGAATTGGAGCAGAGGGCAGTCATCCTTCCGCAAACCCGTTAAAAATCAAACGTCCAGTGCTCGTGATCAGGCTAAATCTTTTTGAGATTACGCCCGCCCAGGCGGGCCGGGTGGGGGCTCGTCTGCTCCTCTTCCGGCACGTCTGGGTGGCCTCGATCTCAGACTTCTGGGTCATAAGGACGGTCTCGTCAGGCCACAGATGGGCCTTTTCCAGGACTCCGCACCCAAGGTTCGTCTCCACTCTTCTCCCTCGGGCAGAGGATCAAAAACAAATTTTGCTGTCCTATGTGGACCTCCTGAAAATTCAAGGAGCAGTAGTACATGTACCACAGGACGAATGGTTCCAGGGGATATACTCCCCTCTCTTCCTAGTTCAAAAAAAGGGGGGCTCTTGGCGCCCAGTCATAGACCTCACATATCTCAACGGATTCATAGAGAATGGAAGGTTCAAGATGGAAACCTTGGTGACCATTCAGAGAGCCATACAACCAGGCGACTGGATGATATCAATCGACCTGAAGGACGCTTATTTCCACGTTCCAGTGGAAAAAGAATTTCACAAATACCTCCGCTTTCACATTGGGTCAGATCATCTTCAATTTATTTGCCTCCCCTTCGGGCTGACAACGTCCCCCCGGGTCTTTTCAAAGGTCCTCCTAGCTACGGTGGCACTAATAAGATCCAAAGGGGTACGTCTTTACCACTACCTGGACGACCTGCTGGTGCTGTCCCAGAGCAGGGAGCAGTTGCTGGTCCACCGGGGTCAAGTAATCTCCACTCTGTCCAACTTCGGGTGGCTCCTAAACATAGAAAAGAGTCAACTGAGCCCAACTCAGCGTCTAATATATCTGGGAGCCCAGTTCGATACAGAGGCAAACACTATCTCCCTTCCACTACAGAAAATTCCTACAGTTCGAGACAGAGTCTCCCGGGCTCTACATGCTCGGCAAATGAAAGCCTCTCAGTGTCTGAAAGTCGTTGGCACGATGGTTTCTACGACTCCCATGGTCAAATGGGCCTTATGGAGATTGCGTCCCTTCCAGTCATGTCTCCTACGGCAATGGAAGTCAGGGGACAAGAACCAGGTCATCCGCATAACATCTGCAATGAGAAACAGCCTCTTCTGGTGGCTTCAGCGCAAGAACCTCCTGACTTGCCACTCCATCGCTCCCATCTCCTGGGTGACGGTCACGACCGATGCCAGCGGTACCGGTTGGGGAGCCCTTTGTGGGTCGAACCTGGCCCAAGGCAAGTGGGAAACTTGTCTCCCCAACCCAGGGTCGAATGTCTTGGAACTTCGTGCGGCCTGGTGTGCCCTACAGTTCTTCTCTCATCTCCTGATGGGGGAGTCAGTGCTGTTGAGAATGGACAACACCACAGCAGTATCGTATGTGAAGAGGCAAGGGGGTACTCGGAGTCCCACACTCCTTCGGGAAGTCGAGCCCATCCTATCGTGGGCGCAGAAATACCTTGCCAACATCTCGGCAGTCTTTGTCCCAGGCGTCCAAAACACTCAAGCAGACTTCCTGTCACGGACCGAGTTGGACAACAACGAGTGGTCTCTCCACATAGAGACGTTCAGGTGGATCTTGTCACTAAAGACCGATCCCGAAGTAGATCTGTTTGCTTCCCCCTGCAATCGCAAGCTGAAGAAGTTCTACACCCGGGGGCTCTGCAGTCAAGCCATCGGGACAGATGCCCTGACGGATCAGTGGAGGTTCAAGCGGGCATACGCCTTTCCGCCACTGCCAGTTTTGCTGAGATTCCTGCAGAGGCTCCGAGCAGAGCCAGTGGAGGTGGTGACAATAGCTCCCTACTGGCCGAACAGGCCTTGGTTCCCTCTCCTGGTCCAGCTCAGCTGTCGGGACCCAGTGCCTCTCCCTCTCAGACCGGACCTTCTTTCTCAAGGGTCAGTCCTGCACCCTTGTCCTGCGGTGCTGAGACTGATGGTCTGGTTCTTGAGAGGGAGAGGCTGGAATCCCTAGGTTGTGCCTCAGAAGTAATATCCACTCTCATGAGCTCGAGAAGATCCAGTACAAATAAAGTCTATGGAAGGATCTGGTCCAAATTCGTGGAGTTCTGCTCTCCTCAGGGCAGGTCTTTTAGACATCTAAAAGTCCAGGACGTTCTCAGTTTCCTCCAAACGGGCCTAGATTTACATCTATCTGTCAGCTCTCTGAGAGTCCAAGTTTCGGCACTTTCGGCCTTCTCCGGCACTTCATGGGCAGTTCATCCTCTGGTTAGACAATTTTTCCGAGGCGCATCGAGACTCAAGCCCCAGAGAAAGCCGAGGTTCCCCAAATGGGACCTCCCATTAGTCCTTGACTCGATCTCTGGACTCAGTACTTCGGGGCCCTCCCCGCTCCCTATCAAGGTCTTTTCAGCAAAGGTGGCCTTCTTAGTGGCCATTACCTCAGCCAAAAGGGTCTCTGAAATTGCATCACTTGGTCACGAAGAACCCTTCCTAACGTTTTTCCCGGACCGGGTAGTCCTCATTCCTATGCTGGGTTCCAACCCAAAAGTGTCTTCAGTATTCCACGTCAATCAAGAGATCGTGTTACCTACATTTAGGACCCCAGGGTCCACTGAGAATCACCCTCTAGATGTGGGCGAAGCTATTAAGGAATATCTCAAGGTTACTTCTCCCTTCAGACGTTCTAGTCATCTCTTCGTGCTTCACTCAGGCAGCAATATAGGGAAGAAAGCCTCAACCAGGACTATCGCGTCCTGGATCGTACAGACCATACAACAGGCATATAGGGCTAAGGGCTTGGCTCCTCCAAAGGCGGTGACAGCCCATTCCACCAGAGGTATGGCAGCCTCGTGGGCAGCGGCTCGGCATGTGGCTCCAGATACCATCTGCAAGGCAGCTTCATGGGCTTCTATTAATACCTTCATGTTGCATTATTGTATAGAGCCTGCCTCACTATCCTCTGTAAACTTTGGGTTACAAATCCTATCGACCGATAGGACAAATTAAAATTTATGTTTTGATCATGCATACCCGCCCGTGTGGTTGGCTAGTTATTTCCCACACGTAGGCTGCCATGGAGTCTGTCAGGAAAAAGGAAAATTTATTGTCAAATACTTACCGTAATTTTCCTTTCCTGATGGACTCCATGGCAGACGGAGTTCCCACCCATTGGTCAACGAGTAGGCTAGTTACGGAACGCAGTAGCTAGTGGTGAGCACTCATTTATGGGAATGGGGTCCTATAGCATTGGAGAGGAGGCGGGGTTAACCCACACGTAGGCTGCCATGGAGTCCATCAGGAAAGGAAAATTACGGTAAGTATTTGACAATAAATTTTCCTTTATTTTGGCTATGTACAACTTTGTGGAGGGAGGTTTTTTGCAAAGCTCTGGATAACTCTTGTTTGCTTTGATAAGTTGGGGGAGGACTGAAATCTTGTAAGTTCTAATTGATCTGGAAATATGATGTAAAATAAATAATGCTGGGCCATTTGAAATCCGAAAGTCCATAATTTTTTTAATAATGTGCCGAACCTCCAACCAAAAGGGTTGGAGTGCATGTCAAGCTCAGAAGATGTGCTAGATGTGCTTAATAGCATCATGGTAAGGAAATGCCATCAGCACACCAAGGATTCCTCGAAAGGGTCCAAAGTTTTATTTTCCGAGGTCAAATGATAAATATACAGCAACGTTTCGGAGCCACGCAGGGCCCCTTTATCAGGCAAATGCATCACTTGCCTGATGGATGGGCCCTGCGTGGCTACTAAACATTGCTGTATATTTATCATGTGACCACGGAATAAAGCTTTGCACCCTTTAGATGACTCCTTGGTGTGCTGATGACATTTCTTCACTTTGAGTATCCACAATTTCCAGCCTATGGTCATTACAGCACCAAGCATCACTGAACAGCCAATTATCTTAAATGTGTGCGTGCGGAACATTGCGTTTGGATTTAATAGCATCATGGTCCCTTGGGCAAAGTAAGAGACATGGGCCTCTACCAGCTTGCCCCAATTTACACACCTACTCTCAAAAATATATGTTTTTAATACTTTAATTTATTAGTACTTTCAATAAAATCAGTTTTAAACAATAAGAAAACATGCCATAAATCAAAGACTAATCAACACAAAGGGCACAGTACAGAGGGGGAGGCAGAAGGGCTCAGTACGGCGGGGGGTGTCAGGAAGGCACAATGCTGGGATCAGGATGGCACAATAGAGGTTCCTGGGCCATCCCAAGACCCTTTTTTCAGGCACTTTAGCGCTAAAAATAGCGCCTGTAAAGCACCTGAAAAAAGCCTCATCTGCAATCCCAGTGTGAAAGCCTGAGTGCTTTAACACTGGGGTGCTGGGCTGGCAGGATGTCAAAAAAGTCCTGCAAGCAGCATCTTTGAGGCACTTTAGGAGTGATGTGTACACCGCTCCTAAAGCACCCCTGCCCATTGAAATCAATGGGCAGCGCCGGCAAAGCGCCTCGGCGGCGGCGCTTAGCAGGCACTGTATGTATTATGATTTCTCAATTTTGTTTTTGGGTTTCTATATGCTTTAAGTCGGGTTTCTCATTACTCAACATATAATATAATATATAATTGTTTTGAAGACTTGGATTTTCTGGTTTATTAAATTTGGTGTTATTGCTCTCATTCTCTCATACTGGTCACCGGAAGTTCAATATGGCACCTCATGGCAAAGAGCTCTCTGAGGATCTGAAAAAAAAGAATTGTTGCTCTACATAAAGATGGCCTAGGCTATAAGAAGAATGCCAAGACCCTTTTTTCAGGCGATTTAGTGCTAAAAATAGCGCCTGTAAAGCGCCTGAAAAAAGCCTCATCTGCAATCCCAGTGTGTAAGCCTGAGTGCTTTCACACTGGGGCGCTGGGCTGGCAGGATGTCAAAAAAAGTCCTGCAAGCAGCATCTTTGAGGCGCTTTAGGATTGATGTATACACCGCTCCTAAAGCACCCTTGCCCATTGTAATCAATAGGCAGCGCCGGCAAAGCGCCTCGGCAGTGGCGCTTAGAAGGCACTGTATGTTATTATGATTTCTCAATTTTGTTTTTGGGTTTCTATATGCTTTAAGTCGGGTTTCTCATTACTCAACATATAATATAATATATAATTGTTTTGAAGACTTGGATTTTCTGGTTTATTTTTTAAAGAACAATATATATTTTTGTACAGGACTTTAAATACTTTTTTGCCCCACTGTACATAAAGGTTTTATAGTCAGCCACAAGTGCAAGTTCTCCCACTTAAAAAGATGAGAGAGGCCTGTAATTGTCTCTCATAGTTGAGGTATACCTATGATGACAAAATGTGGAAACAAATCCAGACAATCACATTGTCTGATTTTTGAAAGAATTTATTTGCAAATTATGGTGGAAAATAAGTATTTGGTCACCTACAAACAAGCAAGATTCCTGGCTCTCACAGACCTGTATCTTCTTCTTTAAGAGGCTCCTCTATCCTCCACTCATTACCTGTATTAATGGCACCTGTTTGAGATTGTGGACAGGTGTCTTTTATACTGATAAGTTCAAACAGTCACACTCCAAACTCCACTATGGTGAAGACCAAAGAGCTGTCGAAGGACACCAGAAACAAAATTGTAGACCTGCACCAGGCTGGGAAGACTGAATCTGCAATAGGCAAGCAGCTTGGTGTGAAGAAATCAACTGTGGGAGCCATAATTATAAAATGGAAAACATACAAGACCACTGATAATCTCCCTCGATCTGGGGCTCCACGCAAGATCTCACCCCGTGGGGTCAAAATGAACACAAGAACGGTGAGCAAAAATCCCAGAACCACACGGGGGGACCTAGTGAATGACCTGCAGAGAGCTGGGACCAACGTAACAAAGGCTACAATCAGTAACACACTACGCCGCCAGGGACTCAGATCCTGCAGTGCCAGACGTTTCCCCCTGCTTAAGCCAGTACATGTCCGGGCCCATCTGAGGTTTGCTAGAGAGCATTTGGATAATCCAGAAGAGGATTGGGAGAATGTCATATGGTCAGATGAAACCAAAGTAGAACTGTTTGGGAGAAACACAACTCGTCGTGTTTGGAGTAGAGAGAATTCTGAGTTGCAACCAAAGAACAAATACCTACTGTGAAGCATGGGGGTGGCAACATCATGCTTTGGGGCTGTTTCTCTGCAAAGGGAACAGGACGACTGATCCGTGTACATGAAATAATGAATGGGGCCATGTATCGTGAGATTTTGAGTGCAAACCTCCTCCCATCAGCAAGGGCATTGAAGATGAAACGTGGCTGGGTCTTTAAGCATGACAATGATCCCAAACACACCGCCCGGGCAACGAAGGAGTGGCTTCGTAAGAAGCATTTCAAGGTCCTGGAGTGGCCTAGCCAGTGCCTAGATCTCAACCCCATAGAAAACCTTTGGAGGGAGTTTACCAGTGTTGCCCAGCGACAGCCCCAAAACATCACTGCTCTAGAGGAGATCTGCATGGAGGAATGGGGCAACATACCAGCAAAAGTGTGTGACGACCTTGTGAAGACTTACAGAAAACGTTTGACCTCTGTCATTGCCAACAAAGGATATATAACAAAGTATTGAGATGAACTTTTGATATTGACAAAATACTTATTTTCCACCATAATTTGCAAATAAATTCTTTCAAAAATCAGACAATGTGATTGTCTGGATTTGTTTCCACATTTTGTCTCTCATAGTTGAGGTATACCTATGATGACAATTACAGGCCTCTCTCATCTTTTTAAGTGGGAGAACTTGCACAATTGGTGGCTGACTAAATACTTTTTTAATAGGTACACCTTGCTAGTACCGGGTGGGACCCACTTTTGCCTTCAGAACTGCCTTAATTTTTCGTGGCATAGATTCAACAAGATGAATCTGCTCCCAGCAATCCCACTTCAGGCCCTGCCAGCCCTCATGGCTGCAGCTGCCCAACTCCACTGCCCGTGACATCACAGTCCTTACCGCTGGCTCTGCACCCATCCCAGACCGCACACTCCCTGGCCTCACACACCGGTGGATCCTTCCTGAAGACTTGCCCGGCAGTACTAGCTCCTGCTGTTCTCCTTGACTCCTCTCTGTGCCTCCTGTCCAGATCCTTCATGCCTTCTTGAATGGATCCTTCCTGCACTGAGCCCCAGGCCCAAGGTCACCCCCCCTCCCTCAGACTGGGGAGCGGCCTTAAAGGCCCCAACAGCTAGTACTCCATCCTCAGTTATTCCACCGACAACAACAACCCAGCTGGGCTGACCCTAGGTATTTAAGGAGGCCTACCCCCTGCCAATCCAGATTGGGGATTGGTCAGAGCTTCTTAGAACACCCCAAGCAGCCCCACCTCTCCTCTTCTCTTCTAGAATCCTATAGAAGCCAGAGGGAGGTAACCAAGAAGTGATGCTGTCTGTGAGTCACCAGCCTACTTTAAGCCACTCCCAGCCCACACAGATTAAAACAAAACAGGCCTAGCTTCCAGCTAGGCCCGCCTAAATTTACCTGCACTTACCAAAAATCTCACTTCTAGCACCTACCTAAGTAGAGGGTGCAACATCTTTTTTGGACCATTCTCTGTAAACCCTAGAGATGGTTGTGCGTGAAAATCCCAGTAGATCAGCAGTTTTTGAAATACTCAGACCAGCCCATCTGGCACCAACAACCATGCCACATTCAAATTCACTTAAATCCCCTTTGTTCCCTATTCTGATGCTCGGTTTGAACTTCAGCAAGTCATCTTCACCACATCTAGATGCCTAAATGCATTGAATTTCTGCCATGCGATTGGCTGATTAGCAATTTGTGTTACAAAGCAATTGAACAGGTATACCTAATGAAGTGGACGGTGAGTGCATATGGCTGTATAGAGAGCTGTTTTTTTGCATAATATGGAATCACTCTGCAGGCAATCTGAAGAATAGGAACCTATAATCTACTATGTAGGTTGAAATATGCTAGTCCAAGGGCATCTATGTTACAAACACAAGGCATGGTACATCATCAATATAATATTCTATTTACCTACCTCTGCAATCATTCTGGGACTGGAGGACACCAAGGATGGATAGGGGGACCCATTCTTCATAAGACAATTGGGATGTGATACCTGCTGCATACTCTGCATTCTATGGACCACAGAGGCAATCCACTGAAAGCTTGTAGGTGTAACAGAATGGGCAGATTTACAGAAAATTCATGTTCCGGTCAACCAGCTCACTCATTACTAGGAGTATGTAACAGTATGTTGTCTTCGTGATTACCAAAAGGATATTATTGAAGTTATGCAGTCAAGACTGTCATTTCAAGACACTCTGACACCCTGCTGAGAGGCTGCTGCAAATAATAATGGAAGGAAATAAGCCAGAGATTGGAAATAACTGGTTTGGAACACTGGGGCACACACAAGTAGTGTTACAGAGAATATGATATGTTGTTAGTAGTCAATATAGTTGAAAATGCATGCACATATTATTATCTGGAACCAGTGGCAGCTGGTGCTCAAGTTTCCTGGGGGGGGCAGGCCGTGGTCCCCACCCAGCCATGCCACCTCCCAGCCAGCCTACCACCCCCCGCGCTTGATCGATTGCCGCTTCCCCCCACCCCGTCGCTCGATTGATCGGCGCTTTGCTCGCCCGTTGCCCGCCAGACCCCTAACCAGCCCTGCACTTACCCCATCCAAGTCGCGGCTTTGGCGGCTTCCCCCCTGCGTCTCCACCCGAGTCCTGGTGCTCGCTTCTCCTCCCGGCCAATCAGGACTTAGGACTTGTGGCCAATTGGGTCTTAGGACCGGCTTCCTGATTGGCCGGGAGAAGAAACATGAAGACATTAGCACATATAGTGGGGGGGCTCAGGGCACAGAGCCCACCCTTTTTGAAGCCAATTAGAGCCTCAGGCTCTTATCATGTGCTTCAGAAAAAGAAAAAAAAACATTAAAATCCATGCATCCAGTGCCCTGCATGTAGATTAGGGGCCGGGTGCATAGATTAGGGGTGCGGCCCCTGCGCCCCGTATGAGCGGCCGCCACTGCCTGGAACTAGTTATGTTTAGTTGTTTATTTACTAAAGACGAATAAGCTCTTCAGTTTATAAGGGAATCAGGGAATTTTCCCTTACCTTAGTCAGGGAGGTGAAGCTCTGCAGCAAACATGCAAAAATCTGTTTTTTTTCCGCTCTTCTTCATGCACATGATTGGGTTTTCTTTGAAAATCGAATTGTCACTAATTGTCTCTAAGCTGGGGGAAAATTCCCTGGAAAAGTGAACAGCCTATTGCTTATAGTAAATCAAACCCCATAGTGTTGGTGCTTTTATATAACTTTTTGCCCTTTAATTCCCAATGCTAAACAGTCAGATTGACCCCTTTCACACTGAGGCAGTTTTCAGGCATTGTAGCACTACAAATAGCGCCTGTAAAGCTCCTGAAAACTACCTCTCACCCCCAATGTGAAAGGCAGAGTGCTTTCACACTGGGATGGTGCGCTTGCAGGAAGGAAAAAAAGTCCTGCAAGCAGCATCTTTGGGATGATGTATACTCCGCTCCTACACCGTCCCTGACCATTGAAATGAATGGGCAGCGCTTTGGCAGCACCGCAACACGGGCGCTTTTAACCCTTTGTTAACCCCTTTTTGGGGGTTAAAAGCACCCAGCGGCCGAAAAACGCTGCTTAAACAGGGGTAAAGCGCTGCTAAATCTAGCTGCCAGACATGTGCAGGATGAAAAAATTCGTTTAGTTTAGTTTCGTTTCGATTCGTTATTTAACTAAATTCGTTTAGTTAAATTCGTTGCATTCATTACATTCGTTTTCGGAATTTGTTTCATTTCGTATTCGAATTCGAAAAAATTCGACCGCATTCGAAAAAATTCGACCGTATTCGAAAAAAAACTATCAAATTCGAAAAAATTCTAACACATTCGAAAAAAGCTGTCAAATTCGAAAAAATTCTACCACATTCGAAAAAACTATCAAATTCGAAAAAATTCTAACAAATTCGAAAAAAACTATCAAATTCGAAAAAATTCTACCACATTCGAAAAAAACTGTCAAATTCGAAAAAATTCTACCACATTCGAAAAAACTGTCAAATTCGAAAAAATTCTACCACATTCAAAAAAAATATCAAATTCGAAAAAATTCTACCACATTCGAAAAAAACTGTCAAA